>CM053582.1:42235037-42255098 GCA_028627135.1 Pseudochirops cupreus | reverse complement strand
GGATCATAGATCTAGAAACTAAAAAAGACCCAAGAGGCTGTTGAGTCTGATTGCCTCATTTTACAGAGAACCCAGGAAAGTTAAATGACTTATCTAGGCAGTTAAGTAATACAGCCAAAATGTGAGCTCCAGTCCTGGAACTCCCAACCCAGCACTCTCCACTGGGCCATGACACCTGCCACCAGGCCAGAGACAATTCAGTTTACAGCCAGGGCCTTTTTAGTATTTACTTATATCCCCTTCATATGGCAGCAAAATGGTTTTCACTGGGTTCCTTGTTTAGTTATGATGTTAAGTCATCACATACTGGACCCTATTTCAACCAGGAAAATAAAAACATCACCTCTAAAAATCAATCAGTAAGCATGTAAATGCCTACCAGGTGCCAGGCACTGCACCAAATAACAACCACTTTGACCAAAAATCAGATGCCCTGTTGGCCACTTATCTTTGTTTCAGATGCGTACAATGACAAGGCTGCTGTAGACGAACTCCCTTCACTGTACAGAGCTGGAAACCACAACCCAGAGTAGAGAAACTGTTGGCCTGAAAGGGATAGAGCTTCTTAGGGAAAGAGCACGGCAAGAATCAGATTTCCAAGAAAGCCTACCTACCCTTTGTTGAAATCAGCTACTTCAATGGCATTTTTCAACCTCTGTGGATTTGGTCCTATTAGTTGGACCCCAGAAGCCACAGTTTGAGGAGAGTGATGCCAAAGGTCTGACCATCAGAAAATTTGCTGGAGCTTCTGGCTATTTGCAGATGTTTAAAAGCCTGGAGTAACATGGAGTATCTCAACCAAAATGACTTTAGACTGATTTTTTAAAAAATTTCAGACTAAAACAAGATCCTACAGATTAAGGGATAAAAAATGGACACTTTTGCCATAAACCTTAAAAGTTTGATTTTAATCTCACTTCCATTAAATGTGGTGCTTTCTGACTGGGTCACAGAAGAAAAAAATCAACCGTAATAGAATTGGCATTTCAAAGTTTAGAGATCTGCTAGACCTACTTCATTCTGGCTCTTGTGTTCTGGTATCCATAAGTCATTTTCTATTTTGTGCTAAAACACTAGTATGGTTTGACATGATACTCATTCTAACTACAAAACTTCTGCAGTGTTCTGCCACATTCACCCCTTCCTCTGACACTGAGCTCTTAATCTGGGGAGGACCAGGAACTAGTCTAGAAAAAAATACACACACACACACACACACACACACACACACACACATATAAACTGTCTTTCAATTTGTTTTATTTCATCTTTCATCGTATGTTTTTATACAGTTAAAAACATAATTCTGAGAAATGCATAGGCTTCACCAGACTGCCAAAGGGAGCCGCAATATGCCAAAGGAGAAGGCCCTCTGTCCCAAATGTTAATCCAAACCTTTTGCAACCGAATCATGTAGGCTCCAAAGAAAGGTGTGTGTCTGTGTGTCTGTGTGTCTGTGTGTGTGTGTGTGTGTGTGTGCATGGATGTGTGTCTATGTAGAGATAGACAAAGAAGAGAGAAAGGGAGAGTGGGAAGGAGAGCAGAGAGAAAAAAAAGGGGAGAAAAGAGGAGAGGTGAATGGGCAGATGGAGAGAGGGAGAGGGAGAGAAAGAAAGTGATGGGGAAAGAGAGAGGGGAGGGGGAGAGGGAGAGAGATGATGTGGTTGAGAAGAGAGGCAGGGGAAGGGGAGGCAGAAGAGGAAGGAGGGAGGAGGGGGGATAGGGGAGAGAGAGGGAGAGAGAATGAATATGAAAATGCCACTGTGCTCCAGGACCTAAAGAATCAGTCAAATATATATAGAGAGAAAAAGGCACCTGCTTTCTCATTTCCTTCCCAGTAGTATTCATCTTCCCCCAAACCTGGGGGCCACTCGAGTTCACCTAAATGTGTGCTTAATTTAATCAAAAGCACAAATACAATTTTCCTGAAGGCCACACTTAATATCTCCATGGAAAATATATGCAGATGTGACCCAAGTCTAGAGAAGATTGAGAAACTGACATTCATTTTCTTTCAACCAATATTTATTAAATCTCGACTACGTGCAAGGCACAGTGTGAGGTGCAGATAGCAACTAGATAGATTATTTCCAACGGATCTTTCCCTCCTCATCAAGGCAAACATCATTTTTCGTTGTGATTAAAAATGTCCTCCAACACCTGCTATCTGTCCCTTTTGCTAGCAGACCTTTGATGATGTATAATAACATTCAGAAGCATTTCTATAGATCTGATCAATATAAAGTAGCGTGGGGGAGCCCAAGAGGTCTGGATTTGGAGCCAGCGGTCCTGGGTTCAAATCCCAGCTCAGCAATTTGCTATTTGTATGACGTGGGGTAAGTCACTTTCCTTCTCTGGGTATTGATTTCCTCCTACAAAAAATGCTCAAAATCTACAATATTACGATCGGGTCAGTTACCTTTGCAGGAAATTGTGGTGTTATTCGCTCAGAAAAAAATTGGGGCAGCATGGTATGGGAGAGGAGCCAGTGAGAAGGCCTTAAAGCCAAGAAGACTTGCACATTCTGGCTGTGAGACCCTGGTTCAGTTCAAGTCAGTGAACCTCTCAGGGCCCCAGGCAACTAAGACTAGAAATAGCAGGAAAGTGGTAGCCTGAATTGGCAGGGGAATTCCCTCCAGTGAAATCCCAGGTCCAGGTCCTATTCTTATCTCTTACTTGTGGGGGGGGGGGGGGAATGGAACAAGACAAGGTTTTCACAGAACTGAGCCCTGAAGGAATAAAAGGATTCTGAGAGGCCAAGAGAAGGAGGCAGCGTCGTCCAAGTGTAAGGGACAGCCTGTGAAATATATGTAAAGTGATTCACACAGTGCCTGGCACGTAGTAGGTGCTTGATAAATGCACATTCCCTTATTCCCTGGCCTACAGGAATGCAGAAGAGTAGAAGATACAGGTAGATATGCAAAGCAGGTCACAGCCTCATAGCTCTAGAGCTGCAGGGATGTCAAAGACCACTAAGACCAACACCCTTACTTTATAGATGAGGAAACTGAGCCCCAGAGAGGGGGCCAAGATTCATATTCAAATTTTCTAAGAGGACAGAGACCTTTCCACTGTATTCCATTGCCTCCCGGCTTGTAGGTCAGCTTGGCTGGAAGGTGGAGCAAGAGGAGAGAAATATGACATGAGGATCATAGGCTGAAAGGTCACTAAAGGGCTGTGGAATTCAACCTTCCTTAGAGGAAGAAGCTAAGGCCCAGTGAGAGCCATAGCTATGAGTGTTTACAACAGGGGTAAGTACCACAAAGCAAGGCCAGGACCAAAGGTGGGGAAACCCATGCTCAGCTGGGTGTGGGAAGATGGATCAGAGACAGCCCTCATCCCAGGATACTAATACTGGGGAGGCTGCACACCTTGCCCCCCCCACAAAGAAAACTGAGCTAATTGGAAGCTTATTACTTAAGCTATATTATAACTAATGCCACCTAATAATGTTACCTGAGCGACTATTAAACCTATATTAATTTTTATCTTACCAAACCTGTGACATCATCAAAGGAGGGACTTCTCAATGAGGCTGAAGGACTAGGAGCTAAAAGGTACCTGTGAATTATGCTGCAACAAAAAACCTATCTTTGTGCGAATAGTCTCATGGAAACAATCTCTAGGGTACTGTTTATCTGCTAGAGACCTGTGTCTCACTCCCAAGGAAGGGGTGATGAGACAGCAGGAACAGCCCCCCAGATCAGGGAACCTCAGAGGAAAGAACTCCTGCTCAGGCTCATCAGTGCAGGCTCTGCTAGTTATAGGCCTAGAACACTGCCTGGGCCCTGAGAAGTTAAGGCAGAGGACAAGGCCTCACTCAAACCCAAATCTTCCTGACTCTAAGACCAGCTCTTTATCTACTATGCCAAACTGCCTATACTAGATAGTTTTGCTAATTCACTGCTAATGTCAGCTGCTTCTTCACATTTATCCTCCTAGAAAACTAATTACAGCTAGGTAGCACAGTAGATAGAGTACACGGCCTGGATCTTCCTGAGTTCAAATGTGGCCTCAGACACTTACTAGCTGTGTTATCCTGGACAAGTCACTTCACTCTGTTTGCCTCTGTTTCCTCATCTGTAAAATGAGCTGGAGAAGGAAATGGCAAACCACTCAGGCAGATTTGCCAAGAAAACCCCAAATGGAGTCACAAAGAGTTGAACAGGACTGGAAAATAACTGAATAACTGGGGGGGGGGGGGGTAGGAAGGATTAGGATTAAGGGAAGTGACACATCCAAGGTAAAAGAGGTACAATCATTAAAAAAACTGCATTGTCATTGAGACAGACTTGAGGCAGAGCCAAGTGGAACCCACAGCTCAAACTCACAAACAAAACTTCAGAACTATCTTGTCCGAGTCTCAGTTTACAAAGGAGGAGTCAGATCCACATCTCGAGTGAGAATCAGAGCAAAGACAATTTTCCCAAGTTTCAGTCTAGAGCTCTTTCAGTTAGGTTGACAAAATGTGGCCCCCCTCCCCAGCAACACCACCACTTGGCATAGACCCTGAAGAAATAAAGGACCAAGAAAAAGGACCCACATGGACAAAGATGGACATAGCAGCACTTTTTGCTGTAGCAAAGACCTAAAAACTATGAGAGTGCCCATCGACTGGAAAATGCTGGAACAAATTTTGGTAAATAGATATAATAGAATATTATTGTGCTATAGGAAATAATGAAAGGGATAGGCTTTAAAGACTTATATGAATTTGTGCAGAGTAAAAGATCAGCTAGGTGGCAAAGTAGATAGAACACCAGGCCTAGAGTCAGGAAGACTCATCTTCCTGAGTTCAAATCTGGCCTCAGACACTCACTAGCTGTGTGACCCTGGCCAAGTCACTTAATCCTGTTTGCCTCAATTTCCTCATCTGCAAAATGAGCTGGAGAAGGAAATGGAGGGCCACTCCAAGATCTCTGCCAAAAAGAACCCCTAAATGGGGTTATGAAGAGTCAGACACAACTGAATAAGGACAGAACAGAATCAAAAGAATAATTTGTACCAGTAACAACAACACTGTAAAGACCAACAACTGTTCAAATCTGAAGAACTCTGCCAAGCATGATTCCAAAGGACCTGTGGTAAAGCATATTACCTGCCTCCTGACAGAGAGGTAAGGAGGACTCAAGGAACAGAAAGAGATAGTTTGCAATATGACCACTGCCCTCATTGGTTTTGAATGACTATGTTTATATGTTGCAAGAAAAAGGGGTTTTTTTAGGGGACAGAGAATTTGGGGGACAGGGGGATGATGCTAGTGATGCCAAAGAAAGAGCCAGTCAATGAAGCAATTTTTAAAATGCACAGAATATGTAGTGAATAGAGCATCAGCCCTGGAGTAGGGAGGAACTGAATTCAAATCTGACCTCAGCTACTTGACACTCACTAGCTGTGTGATCCTGGACAAGTCACTTAACCCCAATTGCCTCATATGAAAAAAAAATGCACAGAAGAGAGTTCAAAAAGAGATATAAACAAGCAGGAGAGCTCAGAAACCATAATGAAATTATATTTTTCAAAGCAGTTTCATATACAACTTTGTATATGATCATATTTGTTTTCTTTAATGTTTGTCAAGCTCAGAAGGAAAAAGAAGTTTGTTCATTTGTTTGTTTGTTTTTTAAGTTAGGCTCCCTCCAAGGATTGGCCCTTCCAAAACAGTGGTACCCATTTCCAGGTGCATCTTGGTCACAAATCCAACATCCCCACCTCGATTCTTTAGGAAAGGTAAAGTGGCTTGAGAGGGCAAAGTTTCAAGAACAGAAAAGTTCCAGGAATCAAGAAAAGCAAAGGTACCCTCAGTGTTCTGGGCTGGGCCTGATTCAGGGCAGTCCACTACTGAGAGTTTAGGTGTGATAATGGAATGAAATGAGTCTTTCATAGGTCACTCAACAGTTAACAAAGGAAGATTTATTTTGCCATAATAGGGAAAAGGTATTAGAAGGAGAAGTACACCAGCAGAGCAAAGCTCCCTTGCCAGAGTTGCCCACTGTGGCCTGCCAGGCAAGCCTCAGGGAGAGGCCGGAGCTTCTTGTCTTTATTTACACTCAAGTAATCAGCAAGGGATGTTTATGGCCCATGAGTTTAGTCAACTCAGTCAATTAAGTCTTGAGATTGGGTTTAATGCCTTTTTAAGGAAAAACTAGGGGCGGCTAGGTGGCACAGTAAATAGAGTACTGGCCTTGGAGTCAGGAGGACCTGAGTTCAAATCCGACCTCAGACATAACACAAAAAAACTAGCTATGTGACCTTGGGCAAGTCACTTAACCCCAATTGTCCTACCTTCCCCCTCCAAAAAAACAAAGAAAAACTAGCCTAACTGGAATGGGAGAGAAGGGGTTAGGATATTGCTCCCAATATATTCAAGAAAGCATGCCCCTAAAGAGTTATCTCCTTGTCCTATCTGAAGTAGCCCCACTCCAAGCTACCCCTTATTGGGACAAACTGAGCTTACAGGCAACAGAGCCTGGAGAAGTGTTTTCCCCAAGCCTGGGACCACTCAACCACAGGGTAAGGGATATCAGCAATGCCCTGTCCCTGACCCCACTCTAACAGCCCATTACACTTCTAACCTGGCCCTCTTGTGTGATCTCCTTGCCCATGCCCTTGGGAAAGTCTGAGAAGTCAAAGAGGTGACTGTTCCAGGGACATCAAGACAGGAGACAGGTGTTCTCCAGGCAGGTGCAGCCTTATACCCTCCTCCCCCAGCTCTCTCTCTCTCTCTAAAGACCTTCCATGGGGTCAGGGAGACTCTTCCTAGTCTGCAGCCACTCTTAAGTGGTTCCCTCTGCAAAACCCTAGTCCTGCTTCTATTCTCAGCATTCAGCTACTGTACCTGCCTCTCAGCCACCACCCCTGACTTCTCCCTTAGAGGAACACAGTCATTTGCCAGGGGCTCTTTAAAACTCCTTATATGGGACAGATTGCCCACCTTTGTTCTAGTACTGCCCGGAGCAGGAAACTGAGTTGACCAAGGTCACACTACTAAATAGCAGGGCCAGAATTTGAACTCATATCCTGCCAAATCTGAGGGCCCTTCCACTATACCAAGAAATGGAAAAAGAATGTGGTGCCTGATAGTAGAAGCCTTAAATGCCAGTTTAAGGAGATTCTATTTTATCCTAAATGCAACAGGGAATCCAAAAGAGTTTCGAGCATGTATGTTCCATGAAAGAATGACAGCCACTTCCCTCACCACAAGGCGGCCCTGGAAATCTGGGATAGCACTCTTTAAAAAAGCACACATAGATCATCATATAATATTGTAGGCCCAGAGATACAGGGCACTTACCACTTACCAGTTTTGCCCCATATTACCTATCAAAAAAGAGCTCCCAACCATCAGTTCTCTTTTAGGGCTATTTTGATTTTCCCTCCTCTTCTATCCTGTGAGCCAAGCGTCTTCCCAAGCCTTTGTTCTGACTACCATAAAAGCCTGGAGAATCCAACTAAAGAAATCAGTTTGACAAATCAGTCAATTGCTCCCAGTCCATGTGTGGGGCTCAAGTTGAGGCTAGGGTTTTCATGTGGGCAAACTGAGTTAACATCTTACATTACCAAACATTTTCATCAAAACATAGCTAGGTGCAAAAGGAGCTTTTGAAACAGAAATTAAATAGGGATTTGCAAGATGATTAAACTCACTTTCAGTATCTTTGGGGTTTGTGGGTTTTTTTTAAAATTCCAATGTTACCTTATTACATGACTTAACAAATGAGAATGTACCTTTGAAGAATCCTGCTATGTTTCTGACTAGTTCTAGAGAAATAAACATTCATTTGCTTCATAAAATGTAAACAAAGAGCCTGGCAAATTGGAGAGAGCAAGGATAGAGCCAGAAAGGCCTGGGTTCCAGTTCTGGGGCCTACACTGATCAGCTGTGGAACCAGGCCAAATCACCAGCCCGGGGCCTTAAGCTACTCTCCAGATTTATCTTCTGGCCGGCACTTCTTAAACTGTAAATGTGCAATAAGAAAAGGTTTCTGAATGAGCAACGACCAAAAATTAATTAATTCAGAGTCAGAGGTGTAATGAATCTAAGGCGTTTCTGGCTGCACCCGTGTTGCAGCCACAGCCTTGGTTCACAACACAAAGCATTAGGCCGCACAATGCCAACGAAGGTAGCCAAAACTTGAAAAGGGGTCATGAGTGGAAAAGCCACGCAGGGGTCGCCATCTGGCTTGGTGAAGGGATTTCCCACACCGAGTTCCAACACACCATCAAATCAAAGAGAAAACACTGTCAAATCCTATCAGAATTCACATTGGTTTAAGGAATATGTACTCCAGTGTAACTCCACTGCCCTCCATTAATAGGATTAAACAATACAAATGTGTATATGTGCAGCTAAAGAAAAAAGAATCTAGAGAGAAAATGAGATTGTTAATGAAAAGCCCAGAGATACAGGGCACTTACCAAGTACTTATCTGCATAGCCCCTTCAACACTCAACCCTGGGCTTCAGAGAGCAAGAACTCCACCAATGCTTCCTGGTCAGAAAATGGGGGAGGGGAAGGGGGAGGAGGAAGAGAAGAGGAGGGGAGGAGGAGGGGGAGGGGAAGAGAGGAGGAGGGGGAGAGGAGGGCAGGGGAGGGCAGGGGGAGGGGGAGGGCTCTCTTGAAATAACAGACACCTGCTGGAATGAAGAAAGGATGAGTGTGGTTCCTTTCAAGATCTCTCCCTCTACCACTCCCCACAAACACATACTTGCATGTATATTATTTATATATGTAGACACATATAGACACATACATATATGCACATACATACAAACACACAAATATACATGTTATATTGTGTGTGTGTACACACCCACATATACGTACATATATACACTAGGCTGAACAGGCAGAGGCCAACCAAAAGAAATCAGTCTGCTTTGACCAGCTAGAATTAGAACTTATTTCTCAGCCGTCCCTCAATTCTGAAGACAGCCAGGAGTTTATGCCCCCCCTTCACACAGCCACTATTTGGTTTGCACCCATCCTGCCTCCTGCCTGGCCTCCTAACTGCCTCCTTGCTTTGCGGCTCTCCCCACTCTGACCCACTGTCCAATGCTGACTTTCCTCAGGTGTGCATCTGGCCTCCTACTCAAACTCCAGCAGTTATTTCCTCTAGAATAAAATACAGATTCCTCTGTTTAGCCTTTAAAGCCCTCTACAACCTGGTCTCTCTTGACTTTCCAGACTCATTATAAATGATTCCTTTCTCCTACTCTCCACTCCAGCCAAACTGCCCTTCTTGCTGGTCCTTGTGCCCGGCGATCTAACTCCCACCTTGGTGCCTTTGCCTAGGCAGTCCCCCATGCCTGGAATGTGCTCCTCCCCATCCCAGAATCCCTTACTTCAATTGCCCAGCTCCCTTTTCCCAGAATCCCTGCACACAACCAGAGCAAGCTATCCTTTATTCCACCCCCTAACAAATGAATGTGCCACAGATGCCAAAGTCTAGTTTTAAGGGGAAGGTGGATGTTGGTCAGGGACATGGAGCAAAAACTCATTCTAACTTCAAAGGCTAAATACTTTATCCGTAGTCCAGCTTTGGTCATATGAACACTGCTTAGTGAAGGGAAAGTGAATGAGAAACTGCTTAGATTTGAACCAACTGATCCTAAATATGGGTCCAATGTAGCAGAATCCAAGGCTGGTGGTTTTCTGTGCCCCTACATACTCAGCAAAATCTGATGCCAGGTACAGTGGCTTCTTAAAGGACAAGTGGACTCAAAATCTCCTCTTAGAAGGCATTTCCACTCTGTACGACATCTCACCAAATTAGAAGCTTTGTGGATTAGTGTAATGAAAAAAATTGCCGGTTGTCATTTTTCTGTGCATAGAAAATTTGGGCTGTTAATGAAAGAGTGAGCCATTTTCCATCTGTGGAACTGAGTCTCTAATTTTGAAAACCCTATTATTTCATTAACATTTTGTTTCAATATTAACCATTTGAAGTATAAACTAGAAGCCAGAATTCCAAGGTTTTGTTTTGAAGTTATGATTATCCCAGATAGGAGAGGAGCTGGCCAACTCTGCCAAGTGGCAGTTAATGGGGCCTATTGGCTGAGCCTTTGCTGCCATACCTGTACAAGGAGGAAGATACCTGCCATCTTGAAGTTCCAGGTTCCTTTTTTTTGAGGAGAATATTCTATGGGCTTTAAAAAGTGACAGAAATAGGAACAGTGATTAGAGCGTCTAACCATAATCATGAACAGGAGCATGTATGGCTCTTCTAAGGTGGGCCACCAGGCAAGAGAGGAGGGGATGGTAGGCCCAGAAGTGTCTTTGTAACAATTTGTACCCTTCCTGATCCAACTGAACACATGGGCTAGGAAAACACCAGGGCTGGCAAACAGATGTTGTTTGAGGAGGTCTCTGAGCTTCTTTGGGGAAATCAAATCTTTAATATGGGATGGGGGGGAACAAATGTGCCAAATTCATTAACTATGGGCAACACAATTCAACACACAATTTGCTGTACCTTTTAAACATGGTTCTTTCTAACCACAGCTTGGGTTTTGTGACTTAGAAATTTGACCTTAGTAGTAACCGTGAGCAGAATAGAGCTATCAAAATCGGTGCAGATTTGAACATGGCCCTGCAAAGTTCCATTTAGAACTTCTTCAAATCTGGATTGTGTCCTTTGACCAGAATGTCCTGGGCTTAGCTCTTGTATATAAGGGGGAGGGGGAAGCACATCAAAACCCTTCAAAAGGCACATGCATTAGGTTGGGGGGGGTGTTTTTTTTCCTTTTTTTCAGAATTTATAACTTCCTACTTACTTGCAGATCTGGGCCGACATGTCAATGAACACAAATCTTTACCTGTGAGTGTTGCCTGCAACACAGAACGTTCAGTTCTATGCATTCCTAGCCCAGCTTCTCCTTGTCTCACCTCAAGCTTCTCCTGGGAACCTCCAGGGAATAGCAGGCCATATCTCATGACCCCAGACTCCACACAAGCACACACTCACCCCACCAATATCAGCTACAAGACAGCCTTGATTTCGTCCCACAGAAAGAAGACAAAACAAATTCAAATTCAGGCAGGAACCTATGGCCATGCAGACATACAAATCCCTTGATCCCTGTCTGGTGGGTCCTCCACCTTCCTCCTCCCGGGCCTCTGGAATCCTTCAGGCTCACAGCGCCACCCTGTGGTTCAGACTCCCTCTGCCAGAAAGGAAAAGCATTTGGGGGTTAATAAAGTCCACCCTCCACCTTCCAATGAGGCCCTTGGGTTCCTACAGTCCTGAACTAGGACTTCCTTAAGAGTCTGGCACTCCCCAAAAAGGAATTTGGTGCTTAAAGTAGCCAGAGAGACAATCTCTTGCCCACTGGGACTGGACCACCTAAATACTCATGACAGGAGAGGAGGGACTGACTGACTTGTTCCCTGGCATTGTGACTCAGTGTGTTGCCATTCCTCCATATCCGGTAACATGTACTTGCATCTGGGCCCCTGCCCCCAATCTGGGCCTGACAAGGATTGCTTACCTCTCTCCCAGAATTCCTTCAGCTGCTACTGCTATCTCCAGCCTCATAGGTTCCGTCATTGTCCCTCCATGGCTGCCATGGGGAATTTTGTTGAGAGTTGGCACCATGCCAGCAGTGGAAGCATCACCCCTCAGGGACTTAAGTGTGGTTTAAGGGCTCTGGCCTGCACTCTGTTCTAGCCAGATCTCCCAAGACCTCTTCCAGATGGGTTCCCCCTTATAAAGACATGCAGCTCAGATCTATAATAGTCTGACCCACCAAATCACCTCCAACCAATGTCAGGACTTAATCATGGGGATGTTCACACCCAAGAAAAGGACCTAATTCAAGCTCCCAATAATGGCCTTTGGCCTGGTTTAGTTGCCCAAGCTTACTCTTGGTCACTCCTCTACAAGAATAAGAAAGCTCCAACAACAAAGAATGACAACACACCCCCAAAGAGCTTCCTTTTCTCCAAGAACTTCATCTTCTTTTATTTAAATCAGGACCAGACTTGGAGTCAAAAGACCCAACTTAAAATCCTTCCTTAGGGGGTGGCTAGGTGGCACAGTGAATACAGCACCAGCCCTGGAGTTGGAAAGACCTGAGTTCAAATCCTCCTCAGACACTTAACACTTACTAGCCACGTGACCTTGGGCAAGTCACTTAACCCCAATTGTCCTGCCCTCCCCCCTCCAGAAAGAAAAAATAAAATAAAATGAATCCCTTAACCTTTTAAAAAAAATAAAATAAAATAAAATAAAATCCTTCCTTAGACACTTAACAGCTGAGTTCCCCAAGCAAGTCATTTCATCTCTCAGCCTCAATTTCCTCATTTGTTAAATGAAGACAATAATAGCCCTTTCCTTCCAGAGCTGTAAAGAAAATCAAACAAGATCATTTATATGAAGTACTTTGCTATTATTATACCTTCCTTCCTTCCCGGAGCATTTATTAAGTCCCTACTATGTGCCAGGCAGAGCAGACACAGAGCTAGTCTCCAAGTCAGGAAGAGCTGAGTTCAAGTCCAACTCTGACCTATCACTTGCTGTGTGACCTTGGTCATGTCACTTAACTTCTCAGGGCTCCAAGGCAATTCACTTAAGACAACAAGATGCTGAAGAGTGGCCAACGAGGCTCACACCAGGAGTTCCCCACATCACTGAGACCTCAAGGCCATCCAAGGGGAACGAAAAAGTGCCAGGTACTGAGCTATGATATGCTGAAGACACAAACAAAAAAGGCCAACAATCACTGCCTTCAAGGAGCTTATGTCTTCTTGGGGTGAAACAACCTGATTACAGATAAGTAAATATAAAATTTATCGTTATTTCAGAAGAGGACAGTATGACTGACTGTGGGAAGTCCAAATAAGGTTATCTAGGAGGTAGCACTTGAGTTGGGCCCCAAAGTAAGGCAGAGATTCTGAAAGATGGAGGTGATGTCTGAAAGTATCCCAGGTACAGGGAAAACCTGTTGGAAGGCAGGGGTGAAATACACAATGCTGAGTTTGTGGAATAGCCTGTAGGCCCACCTGGCTGGAACGCTCTGGGGGGGGGGGAGGGTGCCGGGGGGGGGGGGGGGATAATATGTAATAAGCCTAGAAAGGCAGGTACAGGCCAGGTTGTGAAGGGCTTTAAATGCCAAAAAGAAGAGTTTATATTGGATTCTAGAGGTAATCAGGAACCACTTGAGTTTACTGAGTAGATGAGCAACACAGCCACAGGCCTCAGGAATATCCACTGGACAGCTGTGTGGACAACGGACTAGAGAGGGGAGAGTAGAGAGGCAAGATCAACGAGGTGGCTACTTTGAGTAGGAGGCCAGTTGGCACCGGTTACTCCCACCACAGAGTTTAGTCACTTATGTTGCCAGTTCATTTGGTGTTCAGTTTGAAAAGGCTAAGATCACTGAAAGGGAAATCTCAATACCTGGGCCACCAAACAGTGGCCACAACCTTTCAAGGCTAATGAAGTGAACATGCTTTGTCAATAAGCACTGATTAAACAGCTTCGGGACTGGGCCCTAAGTTCATTATATGATTCTATAGCTGCCATTTTATCAGACTAAGTCTTTCCTTCCATGTCTATGATATATCCCTCAAAGCCTTGGGGTATCTGTCATTCCCAGGACCCCAGAAGACCTATTCCATGCATCTCTCTGATCCTCAGCCAGGATCAGGGAATTTGATCATTTCATTAATCAGCACTTGTTGAATTTGACTGTTCAACAAATTCACTTGAATGTACAAACATCCATCCTGCTCCCTCCATCTCCTGGCTTGGCCTGGTCTGTTTCTGCCTGTGCCTGGATAGATGGAGAGACAAGTGACTCCATCATGCTCCCTCTGCTGGTCTCCCCGCCTAGCCTGTGTGCAGGGAAAGTAGAAAAATTCTCTTCCATCAATTCTTCCCAGTGATCCCTTAACCTGAACTGCCTAGTGTTCTGAGGGGACTCTACCCTGAGGCCACCCCCTAAAGATGTTGATAACTAGCTTTACTCAAAGACTAAGAAACCCCCACATGGCCATCACATCCCCTATCCCCTGCCCCAGCTGGAGCTTGCTTATCCCACTGCTCTCAACCCTCTGGGTCCTACTCTCAAGTTTTCTGGTCCTTTCCCAAGGTGCTCCCTAGGTGACAAGCCTGCTTTTATCTGAAATCTTCTCCTTTCACTCCTTTCATCTTCAGGCTTCCACTGAGCCCTGGCTCCCTCTTGATGCTACCTTTCCAGCACTGGCTACACTTTCCATCATTCCCTCACCCCACCCTACTCACTGGTAAAGGCTGGGGGAGTGAAAATCCTCCTTGCTTTCCAGCGCCACTTCCAGGCCTTCCCTCAAACACCATCAATCAGAGACCAATCAAAATATTCTGACCACTGTTGTCTCTTGCCCTCCAGGACACTCCCCTTCTTTCCTCCCTGAGTTCAGTGACTGGCTCATAGTCATTATCTCCTCCACCACTGCCCTGGAACTAGGGGAATACAATATCAATATTGCCTCAAACACTCAGCTCCCACTTCCTCAGCTCATTCATTTCCCATGGACTCCTTCTCCGCCCCACCTCAGCCACACACAGAGATGGCCATACCTTTGATCTTGCCATCACCCACAAATGCTCCACTTCCATGTTCATAAAAGCTGAAATTCCCTTGTCTGATCATGATCTATTGTCATTCCACCTCTCTCTGCCTTCCAATCGCAAACCCTATTTTTGTCCTCACCATGACCCCCAGTCCCTTGACTCCTAATTTCTTTTCCAAGGCATCATCCCTGCATTGACTACACTCTCCTCTCTTCCCCCTGTTGATGAACTCTACTCTGTCCTCTTCTCTAGAATCTTTTGACTCCTCACTCTATAACTGAGCATGCCCTGATAAGCTTCAGCCTTGGATTATTGCCACTATCCGCTGCCTTCACTCCTAACTCATATGATCCTGAATTAAGCTAGAGAAAATCATGAAACCATACTTATCAGGTGATCTGCAAATTTATGTTACATTTTCTCTACTGGGTCCTCACTGTGGCAAGGCAGTCCTTTTACATCTCCTTGACTCACTATCCCATTCACCAAGGTTGTTTTTCCAAACCTTTTCATCTCTCCTCAAACTTCCCATTGCTCCCCACCCCTACACTCATCCGAGAGAAGAGAGAGAGTGAGAAAGAGAGAGAGAGAGGCTTTTCTCTTATGTCATTGAAAAAAATTAAGGCTGTTCACTAAGATTTCCCTACTTTCCCTCTCTTCTTATCATATCTCCCCCTTCGCTCCTGTCTCACATGAAGAGGTGGCCCTTCTCCTGGCCAAGGCCAATCTGTCTACATGTACAAGTGATTCCATTCCATCTCATCTTATCTAGATGATTGTCCCTGCTCTCTTAGCCCTACCCCATGGGGTCCTGACCCACAGTTTAAGAAGTGCTGAAGGAGTCGAGAGTGAAAAAGTTGAAAGAGCCTTATTAAATAGTCCAGCCCATACCTGAAGCAGGAATCCTCTCTACCACAACCCCAGTGAATTGCTTTGATCTACCGGGCAAATCCCCTGATCAAAGGACATTAGTTTAATCAAAGGACTTCATTTTGTAATCACATGCTGGCTCCTAGTGATTGCCATCTTCTTCCAGGATGTGCATAATCCATAGGCTTCTCTGATACATCCTCTGATTTGTTCAGAGATAATATCAAGCTTTCCACCACGTAATTTCAGGATTCCACCTTGTACCCCCTTCCTGAAAATTAAGACAACATCTGTCCACTTCCAGGTTCCTGGCACTCATTTTTTCATGTTTCCTCAAAGATCTATGACAGGGCCTCTGTGATTACATCTGTCAGTTTTTTCAGTATCCAGGGATAGACTTCATGGGAGCCTAGACACTAGAACTCCTTGCCGGTAGCTGGGTATTCCCCTACCATCACCTCATCTATCTGGCTTTAATGGCTCCTCCCCTACCCCATGTTTGATTTTGTTCCCCTTTTCAGAGTGGGCATCATTATATTTTAAAGAAATTATGCAAGAAAAACAGGAATTAGGTAGTCGGTCCTACCTAGAATTTAACTAGGTTAAAATATTCTTCAGAAATTAACTGTAACATCATTGTGGACCATACCAATTTCTTATATTCTAGCAGAGCTAGCCTTTCAGGTAGACAGAGGAGTCAAGTTATCTAGTAATGAGCTTTAGGGCTCCTGGTTTCCCTTTAACCCTGCCCTACTTCACTGAACAACAATGCCTTAATTTCAAGCAAGCATCAACTTCGTTTAATAGCACCATCTTTAGAGATATGCTTGGTCCCTAGGGTGAATGAACAGGGAGCTATCAGTCATTCACACCTTAGTATAAATTAGTTTAAACAACTCCTTTCCTCCTTGTACCTAGCTGAGACAATACATTCAAGGAAAGGGAGGAGAGTCAGGATGATGGGAGAGCTCATTTTAGAGCCTAGAGCACTGCAAGGGCAAGCACAGCTTAGAAATATAGCATTCCCACTTCAATATTCAACTGCATCTCCAGGGTTATTTTATTCTGAGAATCTAGGCTGCCAGGTTTTCAAAGCCTAGAAATGAAAAGGATAAAAAAACAAGTTTTCCTTCACCTGCGTCAAGAACCACTGAACATCTGCTGAGCCTCCTTGGACATCGGCTTTGCTGAAGCAGGAAGAATGCTTTCAGGACTATTTGTAAGAAAGCTTCGAACATCCATTGAAAAACACACGATTATCTTTCCAGAGAGATCATCAAATCCCAGCGTTGGCAAGCTGTGTTCACCAAAGCCTGAACAAAAGCAAGGTTTTGCATGTAATTAAGTGCTCGTGGAGTAAGAGAAAATGTACCCCAAAGAAGCAGGAATAATCTAGAAGCAGGTGAAGTACTGAATATACTGAAAGCCTGTGCCCGAGAAGGAAAGCCGCTAAGTCTGTACCAAATCTCCCTAAGCAAGGTTCCCTGCTTACCTTGTTTTGCTTTCAAAGTCCCTTGTAAAGTGGCAGGTTGGGAGGATGTTAAAAATTTTGTCTTTATATTTCCATTACTTGCTGGAAGAATGTTATTAATATGGCAATGTACAACCACTAAGAACCAAGCCATTTTGGGACCTGTGATAATTCTCCCCTTGAATTATGGCCAAATTCCTGCTTATGAAAGTGCCATTGACAATGCAGAGTACATGGGTTATTTGCTTGGAGCATTCTCAGCACTGTTGCCCAGGCCCGATTTAGCCACATTAGTCATTAAGGTAGTGACTCCCTGTGTTTGTCATTCGTTGACTAGGTGCTTCCCCCTTAGCAAAGTCATTTCTGGAGACAACAATCCATCCTTCCAAGGCCAGGCAAAGAAGGGAGTTGCCATGGGAGCCAGGTTCTTGAAACTTACTGGAAGTGGCCCAAATCCAAGGTGGTATTTCATGACAGGGGTGGCCACTGTCTCAGACTTTCTGGTGATTATATTCTGAAGATATTACAAAGACTTCATGCATAACGGACATAAAGATCCCTTTGCAATCCACCAGGCAGTCACAAGAAAATGGCCTCTGTCAAGGAGTCCTAAGCTCCAATGCATTCCACAGCCACTCTCAGCCTAGTGCAGGCCAAGATCAGCCTGGAGAGAGGCAAATGCCAAATAAAGATGGAACACTATCCTGAGCCTTTCTATTTGTGTATTAAAAACAAAGCCTACAGCTGAGTTTTGAAGCCTTTTAGAAACTGAAAGTGAAAAAAAGTAAAAAACAAAACCAAAAATCCCCTCCTAATTTACAAATTAACCTGCCAGAGGAAAATGGTGAGGGCTTTTTCTTGGTGGTAGCATTTATTCAGCTGGGACCCTGTACCACTGCTGTAACTTCCAATTATCCAAACACACATTAAAAGCTGCTATAAGCCGCTCTCAGAGGCGGGTTGATGGCTGTGATTAATTACCATGCAGCTACTGCTACTCCTCACATTACGGCAGGCTTGCACTTACCAGAGCTATTTGTAAATTGTCAACATGAAGCGGGACGGCCAATCAGAAAGGTGTGCATGGGATTCGAGTAATTACAGCATCACTAGTGTGCCTAAGATATGATGCCGTGATTGAGGACTTGCCAGGAGGCTCACTTGGAAGTCAAAAAACGTGCAGCCAAAGTGTTCTTGCTCCTGCATTTGTTCTCCAAGGGATCTCTCAGCCATGTGCAGATTCAACGGAAACATTTTCCATGGCTTTCTTTTGTTCCATTAAGGTTAATGCTAGAGCCTTCTGGGCAAGATATAGAACAACACGGTTCCCACAAAGAACAAAAAAAGAGCACCAAGGTGAATAATGAGTAAGAAAAAGAAAAAGAAACTACCATGAAGTAGTTTCATCTAGCTCAGGTAGACACATGAGGAGACATCTGGAAGCTTGGAGGCAATAAGGAAGGGGCCTAGCCCGAGGAACTGGGGTAAGTATGGCCTGCTAGGGACATCTGGGCCAAGCTATTGGCACTCCTAGGGCAGTAAGAGTCTATAGCAGATCTGTGGACCAGACTGCTCTAACAAGGAAGCTCCAGCCCCTAGTAATACAGGAGAAGAAAAACCAGGATGATCCAACAGGGAAGTTTCAGGACAGTCATGTAACCTCAGAACTCCGACGCCCCAAGAAGATCTAAATGTTGCAACAAGGGAATCCCAGGAGGGCCAAATGCCTCCAGGGTCCTGAAACCTAGATTTGAGGACAGGAGCCACTCCAACTCCTAATGACAGAGCGGGGTTTAGACCCAAGGGGGAAGTCAAAGTTTTCAGCATGCTAAGTCACCACTGCCACTGAGACCTGCCAGCACTTTGTATACAGATACCAGGGGAATTTAAAGGCCAGCAACAGGATCTAAGACAACTCAGATTATGCTAAGACAGGAGTCCACCATTTCACTCAAGTATAGGAACAGTCAGAGCCTAGCTCTGACAAAAAGCCTCAATTAAATAAGGCTAGAGATAAGAATAAATGGTAAAAGACACTAATAATAAAGAAATTTTATGGATCCAAGGCACAAAACTAGAGGAAGAGTAATTTCACAGTAACTACTGGCAGAGCGTCAGATAAAGGTACAGCTTTTCAACAAGATCTACCAGAATTCTTGAGAGAGACGAAGGAAGAGATGAAAAAGGAATGAGAACTTGGGCAAGGGGGTGGTGGGGGAGACTTGGAAAGAGATAGGTTGGTACAAGAGCTGCAATACCCAAATAATGGACTCCATGAAAATTAGAATGGACAGAAGAGAAATCAATGACTCCAAAATAACAAAATCAAAAGACTAGGAAAATAGAAGAAATTATAAGGTATCTCCCACTGAAAACAATTGACCTAGAAAACAAATCAGATAGAAATGATCTAAGAATCATAAGGTTACCTGAAAACTATGACAAAAAAATCCAGAGTACTATATTTTAGTAGTAAGGTAGCTGGCACAATGGATAGAGCATTGGCCCTGGAGTCAGGAGGATCTGAGTTCAAATCCAGCCTCAGACATTTACTAACTATGTGACCCTGAGCAAGTCACTTTGCTCGGTTTGCCTCAGTTTCCTCACCTGTAAAATGAGCTGGAGAAGGAAATTGCTAACCACTTCAGTATCTTTGCCAAGAAAACCCCAGAGTCACGAAGAGCCACACATGAATGAAAAATGTCTGAACAACACTACATTTGAAAGAATTGTAAATGAAAACTTATTAGAACCAAAGAATACTGTGAAAAAAGAAAGAATCCACTGGTTACCTCCTGAATGAAAACTCAAAATGAAAACTCATAGGAATATAATAGTCAAAATCTAGAGCTTTCAATTCAAGAAAAATCTACTGTAAATATCCAGAAAGAAAGAATTCAAATACCAAGTCAGGATCACACAAAATATGGCAGCTGCTACCATAAAGGAGAGGATAGATTATAATATAATATTCCAAAATGCCAAAGATGAAGGCTTACAATTTTAAAAAATACCAAAAAACTTTACCTAGACAAGTTGTGTGTAATCTTACTCAGGTAAAGGGTCCTTTAATGAAATAGAAGACTAGAAGAATTTAAAAAAAAAAAACCTGAAGAAATTTAAAACTCTAATTAAATGTCAAAATAGAAATTCTGAATATCAAAG
>CM053582.1:42202280-42234537 GCA_028627135.1 Pseudochirops cupreus | reverse complement strand
AAATACCCAGATTAACAGAACAAGAAACATAAATTTAAATAGCTCAATTTCGGGAAAAGAAATTGAATAAGACATAAACTTCAAAAGGAAAAAAAAAACAGGACTAGATGGATTTACAAGTGAATTTTATCAAATATTCAAGGAATAATTAATTCTAATATTAAATAAACTATTTTTAAAAAGTGGAAAAGAAGGGACCCTACCAAATTCCTTCTGTGATACAAATATGGTCTTGATACCTAAACCATGGAGAATCAAAATAGAGAAAGAAAGCCATATACTAACATTCCTAAGGAATACCAATTCAAAAATTTTAAGTAAAATGTTTACAAAGAGGCTATGACAACACATGAAAATATTTTATATTATGATCAGGTTGGAGTTATACCAGAAATGCAGGACTGGTTCGATATTAGGGAAACTATGAACAAAATAGACTATATTAAGAATGAAAATCACATGCTTATATCATCAGATGAAAAAGCTTTTAACAAAACATAACATCCATTTCTTTAAAGAAAAAAAAACCAGAAAACTTCAGAACAAATGGATTTTTCCTTAATCTGAGGAGTAGTATTTATCTAAAATAAAGAGCCAGCACTTTATGCGATGAGGAAACTAGAAGCCTTTCCAAGATCAGGAGGAAAGCAAAGGTGTCCATTATCACCCCCACAATTTGCTTTTGCTAGCATTTTTAGCACAATAGCAATGAGACAAGCAAAAGCAAAAACAAACAACTGAGGCAATAAGTATGAGCAAAGAGGAAACAAAATGATTACTTTTTGCAAAGATATGATGATTTTCTTACATAACTCAAGAGACACAAAAAATTATTGGAAAAAAATAACTTCAGCAAAATTGCAAGATAAAAAATAAACCCACAGAAATTATGGGCATTTCTGTACATTACCCAAAAATACAGCAGAAAGATAGAAAGAGAAATTCAACTTAAAATAATTACAAAGCATATGAAATACGTGGGACTCTATCAAGACACATAAAGGAACTATATGAATACAACTATAAAACAATTTGTGGAACTAAATAATTGGAGAAATATTAGTTGCTGATGGATGTGCTAAGCTAAATATAATAAAAATGACCATATTACTTAAATGAATTTACTTATTCAGTGCCATACCAATCAAAATGACAAAGGATTACTTTATGGAGCTAGAAAATTAAAAATGAAATTCATCTGGAGTAATGAAAGGTCAAGAATCTCAAAGGAAATAATTGGGGGGGGGGAGTGGGAAGGAAGGGAGCCTAGCAGTATCAGATCTCAAATTATATTATAAAGTAGTAACCATAAAAGTGATTTGATTCTGGTTAAAAACAGAGTGGTCAATCAATGGAATAGATTAGGTATCCAACATACAGAGAAGCAAACAAACCCAATAATCTAGTGCTTGATAAACTCAAAAATCTATCTGTTAAGACAAGTACTATCTAGTTGAGAAAAACTGGTAGGAAACTTGGACAGTGGGGCTGAAATAAGGTTTAGACCAGCACTATATACAACAATAAGCTACAAATGGCTAAATGACCTTGATATAAGAAATCACTTCATAAATCAGAAGAACAAAGCAGGAATTTCCTTTCAGATATATAAATAGAAGCAGAGGTCTTGATCAAATAGTGGTTAGAGAGGATCACAGAAGAGAAAAATGGGCAATTCAGGCAATTCTGATTGCATATAACTAAATAGATTAAGCACAAACAAAACCAATACTTTAACTAAAATTAAACAGGAAACAGTAAATTTTGGGGAAAACTTTTTGCAGTAAGCTTCCTGATAAAGAATTCATTTCCAATATGTTTAAGGGACTGATTTAAATATAAAAGCATAATTGTTGCTGTGGCTGTGGCTGTTTTGTCATTTTAGTCATGTCCAACTTTTCATAACCCCATTTGGGGTTTTCTTGGCAAAGATCCTAGAGTGGTTTGCCATGTCCTTCTCCAGCTCATTTTACAGATGAGGAAACTGAAGCAAACAGGGTAAGGTGGGCTTGCCCAGTGTCACACAGCTAGTTTGTGTCTGAGGCCAGATTTGGGAAGATGAGTCTCCCTGACTCTAGACCTGGTAAACTATCTACTGCATTAATAGTCTTTCCCTAATTGATAAATGATCAAAGGTTATGATTAAGCAGTTTTCAAAGAAAGAGAACTCAAGTTATTGACTTCCACATTAAAAAAAAAATCCTCCAAATCATTGCTAAAGAATTGCAAATTAAGGCATCTCCGAAATCGCACCCCATACCCATCAAGGAAAATAACAGTTGTTGAAGGCACTGAAGGAAGACATAGTACACCGCTTGAAAGAGCAATGAAATGATCCCACAATTCTTGAAATGAATTTGGAACCATACCCAACAAAGTATCTCGCTGTGCAAACCTTCTGAGTCACTGATACCACTACCAGGCTGATATTACAAAGAGATCAAAGGGAATAGGAAAAGACATGTATGTACAAAAACATATAGAGTAGCATTTTCTGCTGTACCAAGGAGCTGGAAAATGCAGAGATGCCTATCCATTGAGAAATAACTAAACAGATTATACTATATGAATGTACTGGATTTGATTATGCTATGAGAAATTTTTAAAAGAATGAATTCCAGGAAACCTGGAAATACTTGTATGAAGTAAGGAAGCAGGTAGATGGCTCAGTGGAGAGAATGCTGGGCCTGGAGTCATAAAGACCTCAGTTCAGATCCAGCCTCAGATACTTTCTATCTGTGTCACCCTGGGCAAGTCACTTAATCTGTCTTTGCCTTAATCCACTGAAGAAGAAAAAGCCATACCATTCCAGTTTCTTTGCCCCACGGACAGCATTGGTGTGCCCTGATCCATGGGGTCATGAAGAGTCAGAAATAACGGAACAATTGAACAACAACAAAGTATGGAATAAAGTTAGCAGGTGCAGGAGAACAACTTATACAATCACTCTAATATTGTAAAACACAAAACAACACACACACACACACAAACGCACGCCTGACAGCACCAAAACCTTGAAAGCTTTAAGAATTCTGATCAGTGCAAGGCCCAGTCATGACTCCAGAGGGCTTCTGATGAAGTGTTTTATTCAACAGTGATGCACATGAAGTTGGAAAATAAGAGATACATTTCTGGCTATGGCTAATATGGAGATCGGATTTTGCTGATTACGCATGACATGAGAGAGGGTTTTTTTTTCCATTTTGGGTAAATTTCTGGAGACATTTAGAAAGGAGGGGACGAGTGAAAATGATGTCTTATAAAAGGTTAATTCTATTTTTGAATTCTCAAATCAAAACCAAATTGCTATAGGCATCTATTCCAGGCTCTCCCTTATCATCATCATTAAACAATCATCCTTGACTGGGTTATTAATTGTGACATTGTTAATAGGAAGGGTCCCTCTCTAGCGCTTAATGCTTGTCGGATCACTGCCATATTCATTTTCTCTGAATTAGGTGTCAGAGTACTGGATTCAGGTCTTGGCCTTGCCTCCCACTGACTTTGGGTAAGTCACTTAATCAATTGACAAGCATGTATTAAGCACCTATTTGCTAGGAACTACGCTAAGTGCTAGAGATACAAAGGCAAAAGTGAAACATCACCTTCACTCAGGGAGCTTACATTCTAACATGGGGAAAATAGGTACATATGAACAGGCAGGAGGAGAATCAGAAGAGAGCAGTGTCACTAAAACCCCAAGAGGAGAAGGTGCTCAACAATGTCAAATCCCATCGAGAAGTCAAGAAGGAAGAGACTATCAAATCTGGTATTTAAGAGACCATCAGGAACTTTGGAGAGGGCAGTTAAATGATGAGGTCAGAAATCAGACTGCGAGGAAGTAGAGCCCCCAAGTATAGATGGCATTTTCAAGGAGTTTGACTGTGCAAGGGAGGACAGAGGCAGGTTAATAGCAAATTGACGTTGAAGTTGATGTTTTCCCAGGCCCCTTCCAACTCTAACAATTTATGATTGTCTGATTCAATGCTACCCTGAAACAGAAAGAGCAGGCTTCTTCTAAAAATTACAGTTTACAATAAATGCTAACAGCATAATTAATAGTCTAGTGAAGCATACAGTGTTCTGATTATTAGGGTCAGGCTTTCCATGTAATATTGCTCACTTTCTTATTTATTTGCATTTAAATAAGCCAGTCTTTTTTTAAATCACTATTAAAAACCAAAGGCTAGGTGCACAGAATGGACCAATTCACGTTATCATCCCCTTTTCAGAAAAGAACCATAATTGTAATCAGCGCTGATCAACTCATTCTATGAAATCTATGATTGAGGGAGAAGTGGGAGAAATGAATTTAAAAAAAAAAGATAAGATGTCTCAGTCAATAAGCTTCCTTAATAATTCTTGAGATGCTCAAATTGCCTTTCCTAAAGGGCTGGGCAAATTCAAAATTTTTGAATAGCTAAAAGCAATCACCAAAGTTTGCCTTTAGGAGCTATCTTTTCCCCCCTTTCTAAACATCCTTTAGGGATTTATCTCATCAAATACTTCACTGGCAATAGAGGAAACAGAAACTTTTAAATATTCAGATCACCACAACAAAATATAAGAGCAACATGCATCTTGCCTGCTCTTTGAATAGTGTAAACCCAGCCAGGTCAAGAGTTTTCTTTCAGTTTACAAAATGCCCACAAGTTCAACAACTTGATCACTCGAAGTGGTTTTAAAACAAGGGTGTAAGGGCCAATGCAGACTCCAACTCAGCAAATATTCACAAGCGGAAAAATAAGAGTGAAGCCATTCCTGGGAAAATTTGGTAATTTGGTCATTGTTTGTCTTTGGGGTTTCTCCACATGTCTTTTAAGAACCACATAGTATTCCCTTTTAGCATTCCCTTGCTCATTATTCCAAAGCTCCTGGTGGCCACAGACGGCCTGTCCCTCCTGTGTTGTCCTTTCCACCTCCAGAGTATCTTCTACTCCAGGGTTCTTCATGTGGGGTCATGGACCCCTGGGGGAGGAGTTGGAGTAGATTTCAGTTTTATGACTTTGGGGAAGGAAAACAATTACATCTCTGCTTTCACTAACCACTAACTGAAATTTGAGGGCAGCTAGGTGACACAGTAGATAGAGTCCCGGACCTGAAGTCAGGAAGCCTCATCTTCCTGAGTTCAAATCTGGCCTTAGACACTTCCTAGCTGTGTGACCCTGGGCAAGTCACTTCACCTTGTTTGCCTCAGTTCCTCATCTGGAAAATGAACTAGAGAAGGAAATGGAGAACCACTCCTGTATCTTTGCCAAGAAAACCCCCACGGAGACTCACACAGGACTGAAATGACTGAACAACAACAACAATAAGC
Organism: Pseudochirops cupreus; assembly: GCA_028627135.1. Taxonomy (NCBI): domain Eukaryota; kingdom Metazoa; phylum Chordata; class Mammalia; order Diprotodontia; family Pseudocheiridae; genus Pseudochirops; species Pseudochirops cupreus. The sequence goes on along the minus strand of CM053582.1, from coordinate 42,229,220 downwards.
TGAAATTTTACATTACCTTCAATTATTTAGAAACATGACCTTAAGAAGGAATCCAAAGGCTTCACCAGACTTCCAAGGGGGGGTTCAGGGCACACACAAGAGCTGAAGAGACCCTGTTCTCCTCCAACCTCTTTCTTCCATCAAGACTTCCCTGTTCCATGTCTCTTCCATTCAGGATCTCATTAAGTGATACTAATGATCCACGCTGAGACAATATCAGGGAAGTAGACGGGCAGAGTGGGGAAAACCCTCCGTACTTGGGAGTCAAGACCCGAGCTGGTGGATGAGCCGCATAACGCTAGGGCTTGTCACTGTCTCTGGATGTCAGTTTCCTCACTTACAAAGTGATTATCACTAAGGGCCACGTGTGGTGACTCTGTGGTGCCAGGTGGGCCTATGGAGTTGGTTCTGATTTTTGTTTTAACAGAGAAGGGAAAATCAATACTGTGGTGACGATTTGTTGTCATTCAATTGTTTCATCGTGTCCGACTTTTCATGACCCCATTTGGGGTTTTCTTGGCAAAGATGCTGTAGAAGTTTGCCATTTTCTTCTCCAGCTCCTTTTACAGACAAGGAAACTGAGGCAAACAGTGTGAAGTGACTTGCCCAAGGTCACACAGCTAGTCAATCAGTGTCTGAGGCCAGATTTGAACTCAAGTCTTCCAGGCCCAGCCCTCTATCCACTGCTTCAACCAGCTGCCCTGTGGTGATGAAAATGTTACTATAATAACAACAACATTTCCATAACACTTTAAGGTTTCCAAAACACTTTCCATATGTTATCTTCATTGATTGTTACAATAACCCTGTCAGGTCTCTTTCTAGCTCTATATTTGTCATTACTTTTTTTCCTTTCTAGAGATGAGGCTGAAGGAGTCTAACTTGACTTGCTCAGTCCCATAGCTAGTAAATAGCACAACAGTGTGTCTGAGGTAGGTTTTGAACTCAGATCCTCCTGTCTCTCAAGTCCGGAATGCTAGCTACCATGCCACCCTAGGTGTCTCCAGGTAGAGAAATCCCAGTTACCAGTGTTGCCACCGATCCAGAACTCTGTATCTTAGTGTCTGGGAGAACTGAGAGCTTCAAGAACCTCCCAGCTGCCAGGGGTCATAATCAGAATGTGGGCCCAGGCTTCTCAGACTCCAAGGACGCCAGCCCTCTATCACTGGCTCCAATCCCCACTTGGTCATTACTATCCATGTGACCTTCAGCAACATCAACGCCTTACTTTCCTCTTTTATATAAAAGACGAGCTTGTACTCAGAGATCTTGAATATCGCCCTCCTACTTCAAAATCCACAATCAACAATCTATATCCACTACTCCACGCTGCATCTCCCCTAGAAGACTCCAAAATGTTAAGAGAAGCCCACTCCTTCAGCACAATAGTGCCTTAACCCAAATGCTTGGCACTTCTCTCCAGTGGCAGGCTGGCAGGGGGCAGGATATTTGGGCTCCCATCCCTTGTTCACCCCAGTAACTAAGAATGAACTTGGGGAGTTAGAAGTGAGAGCCCTTCAATTTAGTGAGCCTGGGGATAAAAAGCAAACCCAATCAGGTTTCAGGGCCTATTTAGTAAAATGGCCACTTACCCAGTATGCTTTAACATCTGAAACACAGAAAGGTTCCTTTGAAAAACAAAATCCCAGCTTTCTCTCAGAAAAAAAGCGGGCATCCCTAGGTTGCCAGGCAGAGCCTAAACAGTCATTTTCAGAACTGAAATCGATGAATCCAAACCAACAGGGAACCCAATAGTAGATCCCAAGAGAAGTTGCCAATGCTCTGAATCACCATGCTTTCTGAAGTATTCAGCTCCCTCTGCCTCCTTGAGCCAAGTAAGGGCAAATTTTCTGGATCACCTTCTGTTCTCATTTTAAAACATTTGTAAAGGTCAGGTGGTTCCAGCAGCTAGGAACTCCTGCCCGAATGCCACTTTTGCAATGTCCACCATGGTTAAAGTCTTCAAGTGGCAAGCTAAAGAAAGACTGACCTTTTACAGACCCACACAAATATTTGTCGACGGACTGCAAACACTAACCAAGCTAGCCTGATAAACTATGCATACATATATTAAGCATAATTTCTGGAAGATGAAGCTTGGAACATTAGAAATGAGAGGAGGGAAAAGCGTCCCTGTCTCATTCAACCTCCCTTTCCTTCCCCCCCCCCCCCCATCCCCAACACACACACACACACACACACACACACACACACAAACTCTCCTTTATGGACTGGTGCTCAAGGTCCAACAGCGCCCTCTTCTGGGCACCTGGAAGTGAAAATGCATCTTAGTAAAGTATATGGAAGGAAAGAAGCAAATAAGTGCTTATTAAGTCCCTACTATGTGCCAGGCTTTGCTCTAAGTACTTTACAAATATTATCTAATTTGATCTTTACATCAACCCGGGGAGGTAGATGCTGTTATTATCCCCACTTTACAGAAGAGTAAACTGAGGCAGGCAGAGTCACACAGCTAGTAAGTGTCTGAGATAGGATTTGAACTCCATTCTTCCTGACTCCAGGTTGAGCACTCTATCCTAGCCGGAACTCACCAAATTAATGCCACCAAATATCTGCTGAACAAACTTGTCTTGTCCCCTATTTCATCTCCAAGTCAAAGTCACGCTGATGCTGGCTTTAATCCCAAAAGACCACTAGATGAATACATGTGCTATAACAAGTGTCTTGGACCACCACAGACCAGTCCAGCTCCACAAAGACTTCCCAAGCCCTTCCTACAGGTCAGGCTCAGAAATGGTGCCACAAGGAACAATCCCAGGCCTCAAGGAGCTAAAACAATCAAAGACGTGGACGTCCATGTGCGCATGTCAGTGGGTATGCATCCTCCTAGCTAAGAGGTTATGTAGCATTTGGAGCTTGTAGCAATACAAACTAAGAGAGGCAGCAGAGACCAGTAGTTTGAGACCTAGCATCAAAGTCAGGAAGAACTGGAAGACCTGGGTTCACATCTTATCTTGGCCAAATATCGTCTATGTGACCATGTAACCACTGAGTTCCAAGCACCTTCCTAAAACCAGAAGTTATGCAATATTTTCTGACTTTTATCCAGGGGTGGGGAGGAATCTCACATATGGAGGAAAACAAGGAGAAAAATGAATACAAAACATGCCTTTCTCCAAGGAGGCTGTTTAAATCCACTAGGATTCCAACTAGCATTAAACCTTTTATTGTCATTCCAAACAGAACTGAATATGGCTTTCAAGACAAAGAGGAAGTGGTACCAAAACACTGTATTAATCATTTGATGCTTCTGATGAGAGCAAATTGTGCAGCTCCACTCAATAGCACATTAACTACTTCATCACGCAAAATCTTTCTCTGATTTCATTTGGACTCAATAAATATAAAATTCTTAATGTGTGCCAAGGAAGACTAGAAGGCCAAAGTAAGCCAGTAGGTGAAGGCAATACTGACCAAATGCCTTGGTCTACTCTCAGTAAGACATACCAAACATAAGGCAACAAGGAGAAAGCTCGGACTGTGTATGTTCAGAGACCTGCATTCTGAAGTCAAACGTTTAATAGGAAGAACACATTTAGAGCAATGAACACCTATGTGAAACAGAATGAATGATAATGAATCTAGAAAGTACCCAAACAAAATCCCATAAATTAGTGAAAAAGAGGACTACATTGCAGCTACAGAAAGATAAATACTCTCTCGTTCAAAAAGAAGGAAGAGAATTGATAGATGCTCTCAGAACACAAGATTAAGAGGTCTACAATCTACAGAAATACTTTGGGAAGAGACAGGCTTCACTGCACAAATCAAAAGTAAAGACGGTCTTCATTTCTGGATTTGTCAAATCAAACTGAAGGTGGTTTATCTCCACATGAAACCTATGAGATAGCTGGAATCAAAAGGCCCTCCATAGACAACAGTCACATGAATTCTCCCAACAATATGTTGACAAAGAAATGTCAAACAAATGCTTGAGTCATGCAAATGTGTTGGTAGAAATGGGTTTACATTGGGTATTGAGGATTAGTTCACTGCCATCAGGAAAAAAGAGACTTCCCTAAGAGCCCAGAACTATTGATTGATGAATATTATACAATCAAATGATAGATACTACAGATTACTCAAATTTGACATCTACCAGATACCTAGAAAGACATGATCAGGTAACTAAAATTATACACCAATAGTTCGTTGTCCTTTATAAACTAACAGATAACAAACCCCCATGTTAGAAATATAAACACCAAAATATTCTTGAGAATTCAACTAATAAAATGCATTGAACCCCAAGCATCATTACAGACAGAAATGGGGTCCATAGCTACACAGGAATAACATAATACAAGTAACCATTTCTAATACTCACTCTCTAAAGTACATAGAAGAGCAGCCAGATGGCATAATATATAGAGTTCCAGACCTGGAATCAGGAAGACTCCTCTTCCTGAGTTCAAATCTGGACTCAGACACTTAGTAGCTGTGTCACCCTGAGCAAGTCACTTCACCCTGTTTCCCTCAGTTTCTTCTTCCATAAAATGAGCTGGAGAAGGAAAGGGCAAACCACTTTGCCAAGAAAACCCACCTAAAAAGGGGTCACGAAGAGTCAGACATGACTGAAAACTACTGAACAACAACAAAAGTACATGGAATTAGATTTTGCAAATACAGAGGTCTAAACACAAGAAATTAAAATCATACAGGAACAAATGAGACAATGTTCATGTCATTCTGTATGCTAATAGAGTAATCTCAAAGCTGATTTCAGGGGATTCACAGAAGAAAAGCCTACATTCAAATTCTCCTGGGATTCAATGGAAAAAAGGAGTCATTCTGTCTACCTGAACAACAGTCTACAAAATATTAAATACATCAGGAGAATAGCAGGATCATGTCTTGTCCTCCAACCATTTCTGTCTGCAGCCCAACCCCAGGAGAATGAAAGAACAGCGATGATGATAATAACAGTAACAGCAGAGGCCATTCATACAAGCCTGGTGTTTACTAAGCACTTTACACACATTGCCCTATTTGAACCTCATAATATCCCTGTGAGGCAGATCCTTTTATTATCCCCATTTTATAGATAAATTAACTAAAGCTCAGACATTCAGTGCACTGTCCATGATCATATAGTTAGTAAAGGGTCAGGATTTGACCTAGTATTCTTGACTTCAAATCCACCGTGCTATCAAGCACACCAGTGGTGTCAAGCTCCCAGAGAAACCAGGGCCACTAACCCACGTTATGCAGGTGCATATCAACTTAGAAAATGTCTGATAGGTGTTTGGTGATGAGAGCCTACCTACTCCAGGGTGGTGGTGTCAGAGGAGAGAAAGAGGCAAATTGGAGAGATGTTGCAAAGGTGAAATAGTATAGGCCTTGGCAACTGAGTGGCTATGGGAGTGGGGAGGGTGAGAGATAGTACAAAATCCAGGAATTCTAGGTAGCAAGCCTGAGGAACTGGGAAGATGGCATTGTCTTCCACAATAATAGGGAAATGGGAGTGGGGGGGAAGGTTAGGGGAAAAGATGATGAGTTCCATTTGGGATAAGCTGAATTGAAGATGTCTACTGGATATCCAGTTTGAAATGTCTCAAAGACAGTTGGGGAAGGATGGATATATTTGAGAATAATTAGTATATAGATGGTAATTAAAACCACAGGTGCTGATGAGACCACCAAATAAATATAGAGAAAAAAAGGGCCCAAGACAGAAAAACCATGAGACACCTGTGGTTAGACGTAATAATGGTGATGAGGATCCACTGTTAGACTGGTCATCAATTCACAAACTAGGTGTTGACCTCAACTCCTCCCTGTCTCTCACCCTCCCACATCCAATCTATTGTCAAGGCCTGTATATTTGACCTTCATAGTATCTTTCCCCTATACCCCTTCTCTCCTCCGACACTGCCACCACCCTGATGCTATAGCCTGCTACTGGCTTTGCCTGCCTCAACTCTCTTCCCAACTCCCAGCCATCCTCCAATCAGCTCTAAAAATGATCTTCCTAAAGCACAAGTATCACCATATCAACCTTTCTACTCATTCAACCTCCTATTGCCTCCAACATCAATTATCAAATTCTCTGTGTGACTCTTAAAGTCCTTCATAAGCTGGCCCCCTCCTACCTTTCTACTCTTCTTATACTTGACTCTTTCACATATTCTGCAATCCAGTGATTGGTCCTCACTTCAGATACTCGATATCCTGACTCAGGCTCGATCCCTGTTAATTTAAGTTCAGCGTTAGAATGTACTGACACTCACAGGTCACTCAATAGTTGATAAAAGGAGGTTTATCTAACCATAGCACAGAAAGGATATTCAAAAAGCATACTGCAGCATCTAGGTTGGGTAGACGTGGCTTTGGTGCCACATGATAATACACCTTGGAATTGTGACACCTGCCAAGTCTGAAGTGCCCTAGCTCCACATGAATAGGCCTTTTTTCATGCCCTTAGGTGACTAGGAAGCCAGGTCAAAAAGGTCAGAGGCCATCAGGAAGCTGAATCAAGGGAAGCAGGGCTTAAATCTTAGCCCTCTGGGCTAATCAAGTCCCAGGGATAGCTTTTTGTCATCTTTCTGGGAAAATAAACTAGACTAATTCATTTTGGGTGGGAGGGGAAAGACTCCAGGAGATAAGGATGAGTTCTTGCTTGGAATAGCACCAATTTTCCTGGCCTGATTTACTCTAACTTCATACCTATTCCCTGAAGAACAGTGGGGCCTAAAAATCACTTCAGTGTATCCTTGGCAATGCCTAGAGTAGGATAATGGATAGAGTACTGGAGTTGGATTCAAGAAGACTTGGGTTTAAAACCCATTTCCAATACTTCTTCTCTGTATCCCTGGGAAAGTTGCTTTAACATTCGAGGCCTCAGTTTCCTCACCTGCAAAATGGGGACAATCCCTATAGGACCCATCTCACAGTGTTGTGAGGATCAAATGAGCTAACATATGAAAAGCAGTAAATAAATGAATCTGATCAACAAGAATTATATAATAGTAGGCTGTTTTTCTTAAAGGTCAAAGCTAGAGCCTGTAGGTGGTAGCATTAATAGCTACTGCAGCACATCTGACACTAACTCCTTTCCCCTCCTTTTCAACAGAGGACCTTGCCAAGTATTTCACTGAAAGAAACTGGGGCCATCCCTGGTTAGTTCCCTCTTCACCACAATTCTACACTCCAAATCCCCTCATCATCATCTCCCACTATCTTCTCCTTTACTCTGGTCTAAGAGAAAGATGTAGCCTTTAGCCCTACAGACAAAATAACATTTCTTCTTGTGCTTTTGATCATGTCCCCTGTAGGAGCAAGCATCTTCTACCATCTCTTTCTAATCTTCAATTATTCTCTCTCCATATCAATAGCCCCTTCCCCACTGCCTACAAACATGCTCAGATCCCCCTCATGCTCAAAAAAACCTTCTATTTGGCTCTACCATTCCCTCAAGCTGCCATCCCCCATCTCTCCATTCTTTCATAGCCAATCTCTTAGAAAGAACCATTTATACTCATGGTCTCTACTCTTTTAAGTCCTTTGCAGTCTGGCATCCCTCAAACTGCTCTGTTCAAGATTGCCAATGATCTCATCCCTGTAAAAATCAATGGTCTTTATCCTCATTGACCTCTCTGTGACTCTGGAAATTACCGACCACCTCCTCATTCTTACATGTTCTCTCCTTCCTAGTTTTTCATTACACTGCTCTGTTCTTGTTCTCTACTTACCAGTATGGCTGCTCAGTCTTTACCACCTTTGAATGGAAGTAGCCCAGGCCTTTGTGTTGGGCACTCTTCTTTTAGTGACCTTATGGGTTCAATGATCACTTCTACTGAGAGAGATCTATATACCTGGTTTCAGTCTCACTTAACAACTACTTACAACAAGATGACTCCAAAGCAAAAGAAAGATTTGATGCTCAGCTAGTTTAACCTTACTTGTTGCCAATCATTTATCTCTGTAATCTCAAATCTCTGGATGCAATTTCATTTAAATCCATTAAAAAGTGGAGAGGATGAGTTCACATGAAAAATTTTGCCAGTCAACATTTTGTTTCAAGAGAACCTAGAGTTATTTGTTAGTTCCTAGATAAGTATGTATAGGAGTATGGGCAGCTAGGTGGCACAGGCCTGGAGTGAGGAAGACGAGTTCAAATCTGGATTCAGACACTTGCTAGCTGTATGACCCTTGGCAAGTCACTTCACCCTGTTTGTCTCAGTTTCCTCACTTGTAAAATGAGCTGGAGAAGGAAATGGCAAACCACGCCAGTATCTCTGCCAAGAAAACCCCAAATGGGGTCACAAATAGTTGAACATAACTGAAAAAAAAACAACTAAACAAAAACAAATAGGAGCATATTAAAATCCAACACCATTCACTAAAACGCTACATAGTATGACTTTAAAATTCAAAAGATTTTCAAGGTGGAATAAGTGCAAACTGGTTATTGCAATCCATTTCTTGAGAAAACTAGCAATATATTTTTGGTACTAGGATGACTGTAATAACATTGACAAAGGGCTTTCCTTATAACAAGCATGTGAGGTAGGTGGCACAAATAATAGTATTCCCATTTCACAAACTTGACAGGTGAGACCCAGAGAGTTCAAGTGACTTGCACATTGCTTGTTAGGGCCAGGGTCTTGACAAACTCAGGAGCATTGGGGTGTAGAGAGAAGAAGGTCTAAGTGACCTTGGGCACATCACTTTCTCCCTATAACCCTCAGATCCTATAAAAATAAAAGGAATTGAGCTAGATCAGGGGTTCTTAACCAGGGACCCATGGTCTAGGGCAGCAGTTCTCAACCTGTGGGTTGTGACCCCTTTGGGGGTTGAACAGGGTTGCCTAAGACCATCGGAAAACACATTATTTCCGATGGTCTTAGGAACCGAGACACCGTTCCTCTATCTGTCTCCAGGTGGGTCTGCCCACATGCAGATACGCCCACATACAAGTATTAAAGGGTCACAGCATTAGGAAGGTCTAGGGAGAGGTTTCAGGATGAAAGGGAAAAAATACATCTTTATTTTCACTAACTCTAACTGGAATTTCGCATCTCCTTCAATATTTAAAAACATGATTCTGAAAGGGGAAACCCATAGGTTTCAGCAGACTGCCCAAGAGGTCCATGACACACAAAAGGTTAAGAGTCCCCAAGACAGATAATCTCCAAGGGCCCTTCTAGCTCTAATGCTTCAAATGCCAGGAATAACATTCTCACTACTACGCCACCTGTCTCTGCACTCCAGCAATTACCCTCACTTCGTGACTGGGGAGAGGGACTATTGAACATCTTTGCCATAACGCATATTAACATTCATTTGAATTCCTTCCAGCATATTCATAACTCCCTTCTATGGGCAAAATCCATTCTGATACATACACTCTTTCAAGTAATTCCATTTGGATGAGAGCTTCTGGCTCCCTTCTCTCTCCCTCCCTGACTGACACCAGCAGGTGTTGTAGTTTCTGGTACACTGTCTTAATGACAGTATGTATTTCTAGTTTCTATGTAATCCCCTAAAAAACCCTCTTATTTTGGAAATCTGTAGCTAACAATGTGGTGTACAGGTGGGAGTTTGCAGAATGGAACACACTATGATAGAAACCCAGCAAGATCCCCAAAGAAGAGCGAAGTAGCAAATGGTTAGGGGGCTGGGCTTGGACATGGGAAGATGTGGGTGCAGAGTATCCCACCTCTGCCACCTGCTTAGATGTGTGCCCCTATGCATATTACTGTCTCTCAGCATCCATTGCATAATCTGCCAACTGGAGTAGTTCCCTTGCAGGGCCAACAGGTGATTCCAATGAGATGATGCAGGTCAAGGATTTTGTGAACTTGAATTTAACTATTATCATCATTCAGCATCACCTTCTTCCCCTGTTTCCCAACATATGTCCAGCAATTATAAGTTGTCCTAGACTCTCCTATCGTGGAGGAAATCTACCGTTTATACAGAGGTACTAAGGCTGTGACTGCCTCCAATCATCATTGTCATCGTCATCATTGCTAGCATTTATACAGGGCTTACTACACTTTCTGGCTATTATCTCATTTATCTTCACAAGAATCCTGAGAGGTCAATGCTATTTGATCCCCATTTTATACCTGAAGAATTTGAGGCAAATACAGAGATTAAGGAACTTGCCTAAGGTCATACAGCTAGTGTCTGTGGTGGAATTTGAACTCAGGTCTTCCAGCCATCAGTTATGACGTGCTGCTAACTCTGGGTACCAGGAGATTACAACCTCTAGAAATTCCTGCTAAGCAAGAAAGGCCACAGGTAAAGGTCCAAAGCTATACACTGCAATGGATAGCCATCATCCAAGGCCCAGCCTAGCCAAATGTGGAGAAGTTCATTGTCAAGGTTAGCTGCAGAGAGGTGTGCTTGGGGGCACCAGTAACTAAGCTAGAGATGGACGGGGATGTACCTTGGTGGAAAGACTCCTCAGACCAATGAAATTACAAATCTCAGACATAATGAAGATATTGAATCAGGACTTAGATCTTACCTCAGAATATTTGCATTTTTTTTCAAGTCTAACTGGTAAGAGGCATACTTAACTCACAGAAATATGGACCTTCAAGCATCAGTGTTTGCTACTGAACAGGGAGCCTTTTCAAATCAGGATCATATAGGACTCCCACTCTACTTACTACCTGTGTGACCTTGGGCAAGTCACTTAATGTTGGCCAAGTTACCCTCTGTGGGTGCCAGTTTCTTCCTCTATAAAATCAGGGGAATTGACTAAATGACCCCAGAGGACCCTTTTCAGCTCTCCATAATGATATGGCTGTGCATAAAACCAGGCTTGTGACTCTGATGGATGGCAGCCGCATAGAGTAAGGAAGACCCAGGTTGGAATCCTGTCATAGACACTTACTCGTTGTGCAACTTTGGGCAAGTCCTTCGGGCCTCAGTTTCCTCCTTTATGAAATTGATGACCTGTAGTTTCCCTCCAACTTTCAATCTTCGATCCTTTCATGGAGTATGGAACCAGACAGAGGCTGTGCTCCAGAGTTCCACCTTTTTCCCACATACCTGTTACTTGGAGCTCACTCAAAAAGCCCCAAATCAGACTCTGGGGCCATCTGCCAGGAGACAGAGATTCTGCCTGTATTTGCTATTTGCTAATAATGAACCAAGGATATCCTGCTCAGGAAATATGACAATATTTTCAACTGTCTGCTATCTTCCTTCTACCACAGGTCCCTCCCACTGCCCATCATTACCTACCCAACAAATTACTTGGCCTTTCTCCAAGTGACACCAGCTGAGTTTTCCATCTTCCCCACCCAGAGCCAAGCAGAGGACAGAGACAATTAACCAGGGCAATCCTCCAGATTCAATTATTGGGCCAGAATGGCTGGTGTAATGGCTTCAAATCTCCCAGAGCTCAGGAAAGCTCCGCCCAGTCTAGTTCTTTATGAAATGCAAGTCCAACTAACTGGGAAGGTAATAGTCACTCTTCAGTCACTTAGCCCACAGTTTGCTCACGGGATCTTTCTACAAGTGACTGCAGGGGTCATGTGGTGGCACTTTCTAGATTTTCTTTAATGTGCAATGAGCATCTCAAATGCATTCAAGAAATGAGCCCGCCTCAGATTCCATTCCAAAGGTAGCTGATCCTATAGCCTGACAGCTGACCAAAAATCCCAATCTGCTTTTGGTTTGGGGTTGTTTGTTTGTTTCATTTGCTTTGGTAGGGGTGGGGAGGGGAAATCAACCATTTGCCTGGGGCAAGGAGTTTTCCCTAAAGCTTTAGTGGAAAGAGATGGTGAAAGGTCTTAGAGATCAGAGCTGTAGGGATGTTGGACAATTATTGAGTAGGGATGATGTCACTGGCTCAGATAAGGAATCCACAATGAGCCAGGACCTCTGGAAGGTAACAAGGAGATCATAAGAGGTAGGATGGGGCCAACTGAGACCTATTCTCTTGCTTGCTCAGATGGTCCTTTCTATCCCCTATTCTCGTGAATTCTGACCAAAGAAGATCTTTTGACCTAATCACCAAGTTGTGTAGTTTGGCTTTGCAAAGTTGGGTCCAGCCTCCCTTCATGCTTGGTTCCTGACTCCCATAATTCCAATAGTTCCAGTCCTGTTCAGTTCCTCTCTTGGGTTCCCAGAAAGGTCTCCCAGGGTTGGTTTCAGCAGCATAATGCAAACAGAAGGAACGCTTGTATTTAGAAATATGAAAGACTTCTCCAAATCGCTAGTAATAAGAGGAATGTACATCAAAACAACTCTGAGGTTCATGCATAGCAGCAAATTTTAAAAGATAAAAGAAGATGGAAATACTCAATGATGGAGAGTCCCAGAAAGATAAGCACACCCATACATTGTCGATGGCTATGTGAACTGGGCAAACCATCATGGAAAACAATTTTGAATGATGCTAAGGAAGTAACTAGAATATCCATTCCCTTTGACCCAGAGCTCCCACTATCAGGCATATACTCCAAAGAGGTAAAAGGCAGACAGAAATGTCCAACATGCACCAAAATATTATGGCAGCACTTTTTTAGGAGTAAAGAATTTGAAACAAAATTGATGCTGATCAAACGGGGTATGACTAAACTGTTATCTATGAAGATGATGGAATAGTGCTGTGCCATAAGAAATGATGACTATGAAGAATATAAAAAAATACAAGATGACTTACATGAACTGATGCTGAGTGAAGTAACCAGAACCATAAAAATAATCTAGGCAGTGACCACGATAACGTAAATTGAAAGAACCAAAAAATTAAAAAGATAAAATAAATTTTTAAATGGTGTGTTGGTCCCAAAGAAAAGATAAGAATTCACTTCCCTTCCTTCTTTGCAATGGTATAAGGCTATGGGTATGGACCACTACAACACATATTACTGCACTCAGTTGAAACAAGGGGAGAGATTTATCAGGAAATGAAAGTGATATAAAAACAAAATACATCAATAAAATTTTATTTTGAAAGATAAGATGATAAAAGAACTTACCCATGTTTTTTCTACCCTTAAAATAAATCTCATTTTATCTGACCATCCCCACTAGCTATCATTCCCAGAGCCGGGAAGGTGACAGGAATTAAGGTCTCATCACTTTTTCCAAGAATAGCACATCCCTTCTCATTTAGAGCTCAACCGTGCGTTGGCATTGAGCAAGGTGTAGGAGAAGAAGCGAGTCTTAGTAACTGACCTGATGCCCAGGGTAACCTGTCTCATGACAGCTCCTTAATAGTGGGTAGAACATCCTTCCCCAGAGAACCATGGGGCTTCTAGGCTACCTCAATTGTGCCTCAGTTCACCCCCATGAAGCACTGAGGCACATTATGCAAATTAAGGCCCCTCAACAGCTACCAGGACTAACGCAGTATTTTTTTAATGGGTTTATTATCCTGGCAAAGAAGGGGTTAGAGAGATGTCTACATTCAGAAAGCCAAAGGAGTCAAAAGAATTCTTACTTAGCTCCTTAACTTCAGGGAGGGATAGGGTTAGAAGCTATGAATTAAGCATGACGCTTAAAAGCAGGGTCTGCAGAGCTCTAATGCCCCTCCCTCATGCCCCTACAGCTATTCTCCTGCCTCAGGGGGGGGTCAATCATTGTTTCTTTCTTCATCTGTACAATGGGGTAGACATTACTGTTAACCTATTTTTCAGGGATATCCTGGGAATGACTAATTAGTGATTACAAAGAGCCCTCAAAACGCAAAGCACTGTTTAAATAATAATTATGACAATCATACCCAGGAGATGGCAGCTCACACCCAAGGTACTAATGAAGAAGACTTCATCAACCTGTCAGGAAGAACAGAGGCCTCCTGGATTAGGGAGCCAGACAACTGGGCCCAGAGGCCTGGTCCTGTCACTACTACCTGACTCGCCATGTGACTTCTAGCAACTCAACTTGCTCATCCCCAAATTCACTCACATTTCTCCAGGGTTTATTACACATATGATATCTCTTGTGAGCCTCACAAAGATCCTGTAAAGGAGGTTTGGTTTTAAGTTGGTTGGGGCTGGTTGATTTTGCTGTATAAGGAACTCCCAGTGAGGAAACTCCCTCTACACATATAGATCCACAATCTCTCCACAATGTACATTCTTTGAGACTTGTTTGGGGCATGACTTTCCCAGCATCAAACAGTTGGTAAAGGTCAGAGGCACGATTTGAACCCAGGTCCTTCCAGATTCCAAGGCCCTCTTAATGAGTGCCTCTTAAATCTCATATGGGGTCTCAAAAAATTTGGCAACAGTAAAAGATTTCTGAACATACAATGACCAAAAATTAATTCAAAAATCAAACATCTGATGAATTTGAGGTATTTCTGGCAGTGCTTGCCCCTGTTGCATCAAGCAACTTCCCTGCAGTCTCAGTTCTGAACACACAGCATGTGCACTTTGCACTGAAAGTGCCATCAGGCCACATAACACCAACTGATGCTGCCAAACAGAAAAGGGATCCTGAGTGGAAAAAGTTTAAGAAGCCCTGCACACTATGCCACACTGTCTTATCCTCTTAGAGCCTCTCTTTCCCCACTGTAAAAATTAATTGATGAGGATTTATCAAGAGAAAAAAGAGTAGTAACACCAGCTCTCTCTCTCTCTACCTCACAGTAATATCATCCAGAGCCAAAGAAGTCACGGATATGAAACAATATTTATGGTCAGGCCAAAGTTGCCTCATCTCTGTTCTTCACCTACAGTACTCCGCCCATCTCTGGCCCTTTACAATGGCTAGCTCCCAAGCCCAGAATGCACTCCCTCCAGACTTTGGCCTCAAAGAATCCCTCTTTCTTCCTTAAAAATCCGCTTCAAGCGCCACCTTTTATTTCAAGCCTGATCTAGCGCCCATCCTCCCAAGCAATCTTCATGACTTTGAATTTATTTGGATTTTACTCTGTATATGTTTATGAACATGTTTGTTGTTCCCTGGTAGATGCACGATCCTTAAGAACAGGCACCTGGTCTTTCTTGATCTATCCCCAGTGCCTAACAGAGTACCTCACATATAGTAGGTGCTTAATAAATGCATATTGATTTATTGATAATGTCTTAAATATTGGTCATTAAATTAAAAAAATCATTCTCCTTAAATCACTTTTTGCACATCCAACCACTGGCTTAGGCAAAATTGCTTATTTCTAATTCTCATTTCTGTCACCAAAAACAACTCACATTACCACAGCACTTTCTTAATTACAAAGAATAGATAGAATAAATACAAGTGTAAAATACAAAGGTATTTTAAGAGGGAGGGCATGGACAGCTGGGGAAAAGGGAAGCAGGAAAGACTTCATGTATAATCAGCTGCTTGAGTTGCATATTAAAGAAAGAGAGAGATTCATTCAAGGAGGAAACATTGAGCAGGCTAGGCCCACCAGGTGCAGCAGATGACCAGTAGAAATCATTTCTTCACCACCACTCCATGAAGGTAGCAACTAGGATTCTCCCAGCTTTATAGGTGTCAAAACCAAGGCTCAGAGGTGAAAGGGCTAACCCAAGGTCAGAGGGTTGTTTAATGACAGAACCAGGATCTAAAACTTGCTCTCTGAGTCCCAAATCCAGGGTTTTCTTCCACTAACCTCCAAGACACATGTAGCACATTTCCTTTGGATATGCACCCATAGAATTGTTCAATATGTTTAGGGTGATCACCTATTGAATGATCATAAAGGACATTGTTTTTATTTATCAAACTAAAAAACTAAAGTTTCAATTGACTTTTTTTTTGTCTTTTTTTGGAGGAGGGATGGCAGGGCAATTGGGGTTAAGTGACTTGCCCAAGATCACACAGCTAGTAAGTGTTAAGTGACTAAGATCAGATTTGAACTCAGGTCCTCCTGACTCCAGGGCCAGTGCTCTATTCACTGTGCCACCTAGCTGTCCCTGATCCCTGTGTTTTAACCTTGCTCATACTTTGCCCTTAGTTATTAACTGTTTTAAAATTCAGTTGATGGGGCAGCTAGCCGGCACAGTGAATAGAGCACTGGCCCTAGAGTCAGGAGGATCTGAATTCAAATATGACCTCAGACACTTAATACTTACTAGCTGTGTGATCTTGGGCAAGTCACTTAACCCCAATTGCCCTGCCATCCCTCCTCCAAAAAAGACAAAAAAGAAAAAGTTAATTACTAAACTTTACTTTAAAAATTTGACATAAAAATGCCATAGGCTCAAAACTCTAGAGCTACAAAGGACCTTAGAAATAACCAAGTCCACTACTGGTGGAGTTGTGAACTCATCCAACCATTCTGGAGAGCAATTTGGACCTATACCCAAAGGGGAACCAAACTATGCATACCCTTTGATATAGCAATACCACTGCTAGGTCTGTGTTCCAAAGAGATCATAAAAAAGGAAAAGGACCTACCTACATATGCAAAAATATTTATAGTAGCCCTTTTTATGGTGACAAAATACTGGAAATTGAGGGGATGCCCAGAAATTGGGAAGTGGCTAAACAAGCTATGGTATATGAATGCAATGGAAAATTATTGTGCAATGAGAAATGATGAACAGGTGGATTTCAGGAAAACCTGGAAAGACTTGTATGAACTGATGCAAAGTGAAATGAGCAGAACCAGAAGAACATTGTACACAGTATCAACAACACTGTGTAATGATTAACTGTGAATGACTCAGCTCTTCTCAGCAACACAATGATCTAAGACAAGTAGAAACTGCTCATGAAGGAAAATGCCATCCACATCCAGATAAAGAACTGATGGACTCTGAATGCAGATCGAAGCATACTTTTTTCACTTACTTTACTCTTTCTTATGGTTTTTTTTTTCCTTTTGATCTGTTTCTTCTTTCATAACCATGATTGATATGGAAATATTTTAACATGATTTGCACATGTATAAACTATAACAAACTGCCTACCATTTTCATAAGAGGGGAGGGGAAGGGGAGAAGGAGGAAGGCAGGGAGGAAGGGAGAAAAATTTGAAACTCAAAATCTTGTAAAATTGAATGCTAAAAATTTTATTGACATGTAACTGGGGGGAAAATAAAATACTATAATACTAAATGACCAAGTTCAACCTTTTCATTTTACATTTTACAGCTGAAGAAACTAGGACCTACAAAGGTGAAGTGACTTGCCTAGGGTCACACAGCTAGCAAGCATCTGAGAAAGGATTCAAATCCATGTCTTGCTGGGTGCAGGCCAGTACTCTCTCCATTATACCATGATGCCTCACAATTCTTTTTTGCGAAATTGGGACAATCCCGGACCCTGTACACTGACTTATAATGTATTTAATTAATTATCAGACAAACTTCTATCTGAAGAAGAGTAAAGGGCATCTGGGAATCACTTATGACTTAAGTGTCAATTCTATTTGCCCTGGAAGGCTAATGGGCCACTAGGACTACCTTCCACACAATCTGTTCTAGGAAGAAATCAGGTAAATGACACAGCTCTTGTAGGCTGGTAAGCCTTCTTCTCAGCCTAACTGGGGAAAGGAGGGCTTGGCTTAGATTGCTCACCATCCCCTCATGTGACCATATTCAAAATCAAACTCATCACCTTTCTTTCACAATGCAACTTTCCTTCCCAAATTCCAAATTTACCACTCTTCCCATGACCAGGTTGTAAACTATGGCATCAGCATGGTGCAATACATCTTGAGAAATGGATTCAAATCCAACTTCTGACACTTAGAACCTGCTTGAAATCAGGCAGTTACTAGGCGTCCTTGGACCTCAATTTCCTCATCTATAAAACGGGTTCAATTAGATGGCCTCTGAGGTACCTTTTCAATTCTAAGTCTACCAGCCAATGATTTTTCATCCCCCCTCACTTTGTATCCTCTGTCTAATTTGCCATCAAGTCCAATAGTATCTTTCTTCAAAATGCCTCTTACATTCATCCCTTCTCCATATCCTCTTCCACCTTCTTCATAAATCATTTCTTTACATCTAGTTTACTGCCATGATTTTCAACTTGATCTCTGTACCTTCAGTGTCTCACTCCTTCAATCCTTCCTGTAGACACTAGCAGAATAATCTACCTAAAATCATCTGAATCATTCTACTCCTCTGTTCTAAGAATGGCTCCCTACTACCCAGGTCCAAAGCCAAGTCCCGTATCCGACTTTCCACTCCTTCCATATTTTGGCCATACCACCCCCAGCCATCTTTGTCAACATCAAAATTCTCCAAGAGAAATGCTCTACTCATCAGGCACATATCTGCCATGCTGGCCATGCAGGCCATTCTTTATATTGTCTGTATACCTTTGCCTATGCTCGCCCTTCTACCTAGAAGGCCCTCTTTTCCCTCTTCTCTGCCTCTCCTCAGGGCCAGGGCAGATACAACATCTTCTATGAAGCCAAATCTCTTCTTCCCCTTCCCTAAGAGTCATCCCAGCATTTCTAGCTCATGTGACACAGTCCAGCTCTTTATTCTCTAATAATTTTCAATTATAGACTCATAACCATATGAAAATCTGAATTTTTCCCTTCAAACAACTAACGACTTCTTCTGAAGTTTTATAAATAAACATACAGAAATATAGGAAATATGCCTCTTCTATTCTGAACCACAGATTAAAGACCTATTGCTGTCACCTGGTTGGGGAACATCATAAACATAGGCAAGGCAGAACAAACAGCCTCTTGGGTACTAGACCTAGCAATGTAATCATATGTTAAGTGAAGATATTACATATCACAAGAGTCCAAAGGCTTCGACAGGCTATTTTCATCCTGTCCCCAGTTAATTGGCATCACTGGGATGTTCTAAGTCTCTGAGTCAATGGAAGTAGCTTTCATTTTGTATTGGTTCTATGGAGCAGACTGATGCTCAGAAACTTGACAAGACTTGTCAAGTCTCCCCTGTAGCACAATGACTACTGAAGACCAGGTCAAATGTTTCACACTTGACAATCAATAAATTGACATGTACAGTTTGAAGAATTCCAACAGCGACCCATCAGCTGTTCCATGCAGACAGTCGCCTGCAGCCCAGGAAACATGTTGATCCAATTAGGATGATCCATTCATATCTGTAAGTCTTTTGTCAAAATCAATTTTTGCTTTAGCTCTGAGGGTGTCTGTGGACGAATGCAAAAAAAAATCTGTGAAAATGCTACAGATGAGATGTTTCAGGAAATTTTTTCATCCCTCTTTTTTTTTGGTGGAGGAAGAAGGGGGAGTGGGAAAAGTAATAGTTTTCAGATAAAAAGAAATTGATTCGACATTGTGCAAGTATCTTTGCAGCTGTATCAGTCCTAAACCCACACAGTCCCTGAGAGAGAGAAAAAAAGCCCTGTGGAAATGACAGCTGCCCTGTGTTCTGAGATCTCAGGGTGTTAGAGATCCAGCGAGTGTCCAGAGGCTCTCCCTATAACACCTGCCTGTTGCTAGTGAAAGGAGCTGGCAGGCCAGGCCATCCTGCCCAAAGATTTGGAAGTTCTTCATACTGAGCTGTCCACTGCCTGCCTCCATGTTATTTCTGCTCGCTGCTCCCAACTGAGCAGGGCTCTCTCTAGGGCCAGCTCAATTCAAGAAGTACCTCCCAGCTGGGTCCTAGGAGTGCAAAGACCAAAAGAGAACTGGCCCAGCCCTTGAGGAGCTTAATATTCTACTGGAGGGATACCACAAGTGTCTACTATTCTACTGTCTCTTTCACTGGAGACCTTCTCACCACTGACAAGGTCTTCCCTTTTAGCATTACTGGTTGGCCACTGATTGGGAAAAATACTTGAATCCCCTGTGACTGCCCAATGCTATTTGAAGTCAGACTAGAAATATGCATGCTTCCCCAAAGGTTTTCCCTCTCAGACTTAATATAGTCCGGATTCTACAGAAGAAACATCTGTATGAGAAATAGCAGGTAAACTTGAGCTCTTCAAAAGGTAGACAAAGTCTCATTCAGTGATTTGCAACTGAAAAGCCTTATTAAAAGGCTCCCTGCCATCTTCTGCTTTCTAATCACACAGAAATGAGTTTTTTTCAGATTCAGCCAAAACAGCACTTAGGTTGTAAATTGTCTGGAGATTTAAGGCTTGGGGCCTTAAACTACTCTCAGGCAGTTACATTAGCTGGAGGTCACTAGGTTTAAGAAAATTGTACTAAGTGGCATTCATTCATTCATTCAATAAATAAAAGTGTTTGTTCAATTGAAATGCAGGAGCATTTGTTGAAGGCCTATTTATGTGTCTAGCTCTGTTCTAGGCCTGTGGGGATCATAAAGGAGTAAAAGAGTGGTAAGGAGTTTATAATCTCACTAGGGAGAGCAGACATATATACACCAAAAGCTAATTAACGGGTGCTAAACTAGGTCCGCCCTCCCAAACCCACAGGCCTGAAGACTAGACAATAGCCTCAGGGACCCTTTCCCTCCCCAGTGGAGCCACTTGGGATTTCTCTCTCCTCCTTCCCCATCTGCTGCCTGAAAGCACCCCAGGCACCAGCCCCAGCCTCTTCCCTTTTCCCAGGACCCATCCGACAGAGGATTAGCAGTGAAAGTTGAGGAAGACTTAAAAATTCAAAGGGCCATGGATCAAACGCCTTTCCTAGCTCTGGGTAGGAGATATATCCTGAACCAAACAAAGGATAGAGACATTACAAAAGAGAGAATGTGGATTACATCAACTGACACACTTCTGAACAAACAAAATTAACACTTCTAGGAAAAGGGAAATGATCAAACAGGAGCAAATTGTCTTGTCTCTTAGATAAGGCTTTCATAGACGAGATATATAGATGATGATCAGGAAAAGTGGTCAAAAGAACTGCAAACAACTTATAACCATCTGAAAGAACGCTCCAAATCACCAATAAGAGAAATGCAAATCAAACCAGCTCTGAGCTTTCACCATCCATCCAGAAAAGTGGAGAGCAGTGTGCTCTAGTAGCAAAAATGACCAAAGGTGAGAACAGCCAATGCTGGAAGGGTTGTGGGAAGATTGACACGGGATCAGAATGAGCAATTTGGAATTGTGCACATAAATTGGCTAAAACGCTCATTCCCTTCGATCTACAGATTCCACTACTAGGCTAATACCTCAAGGAGGGTACTGACGAGAACAAAAGAACAACCAAAAACAGAACAAAATACACTATTTATAGTAGCACTTTTCATGGTAACAAAGAACTAAAAACAAAGAAGATGCCCTTCAGTTAGAGAGGGGTTAAACCAGTTATAGCACATGAATATAACAGAATATTACTAATATCACTGTGAAATGACAAGTATGATGAATATGGAAAAACATGGAAAGATTGACATGATCTGATGCTGAACAAAGAAAGTAGAGCCAAGAAAATAATGTACATGATGATTGTAACAATGTGGATGGAAAGAACAAGAACCCAACAATCCAAAGTGACCACTGCAGACTGCCAAACAACAAGCATGGCCCCAGAGAACAGACAGGAAAAGCCACCTCCACCTCTCTGCGAAGGTGGGAGCTCTATGGCTCTGGAACACTGCACAGATTTTCAGACTTTTTCAGTTTTGTTGGTTTGGTTTGGGTTTAAAAAAAAACAACTCTGCTTCTTTTCTTTCCTTTAAAAAAATTCTTTGTTATATGGGACGGCTGTCTGGCGGTTAAGAGGAGGTATGAAGGGAGAATTTTAGGTTCCTAAGAATGGGGCAGTTAGGTGGCACAGTGGATAGAGTGCTGGGCTTGCAGTAAAGAAGACCTGAGTTCAAATCTGACCTCAGATAGTTACTAGCTACATGACCATGGACAAGTCACTTAACCCATCTGCTTCAGATTCCTCAACTGTAAAATAATTATAGTACCTATCTCCCAGGGTTGTTGTGAGTCTCATATAAGATAATATATGCAAAGCATTTAGCACAGTGCTTGGTACATAGCAGATGCTTAATAAATCCATCTGATGGAGGATGGGACACGTGCTGGACCCCTAAAAGGAAAAGACTATGTCTTTGGGACCTGGACCCCAAAGCACACGAACCCAGATATGAGGCAACCAGCCCATCCCAGTCAATAATCCTTTTAACTTCCCTTTCACTGTGGCTCTCCAAATCTTCCTACAATCTTTTTCCCTATAAAAATTACAGTCTTGTCCCTATCAAATGCAGAGACTCACTAGGACTTTGGCCAGCTTATATTGGCATCACAAATAAACTTGCTACTTTGACTAGAAAGCTTGAGTGGCCAAATTCTTTCGAGACAGACCTATGCTCTATATCCTTGCATTTGGGGGTTCACAGCACCCCTAGACCATAACACATCCATCCTTCTTTTCTTCCTTCCCCCCTTCCAATAAACTTTCAGAGCAGGGACTCTTTTGTCTTTCTTTGTATCTCCAGCACTTAGCACAGTGCCTAACTTAATAAAATAAATAATAAAAGTAGGTGCTTAAAACATGCTATCTGATGATGTAAAAACAAAAGATTATCAATAAAAATGTATTTTTAAAAGAACATAAGGAAAGAGGTCATCCACCTGGCCAAGCTTGCACCTCTTTCCCCTGAAGTTCCAAAACTAATGACAATGGCAATATTCTATTAACTCTTTTTTCCATTGTCCTTCCCTCTCCCCATAGACCCATCAATAAACCCTTGTCCTGTGCTTTTTCCCAGACTCCTGATCCAATGCTGGCCTCAAATCCTCTGAGGAACTGCCCTTAGTGACAATACAAGTGTCTGAAATGTGGCTAAATCTAATTTTAGTCCTTTGTATAAAATCGGGAGTGGTAGAGTGCTGGGCTCCAATTTATGAAGATCTTTTCTAACTCTGCCTCCAGCACCTCCTGGCTGCAAAGTCCAGGGCAATGTGTAAGTCACTGGGCCTTTCTGTGTCTCTGAAAATTCCCTAGAATTTAGGAGTTCCCACATGGTGCACTCAGTCCTCAGGGTGCTAAAAATCATCACATAGCCCATGTACAAATGTTCATCTTATCACCTGGGTGTGACTGCCTCTTCCTCAGTGAAAGAAGGTAGACTCCTATCATGCTACTTTCCAACAAGGTAGGTTCTTAAAAGCTCGTTGACTTGAAGTATAAGTGAAAAAAGAGAAGGGAGGCAGAGAAGGATGCTTTTCTCACTGTCTATTCCCATCTGTAACTGGTAAAGGGGGAGAAATCCCTGAAAAAAACTTTGAAAAAGCCACGTGTGGGAATGCATTCACTTCCATTCTGTTGTACATAGAACCAGTGAGGGAGAGAAACCCTGATCCTTTTCAAGTAATTAATGAGTTCTACAAAAACAGCAGGTTAGGAAAAACATTACAAATTGCCTGTGCTTCCCCTATAGAGACTTCAAATATAAATGCCTAAATAAGGTCCTCATAGAGATCAAGTATTGTGTGAGAATTTGATGGTAATACTGGCTCTTCTTCTCCCCCTCCCCTCACTCAAAAATAACTTTCCAGTTCCCTTGACCATAGAGACTTTGGGTTTTTCACTTGGAATGTACAAAAATGAGAGAGACACCCAAGATCAATCAATTAGTAAACATCTGTTATGTATCAGTGTGTGCCAGGCACTGTGCTAAACAAAGGAGGTGTGGAGATGCAAAAAGACCTCAGGAAGCTTATAATCTAATGGAAAAGACAAGTGGCAAACAAATATATACAAAGCAAACTTTAAACAGGGTAAATAGGAAATAACGAAACAAGGGAAAGCACTGGAATTAAGAGGAGTTCGGGAAGGCTTCCTGTAGGAGCTAGAATTTGAGTCGGGACTGAAAGGAAGCTGGGGAAGTCAGGAGTCTGAATGGAAGAGGGAGAGCCTTCCAGACATGGAGGACAGCCAGAGACGGAGGGTCTAGTTCTTGGAACAGCCAAGAAGTTGGTGGCACTTAGTAGTAAGATGTAAGATTAGAGAGGTGGGAGGGGGCTGGGTTACAAAGTGCTTTGAATGCCAAACAGAGCATTTTGTATTTGCTCCTGGAGGCCATAGGAAGCCATTGGAGCTTACCCAGTGGAATGGGGGGGGTGGGGCACATGTTTCTCTTTGAGATCATGTTGGACCCAAAGGCATGGGGAAGGGAGGAGAGGGGACAGGGCAAAAAGCTTCCTTCAAAGCTGTAGCCATGTACCCAAAGATCTTCATGCCTTCCTTTTGACTCAGCACAAGCCCCAGGAGAAGCGTCACCTGACCACTCACTCCATTTGAGGAGGGAGCTGCTTGGGGCATATGAAGATGAGCATGGAGAAAGAAGTAGGCTTCCTTCAAGTCCTAGCTAAAAATCTTACCTTCTACAGGAAGACTTTCCCAATCTCCCTTAATTCCAGTGACTTCCCTCTGCTGATTATTTCAAATATATCCTGTCTATAGTTTGTTTGTACAGAATCATTTCCATGTTAATTTCCCCAAATTAGAATGTAAGCTCCTTAAGAGCAGGGATTGTCTTTTGCCTTTCTTTGCATCCGCAGTGCTTAGCACAGTGCCTGACACACAGCAGGAACTTAATAAATGTTGATTTCTGACTTGTTGATGTCATCTAAAACTTGCCCCGCAAATGTTTTTTGATTGACCCAATTGTTAAAGGCTCCTGTATTGGGGCACACTGTGTTCTTTCCCCTCATACTCCATCCAACTATCATGCCCCCTTCTTTCCATTTTACTGCTGGGGAAAAATGGTGTCTACAATTAATGCCTCCACTTTCTCACCAGAGCAGGTAGATGGTGCTATAGTAAACAGAGCTCTTAGCCTGGAGTCAGGAAGAACAGAGTTCAAATCCAGCCTCACTTATGGGCAAGTCACTTCACCCAGTTTGCCCAGTTTCTTCATCTGTAAAATGAGCTGGAGAAGGAAATGGCAAGCCATGGCAAGTATCTCTGCCAAGAAAACCCCAATGGGTCATGAAGAGTCTCTACTGAAACTGGGATCACAGAATTCATTGAGGAATTCAAATGCCAGATAATCATTTTCCACTCCTCATGTTCCTTAACTACTCTACAACATTTTGGACCAATGCCCAGTGCCCACTGTCTAAGTATTTTCTCCTCCCTTAACTACAGAAGACACTCTAACAGTTTGGTCCTCCTCCTACCTAACTCTGTCTTTTCTAGTTCTTCTGCTGGCTCTTTGACTTCTTTGAATGCTCTTCAGGCAGATGTTTCCAAAGGCTATGTCCTTGGCCCATTTTTCTTTCCTCTACTTCCTCTACTGACAACCTCTTTCACTTCAATGACTTCAAAAACCAACATCTGTATCATTAGCCTTGACTTCTGTTCAGAACAAATCTCATATGGGACATCCCGCTGTCACCTCAGAGTAAACAAACAAATCCAAAAATCAGCTCATCTGTCCTCTAATCCTTCTTCTAGCCTCACTATTAATCAGTAGTACTTTCATACACCCATTCTTTCATGTTCAAAAGGGAAGATGTGAAAAATTTAATAGGTTACCATTTCCTGTTGATTCTGCTTCAAGTTTCCCACATTTGAACTCAGCTAAATTTGGGGGAGAAAAGTGGTCTGGCCAAACTGACTCCAGGGCAAGGAAGCGGCAGAAGTGGTGGCCCTGCAGCCTCCTCCTCATGGTCGCTTCAGAGCTCCCGGCCTGCAGACTGCAGGGGGGCCAAGCAATCATTCAGAGGCTAAGTGCTCTTGTGTTGAGCGGCCTGGATCCAGATCATGGTCTTGGGTGGTGGTCCTGGGATGCATTTTCAGTGAACCAAAGCTGGTGGGGGCTGTAAAAAACTGGCGGCCTCCCAATAGCTCTGGCAGCTGCAAAAACCCCAGGAATTTGGGACAGAGCTTTCCCCTCTGGAAGCAGAGTTCCACAGAGGTAAAAAGTCAAGTAATTTACTGGCAAAATGAGTAGGCAAAGGAAGCAAAGTAAGAACAGCAACCAAACCCTAGATTCCTTCTTTGGGGACAAAAAGGATCAAAGCATGGAATGGGAGGAAGACAACACAGTCAGAACTCCCACACCAAAAGCTTCCAAGAAACATGAAGACTGCCTAAAAGCCATAGATCAGCTTAAGAAGGATTTTGAAAACCAAATAAGAGGAGTGGAGGAAAAATTGGGAAGAGAAATGAGAATGATGCAAGAAAATCATGAAAAGAGAGTGAACGGGGGGGCAGAGCCAAGATGGCGGCATAGGAGCACCAAGATATTGCAGCTCCCACATAGCCACCTCAAAATACCCATAAAATATGACTCTAAACAAATTCTAGAACTCTAAAACGCACACAAATATACTTTACACTAAAGGCAGCTTGGTTAGAAGGGACCATCTCAGTGGTGGAAGCCAAAACCAGCCCAGCCTGAAACGGCGGCTTGGCCCTGGGGGCAGATGGATGAACTGAGCTGCAGCTGGAGCAACAGAAGAGCAGATCTGTGGCAGCTGTGGCAGGTTCCAGAATTATCAAGCCATAAAGGAAAAAAAAAGGACTAAGTGAAAGATCAGTGGAACTCAGCTAAAAATCGAGGGAGAAAAGTGGGTCTGGCCAAACTGCCTCCAGGGCAGGGAAGCAGCAGAAGTGGAGGTCCTGCACCTGCCTCCACATTGCCACTTCGGAGCTCCCTGCCTGCAGACTGCAGGGGGGCCAAGCGATCATTCAGAGGCCAAGTGCTCTCGCATTGAGTGGCCTGGATCTGGATTGTGGTCTTGGATGGTGGTCCTGGGGTGACTTTTCAGTGAGCCAGAGCTGGGGAGGGCCCCAGCAGCCTCCTAAAAGCTCCGGCAGCTGGGAAAACCCCAGCAATTTGGGACAGAGCTTTCCCCTCTGGAAGCAGAGTTCCACACAGCTAAAAAATCAAAGACTGGACAACCATGAATAAGCACAGGAAGCAAAGTAAGAACAGCAATCAAACTCTAGATTCCTTCTTTGGGGAAAAGAAGGATCAAAGCAGGGAATGGGAGGAAGACAACACAGTCAGAACTCCTGCACCAAAAGGTTCCAAGAAACATGAAGATTGTCTAAAAGCTAGAGATCAGCTTAAGAAAGATTTTGAAAACCAAATGAGAGAAGTGGAAGAAAAATTGGGAAGAGAAATAAGAATGATGCAAGAAAATCATGAAAAGAGAG
>CM053582.1:42186584-42201780 GCA_028627135.1 Pseudochirops cupreus | reverse complement strand
GGGTGATGAGGGAGGAAGGGAAAGAATCTAGAATTTAAAGTTCTATAATCAAATGTTAAAAACATATATGTATATATTATTATTATCATTAACTACATGCAACTGGGAATTAATATATATATAGGCACTGTGGTAGGGAGATCCATCCTGCCCTACCAGAAAGTCAGAGGGGTGAGGGGAAGGACATAGGAGAGAGCAGATTGGGGGAGGGGTTATACAGTGGAATGGCTGTTTTGAGGTGTTGGGTGGGGGAAAGATGGGCAGAAAATTTGTAACTCAAAATCTCATGGAAATGAGTGATGTAAACAAGAAAATAAATTAATTTATTTATTTTTTAAAAAGAGAGTTTCCCACATTCATTCTTCTTTTCTATCCCCTTTACTATCACCCTTGAACCAGCCCATATTAACACCCACCTGGACTGTTTCAATAGCTTCCTAATAAGTCTTTTTGACTTCACTCCTTGACTTCTATCCTCCATAGGAGATTGCCAAAAGAATTTTCCCTAGGGATTGATCTGATCATGACACTTTCCTGCTCAAAAATGGTCAGTAACTCTTCTTTACAAACTGACTGTGAAAACACTTCCAGCTCCTCAGCCTGGCACTCCAGGCCCTTTTCAATCTGTGTGCCACTTATCTTTCCAGTCTATCAAAATTACTTCTTTACATGTATTCTTCACTGTAGTCAATCTAAAATGTTACTTGCCCCAAAAGACCTTATGAGCTTTCCCACTTTCATGCCTTTGCTCATTCTCCTACCAATGATTAGCATGTCCTCCTTCCTTCTTTATCTATTGTGGATCACAAACTGTGTACAACTCTCTCCATCTTGTGTAAAGCTCACCAATTAAAGGAACTCCTTGCCATGCTCTCCACTCCAATTAGCCCTCCACAGGAACATCCTATGTGATAACATCTGTTCGGGGAGACTTCAAAGGTTCCCTGATTTCAGGAATTAGGTTGGTCATTTGGGTCAAGGTATTTTTTCAGTCAGGTAGCTCCTGTAACATCCCCTCCCAATCTCCTTTTGCTTGAAGCTTCCCCCTCCTTTGTGGTTTTAGTATTCTAAGCCCCATGTAAATTCACTTTGGGAAGTCTCGGCCTATGTGGGTAAGGTTCCCTTGCTGTAAAATTCAATCAATCCCCAGACAAGTTTGTTGCTCTGGGACTTCATTCCTGTATCACCCACACCATCCCATAAAGTACCATGGGCTAGCACAAAAGCCTTTGGACTTTGAGACCCAAGCTCTAAGCTCATGCCCCAACTCTACAGCTTATTACCTCCATGACATTGAGCAAATTGTGTTCTTCTAGACCTCATTTTCCTCCTCTATAAAATAAGGAGGTTGAAACAGACGACCTCTATGGTTCCTTCCAGCTCAAGGCTTCTATTCAACTAGAAACGCACAACTTAAATGCTACTTCTCTTCCATAACAAGAACAACTCAACCCTAAAACCATGGAATTCCCAAAGAATTTTGTTTTGTGACTCTCTAATGCATTTAGTCATCTCTGTGTTGCAGCCTCATACTAGACTACAAGCTTTATGGGGACAGAAATTATTTATTATCTTATTTAGATCTTCTATCTCCTCTCGTACCTAGAACAGGGATCAGAACACAGATGCTTCATAAATGTGGGTTGAATTAAATTTGTCAGTGATTGGATTATTGAATTGTAGCATCTCAGAATTGGAGCAGACTTTACTTACCATCAATCTAGTCCAACCCATATCTAAACAGGAAGCCCTTCTCTATACCATTCCTGACAAGGGGTCAGCCAGCATTTGTTTCCCAGGGAAGTCATCCATTTCACTTTGGTGTGACTCCACTGTTAGACAGTTTTCCCATATATTCAACCTACCATATATGGGGTCAAAGAGAACAAGTCCCATTCCTTTTCCATATCAACAATCTTCCAACATATGTAGACAACTATCAGGTCCCTAAGTCTTCTCTTCTCTAGCCTTCATAGCCCCAGTTCTTTCAACCAATTCTCCTATGGCATGATCTTTAGGCCCTGTGCCATTGAGACTGCCCTCTTCTTGCTGTCTTCCAACTGATCAACAACCTTCCAACCATATCTGAACATAATACTCCATAGGCAGCTCAACCAGGTTACAGCCTGGAAGGCCTCTCACTTTCTAGACTCCATGCCTCTTGATACAGCCCAAGTTCACATTGACTTTTGACCCATATTTATCTTGCAATTCACTAAAATCCCAAGATCTTTTTCAAGTAAACTGTTTTCTAGCCATGCCTCCCCTAATTCTATAGCTGTACAGTTTTTAAAAATCCAAATGTAGGATTTTAATAACATGACATATAATATGGATAAATTTAAATTTAGTTCATCTTTATAGCCTGTCAAGATAATTTGGAGTTGTGTCTGCTATATAACATACAACACAAAGCATGCCATCAATACCTTCACCCAAAGTCAATGTTGGAAAATGGTGGACCAAGGGAAGATCCCTGGGCATTCCACTAAAGACATAATTCCTGGCTGATTCATTAATTCATTAATGATTACTTGTTGGAGCTACCTATTGAATCAACTCTAAATATTTTTAACCTTTCTCTTCTCAACTCCATATCCTTCCACATTTCTAGTTCACAAGGACAACATGAAAAACTTTGTCAGGAACTTTTCTAAAATTCAGCTAAACAATACCTATGGCATGCCTCAGATCTCCCAGCTTAATTACTAGGTCAGACAAGGAAATAAGTGCAGTCTGCCATGACTTGCTTTGATGAAGCCATGTTGGATATTAGCAAGCACTGTTCCCCTTTCTAAATGATCATAAATCATTTTTTCAATGATGAATTCAATATTTCTCCCCCCAAATTAAAGTCAAATGCACTGACCTATACTCTGACAAGTCTTCTTCTCTTGTGAATATCAGGACAACATTTACTCATCTGCATTCCTGCCATACACCTGCCCATGCTACACAATTTTTTAAAAGAATACTGACAGTGGGTTAGCTGCAATTTTTTCAAGACCTAGGGATGTAGTTGCCTGAGACTTGATGATTTAAACTCGTTGAAGGCAGCTGGGTGCCCTTCCCTTCTCCTCATTACTCAATACTCAAATGGAGAGACAGGTAATCTCAGTGATTTGAACATCCCCTCCCAAGCAGATTGCAGCCCATCCATGCCTACTTACCTTGTGTGATTCTTGTCCACACCTTCCCATAAATTCATGACAAGGAGCCCAACCAATGTGCTAATGCCTTCATTTTTTCTTGAAGTAACTAGAACAAAAATGGAGCAGTGACTCTGTGTACCTGTCATCCCTTACCCTTGTCATGTGGCCAGTCCAGCTTTTTCTCTCATACGTTTCCCTCATAACACCTTTTACTCCTTTTCTTTGACATTCCTCACCACATTACATGTCACAGCCTATTGATACTCATTATGCTCTTGTATCAATTGGCCTCTGTGAGATGTGAATTTCCTTTTTTTTTCAAATACTGTGTCTCATGTCTCAAAGCCATTCAATAACATGGGTAGAATGTTGGTATTAAAATATGGGGGTTTGCAGTCCCCTGAAGGCAATCAAGTCCATGCTCACCTTCCCACTTTGTTCTAGGCCCAGCATGTAGTCTACTTCGACTATCAATCCCAGGTATACAGATTGATGCACATACTTTATAGAATGTTGATTTAATCACATGCTGATCTGGGAAACAGACATTCACTATCTACTTGGTCTTTCCTATGTGAATGGTCATGTCCAACTCTTTTGAGTGGTTATAGATCTCTTCCAGGAAGTTCTGCAGTGTTCCAGAGCTCGATGCAACCAGCATGACATCATCTATAAGCAGAATCCAAATTCAGAGGAGCTCATCAGCTTCTCCAGAATCGATCAGTTCTCAACTTAGACTCTGGGCAAGATCTCCATCATAACAGTAGGCAACTCAGTAGTATATTATGGCTTAAAAAGGCCATTAAAGTCTGACCTATGTAAAGCCATAACAAGCAATTGTGACACTTTGAGTAAACGTCAATACTAGGACAAAAGGGCCATTGTTACAGGAGAGGCAAAGGAAGGTACAGAGACACTACTCTATAAGGAAGCCAGAAAGCAGGCCTTAGGAGAGGGGCACTAAACAAGAGTAATATCAGGTGTTGTGGCAAGGAAGTGGAAGCAGACATACTGTGGATGTGAGGGCCATGATGTAAGGTTAAAATATAGAGGTGCAGGAGAATAGTAAGGGGGGAATGCAAACTATTCTGATAATGGAGACTGGGGAAAAGCCCTCATCACCTGCCCTAAGTTCTATCTCTGGGCCTGGGAACCTAACATTGCTTATATGAGAAAATATCTTCTAAGCTCCAAGCAATTGGCTTATAAATGAATTATTGGAACTTCATCCACTATAAGTTGTGAACAGGCTGTAAATGGCCAGTGATATGTGGGGGCCAGTTACGACATGCTATAAGACATCAGAAGAGAAGAGAGATCAGTATGGAACAGAGTGAAAGCTATATAAGCTTGAGAAAGAGTTCTGCTACATCAAGAAAGCAAACACATTTCCCTTCCTTCCTCCTCTGTGGACAAATATTCTTCTGCTCTGTAACCTTAGCCCTCTATCCCCCCTCAACCCATCAGAGGTCACAGAAGAGACCAGGTTACAAGTGCACATTAATCTTTCTCCTTGTCTATCTATATAAACAGAGACATTTCCATTTCAGGAATGTCACATTTCAAATGTGCTGCCATCAATTTTCTGTGGCTCTGGGTGTTTCCCTCCAGTGGTTGGGATGTAAATGACGAGCCATTGAAGGAGAAAGTTGTAAATGCTCCATCAACTTCAGTACTCACAGCTTCATGGATCACTTCTTTGATACCAATCTGCTTGTCAGTCACTTTTGCAAAATATTAAGATAGCAGGTTATGAAACACGTTAGCAACTGTGAGTTTGGAGTGTGTTAAAAGTCAGTATTTAGAATGACTCCATAGGCATTTTAGTGCTTTCCCATTTCAAATATCTGTGGAAGTCTTTACTATGATAATATGTACACAGAGAATTTATACCACTCGAAGATGTATTCTGGGGAAGGATCAGCCTTACATATGGATACATTAAGTGATTTCCAGTATTGTATATTTCTGTGGGTGCGGGGGAAAGTCTTTCCTTCCCCCTGTGTTAAAGTTGTATCTTGTTCTGGTCCCCCATCACCCTTCCCCTTTCTAGTCAGTATAGGAAGTTTCTAAGTAGCCAATATAAAGAAACAATAGCAGGAAGTGAGATTACAAAAGGGAACCTAGAAGTCACGTACAGATTGTCCCAAAGATCAAAGGAGCACAATTTGCAAACACGTTAACCAAAATTTATATCCTGAGACTATGTGCTAAATCAGGGAATTCCATCTAAGCCTTGCTGTCAGGGCCTATGACATGGAAATCTCAGATAAGTTCCAGACATCCACAATATGATCAACAGAACACCTATTGTTACTGATAGCTTTGAGATGATGTGGAGACTTCAATGAACTAACCCCAAGGTAACATGGATAAGAGTCTGTTACCACCAAAACTCTTTGAAAAATGAGACCTCGTCCTCCAGACCCAAAGCAGTCTTCCATCTCTATCTAGGTCCATGCTGCCAAGTGCTCCCAACTCTACTCCATGATTATGTGAGTGATTCTCTGTACCTCTCCTCTCCCCTCCCCATCCTCTTCCTCATGTTGCCTGCCTTCCTTTACCACCCCATCCTCGGTCCCATGACCCTACACCATTTGCCTCTGTACCCCTTCTCACCACTTATCTCTGTATCTGTTCTCCCCTATATCCTCTGTGTCCTATTAAAGTGGGATTGTAGTCTCACTTTCTGCCGCCAATGTGGTCTTTACAGGAGAACACCCAAAGAACCAGGTGTGCCTGACTGATTTCATAGTTCCGTAAATTAATAGTCAATTCATCCCTCCAAAAAGAAAATCCTAATTCCTCATGTCCTCCAAAATTCCTTTCCTAGAGAAAAGGAAATTTCTTTCCACAGTTGAGACAGCAGACTTAGAATGCCAATCTCCTGGGAGAAGGAATACATAGACCGAAACTTGCTTACACTAAAGTGTAAATAACAGCACATGTCTGCCCATCTGCCCAGTGAAAGGGTTGTATCTTGACTAGAGGTATAGAGGTGATCACAGAAGGTTGTCAGGGTTGCACTTAAGGTGGCATTGATTATAAAAATAGATGACCAGGAAAAAGCCGTATCAACTATAGCAACTATGTCCTGGTAGCCCTGACTCTGGAATACTTAAAGCAGAGAGAAACTAGAAAGTGGGTCTTTGGAGACAGATAAGATCCTTGACTAGCATCAAGAGGATATCAAGTAGAATGGCAACAGAAAAAAGCCCAAAAGAACTAATGTTGTGGGGCTACAAACCATTTGAAGTTGCTTCCTAAAAACAGGAAGGAGCTGGATGCTTGGAGGCAGAGGAAGTAGCTGCCAAGTATGACAAAGGAGATCAACAGGTGTTTTCAGGTGAGAAATCATGTAGTAAGTATAAGAAGAGATGAGTGCTGCTGGTTGGTGATTTCCTGCTACAGGGTACGGAAGCAGTTGTCAAACTGCGAGTAGCTCAGCAGATATCTGCTACCTCTCAAGACCTGCCAAGATCTGGAGATTCAAGGAGATACCAATGATACTGCCAAAAGGAGTCTATGACACACTTCAAAAGATTACCAAGTCTTGGGCAAGAAACCAAAGACCACAGGAACACATGAGATATTTTCCCTCACTGCTGCCCATTGAAGGCAAAGGGGGAAGAATAGAAAAGAGGTCTTGAGAGATGGATGGTTAAAAAAACAGGATTGGAGAGCAGAATTTGGATTTCTGGACCACAGCTTAAAATATTGGCATGTCAGATTACTGGCCACAGATAGAATGCACATAACAGAGGTTGGCTACCAAAGGAGCTTCAAAGTAAAAGGGACAGGGGAGGGAGAAATGACCTATGTTTCTCCATTAGGTTAGATACCAGAAGAAAAAGACCACACTGGCAAAAGATAGCTATTGGGGACACAGAGGTTCACAAGAGATAAAACCCAAGGAAAGGCCCAGCAATAAAACCCATGACCTCAATCATCCATATACAAATGTTCAAAGTTTAGACCATAATCAAAGACTAGAATTCCTCATATAAGTGAGGAAATTTGACCACACAAGTATCACTGAACCTGGTAGGATGAAACCCATGACTAGAATACCCTGCATGAGCATATTGTATGCAAAAAGAAGAAGATAAATAAAAAGAAGGGCTTAGAATAAAATGGTATATTGAGAAGATGCTCATAGGAAAAAAAATCAGGAATCAGAAGGGTCAGAGAGTATTTAGGTGAAGATCGACGGAGAGAGGAATGGAAGGGATTTTGTTAATGGAGTATACTACAGATCATCTGGACAAAAAGATAAAAAAGATGAGGTGTTTAGGAGACAGATCACAATCCAGGCACAGAAGAAGCAAGACTCAATGGGGATGGAGAACTTAAAATATTCAAACATCTGCTGGAGCTCTCTGCCAAAAGAAGAATGACTAATAACTTTTTGATGTGCCTTAATGATAATTTCACCCTACAAAAGCTAAAGGAACCAATAAGGAGGAATTCTAGTCTGCATCTGACTATCACTAACAAGGAATCATTGATTGTTAGGGTAGACATGATGGGAACCATGATGTGTAGGAACCAGTCCCTCCTAAGATTTGCAACAGAGAAGGAGAAGAATCCATCAACAAGCATTTATTAAATACCTACTATGTGCCAGGCATTCTCTAGATGCTATACATAGTTTGGCCTGTACCCTAAATTTTGATAGAGTAGATTTCAAAGGGTTCTGGGGATCCAGATTTTGCTACTTACTACTATATTACCTAGGGGAAATCACTTAACCAACCTGGACCTTAGAGAGGAGGCTCTCATTTGGAAAGTTAAAGGGTTATAACAGCTGACTTCTAAGGTCCCTTAAAGCTTTGGATATCCAAGTCTATGACCCTACATGGAGAAGAAGTAGGGTTCCACAGATTAAAATGCTACAGGAGTGTAGCATTCACTACAAAAGTGATCATGAAGAGTTGGACACAACTGAAAAGCCACTGAACAACAACAAAAGTTCAGTTTAATGCCAAAGTCTTCAAGAATTTCTAGGTGGTTTAGCTCTGCCAAGGTAACTCCCAATGTCACACTGTGTCAGGCCAAGAGAATTGTGGGGAGGAGGGGTGGCATCAAGCATGATCTTGGGAGCCAGAAGACCTGGGCAGGCATCCTGGCTCTGTGCAAGCTTAAACAAGTCACTTCCTCTCTCTGGGTTTCCTTTTTCACTTCTTTAAAATAAGGGGGCTGGGCTGGATTTTTTCCATCTCTAAGTCCTGTATTCCTAAGTAAAACCTTAAACAATTGAGAATTGAGGGAACTGAACAATTGTCCCTCATTATCTCCTTGGGTGTTCCATAAATGTGGCTCTGCGCTTGTGATGAGCTCCCTTTCTCCCATGCCAAGGGAGAACTAACACTTCCTAAGGCCCCCCTTCACAAATCCATCTTCTATCATGAAGTGCTTTGGATAACCTCATGCCTGTGTTTTCTTGACAGATGGGTGTTTTTAGCTGAAATGCCAAGTGAAGTGAGCAGAAGCAGGAAGATGTTGTATGGAGGTATAGATGCATCTTTTCTTCACTGACTAAAGTGTGTATTAGAGGTCCATAAACAAAGAGGTTGTTCAGTAAGTAGGAAATAAATCATGGCTCAAGATTTATTGTATCTCTAAATAGATCATCTTTGTTGACTGTCCAGCTGCCAGTGGAATCTAGAACACCCGAGGCAAAGCTGGCTCTCCTGGGGCATCAGTCAGAATTGTGTCAACCCCTGGGAGATTTATGGTTTGGGTAAAGCTGACCTCAAGGGCTGTGGCTAATGTCCCTGGCCTGCCTTCTATTGGCCAGCACACTCTTCATTACCTAAATGCCAGTCGTAGCATTAGAACTGTGCTAGAAATTTTTCATTCCACCTCCCCCACCTACACACACACACACACACACACACACACACACACACCATAAGAGAGTCAATGGCAGTTCCTTAAGCCCATTCACCCACACATAAATGCCTTCCTGAGAAGCCTTAGTATGGGTCAGATCTGTAATGTTGCAAGCCAATTTTGTATCCTTTAGAAAGGAGTCCCAAGTAACAACAATTCTGAAAGCTCTTTACAACTACTTAAAAATAAAAATTATTAAGGCATGCATTTTAAAATATCATCTGTGGTCAGAGAATAAAGCACCTATCCCATCTCTATATACCTAGGAGACCAGAGTTTTTGTCTCAGCTTTGCCGCTGACTCACTGTGTGACCTTGGGAAGATCATTTCACCTTTGCATCTTACTGATCCCTTAAAAAAAAGCGAAGGGGTTGGATACTACATAGAATCACAAAATTTAGAATTGGAAACGACTTTGGCAGTCATCTAGCCCAACTCTTACCCAAAAGGAATCCTCACTAAAACATAGCTGACAAAATGGTCATCCAGTCTCTGTTTGAGGCTCCTTCAAGGAGGAGGAACCACCTCCTACTGTGGCCACCTTGGACAGCTCTCATTTCTAGGAAGTTACTCAGTAGCTAGATGCCTTACCATAGGAAGGTCACTTCACCTCTGTGCAGAGTGAAGGGATTGGAATAAGTAAAAGTCCAAAGACCCTTCCATTTCTGCTATTTTATGCTTTTAAGTGCAGGTGCCAAACTGGAGGGCTCCTAGCTCCCTGAGTGCTTTCTGCCCAGGGCTTGACTTCATCAACCAAAGCCAGTTGGGTTGACTGCCCCATGAAAACCGTCAGAAACCATTAACAGGCTACCTTGACCAGCTTGCCTGTCTGTCTAAGGGCAAAGAAATCTTTGCACATTATAACTTGCAAGAAGTTATTCCACATTAAGTTTTATTCAAGATTAAATATTCCAATTGGCATATCATTATGCTAAATAATAATCATTATCCATATTTCAGTACAATTAGTCCCAATTTCCAAGACAAAACTAAGAAGGGCCCTCCATCGGAAGCTTGCCAGTTAATGCGTGTCCGCCTCTCCATATAAATGTGCCTGGGTAATCAGCTTTCATTGTGAGCAGCAGTATATGCTGTTCTCTTTAATTTGGCTTTTCTAATCAACATCATCCCCCCATGTACAAGTGTAGCTTCAGATTTTTAACAGAGGGCACTGGTGTTTGCCAGACATCTCTGGGAAGGAAAAAGGGATGAGAAAATGGGTTACATTTCTGGAACGCCTACAGGATTCAAAGAGGAAGAAGGGACACAGTTTTCAAATTGCCTCAGTGGAATTCCATTCACCAAGCCCAGAATGAGCATTTACTCTGCCCCAGCCCTGTGGGGGAAGGCAGACTTACTCACGTGGAGCGATTAGACAACAGCCTAAGACAGAATGCAATTAAGTGCTAAGGGGAGTGCTCCAAATGACTGGGGGGAGGGGTGGGGGTGGGGATGATTGGGGGGGGGGGTGCTGAGAACTATGCAGGGGTGAATGCAGGCTTGCCAGCCCCCCAACAGATTCATTGAGAGCCTTCTGGAATCTAACGGGACCTCCCATATTCCAGGCAGATGCAGTGGGGACGCACTGGGGAACTGCAAAGTGCAGCATCATTACTCCCACCTTGTGGCTATGCCTGGAAACTACACCTTCTGCCAAAAATCAGGTATCCTGGGGCAAAGATCCATCTTTTCTCTGCCCTTTTCCACAGGAGCAGAGGTGCTGTTTTACTACCTGGTCTTCTCTTCTAGGCTCCTACCCTCACCAAGTCCCCTGGAATGGGTCTTCCCTCTGTTAGCAAGTTTGGATGACTATGGCTGTTTGTTAGAGTCCTCTTTCTCATTCTCTTACAATTCCTTGGTCTCTACCATTTTAGAAATTTCAAAACATCCTCTTCTATCCCACCCAAGCCTGTACACTTCCTATATCAAAAGCAACCTTTTAGAACGATGTTAGGGAGCCTTCTGATCCATGAGAGAAAACTGGTAGTCCACAGAACACACTCATAGGGTTTTTCCAAGCTATTTCTTTTTGCTTTATTTGCTTTTTTTTTTTTTGGTGAGGGGAAGGCAGGGCAGTTGGGTCTAAGTGACTTGCCCAAGGTCACAGGGCTAGTAAGTGTTAAGTGTCTGAAGCCAGATTTGAACTTAGGTCCTCCTAACTCCTGGGTCGGTGTTCTATTCACTGGGCCACCTAGCTGCCCCCTTTCCAAGCTATTTCTACTGCTTTGTTTGAGCTTCCAGTGGGACTTTGGAAGATTCACTTTAGCACCCACATCAACGTACAAATCCTACTCCACTTCCTCCAAGGTGGGATAGCACAAGAGGGGCTTAGGAATTACTGCCTAGCCTGGGGATAGCAGGCCATGGACTGCCATAGAAAGGAAAGATACCTTTCCAAATGTTAACAACACCTTAGGTAAAAACCCCACTTGCCTTACCCTAGTTATGCTGCTGGCAACTGTAGCAATAATAAATTAATCTATAAGCATTTATTAAGTACCTACTATCTACCTGGCACTGAGCTAAGTATTAGGGATACAAAGACAAAAATAAAATAGTACCTGCCCTTAAGGAACTTACAGTGTATCACAATAACTGACATTTATATAGTACTTAATAGATGTTATCTCATTTGAGCTCATAATTATTCCATGATGGTTATGATCCTTTAGGGGGGAGGGGAAGAGAGAGTCTAGAATTATAGTTTCATTTGTATAAGCAAATTGTCAATGAAAAAACTCCCCCCAGCAATAGCACGACTAGGTCTGTATCCCAAAGAGATAAAAAAAATGGAAAAGGACCTATATGTACAAAAATATTGATAACAGCTCTTTTGTGGTAGCAAAGAATTGGAAATTGAGGGGATGCCCATCAACTGGGGAACAGTTGAACACGTTGTGATATATGATTGCAATGGAATACTATTGTTCCATAAGAAATGATGAACAAGCAGATTTCAGAAAAACTTGAAAAGACATAAACTAATGCAAAGTGAAGTGAGCAGAACCAGAACATTGTACCCGGTAACAGCAATATTGTATGATGATCTACTATGAATGAAGTAGCAATTCTCAGCATTACAATGATCCAAGAACAATCACAAAGGACCCATGATAAAAAAAATTCTATCAGCCTGCAGAGAAAGAACTGATGGGGTTCTGAATGCAGACAGAAATATACTTTTTCACTTTGTTTTTCTTGAGTTGTTTTTATCTGTGTTTT
Organism: Pseudochirops cupreus; assembly: GCA_028627135.1. Taxonomy (NCBI): domain Eukaryota; kingdom Metazoa; phylum Chordata; class Mammalia; order Diprotodontia; family Pseudocheiridae; genus Pseudochirops; species Pseudochirops cupreus. Next base: position 42,189,511 of record CM053582.1, on the reverse strand, counting down.
ACAATATGAATAACATGGAAATATGTTTTGCATGACTGCATATGAATAACCTATGTCAAATTGCTTGCCTTCTCAAGAAGGGGCGAGGGGAGGAGGGAAGGAGAGAATTTACACTCAAAATTTAAAAAAAAAACAAACACTAAAATCTTTTACATGTAATTGGAAAAAAATAAAATATTTAAAAAGAAGGAAAACTCTCTCCACTGATAAATATTAGTACCTGCTAGATAAGTTATGATCTTGGTGAATTGTCTAGACTAGTGGTGTCAAACCCGAATAGAAACAGAGACCAATGAACCATAAGGATCCATGAGGGCCACATTTTGACTTAATTTAATTTATTTTGTTAATTTTCTCCCACTTTCTTTTCAATCTGGTTCAAGTTCCACTTGGGAGTTAGTCTGTGTGTTTGACACTTCTGGCCTAAAGCCCCTTACCTGAGATCACCTCACCAGTGTGTGTCAAAGGCAGGATTTGAATTCATGTCTTCCCAACTTCAACTCCTTCAACGCACATAGAACTTTAAGGCCTCCAAAATGTGGTCCTCACCTAAGGTACCTGGTGGGAGAGATGAGCATGCTCGATTTGCAGAGAAGGATGCGATAGCTCAGAAGAGTAAAGGCAGTGGCACAGGATCACACACCTGGAACCTGAGCCCCGATCATCTGCCCCCAAACATGGTGGCCTTTTCAGAACTTCTTGAAACATCAGCTGAGGAAAAAATTCCCACTTTGCAATTATTGATATGTGCATCCCTCCAGAGAGCAACCCTAATGGCACAGTAATATTGGAGGGGAAGGGGAATATCAGTTCTGCTAATGACAAAGCAATAACATGGAGCCTTTGGTTTTGTCAGCTGGGGCATTGGAGGCAAAACCACAGGGAAGTGAGTTTGACTAACTGCTGTAAAAATTTCCTAATATGCCATCAAAAGGTATAATTAGTGGGCACTGAAAAAAGTAAGTAGTGATCCTATACATCAGCAAGGTTTAATTAAGAAGAGAGAGGGTCAAAGACCAGTTACTAGACTAGCCTGATGGTGTCAAAAAATGGAGGGCCAATGATCCGTATGTAAGGATCCCTGTGGGCTTCAGACTGAAAATGTAATGTTATCTGTGTTTCACTGCATTTTATTTATTTTTGTTAAATATTTCCCTGTGACATTTTGCTCTAATAGTGTTTCAGACTTTGGGCAGTGTGTCCAACACTTCTGGATAAGAAGATCAGGGAGAATGCTATACGTATAGTTTACTTAGATTTACCAAAGCATTTGGCAAAGCTGCTCATGCTATTTTTTTCATAATGGAGAGATGTAGACTGGATGACAGTACAATTAGTGAGACAGATGCAGAATTGATTGAATGGCCAGACCCAAAGAGTAGTCAGGAGCAGTTCTGAGCCAACTTAAAGGTCACTAGTGAAGTATCTCAAGGATTTGAGCTGAATACTTTTTATCAGTAACTTGGATAAAGAGAAATCTACTCCAATTCTCAAACTTACAGATAACAAAAATGGCAAGATAAAAATCTATTCAAAGATCTCAAAGTAGTAAGGATAAATGCAAAGTATTGTACCTGGGATAAAAATAATCAATGCAGACAGTGCAAGAGGGGGAAGCCTAGTTAAACAGTAGGCACATTTAGGGACTTCAGTGGACTTCAGTATGAGTCAGTAACATGCTAGGGGCAGCTCCCCAAGCTAACATAATGTTAGGTGATATTCAGGAAAGCATACAAAGACTGTAGGGAAGACTTTCCTGCTGAACCCTGTCCTGACCAGATCAAATCTGAAGTTCATATCTTGGTATTACATCTTAGAAAGGAAACTGGTAACCTAGAAAGGACTCAGAATTCATTCCATATAAGCTCTGGTTGAAGGAACTTGGGGTGTTGAATCTGAAGAAGGTCTGGTGGAAGACAGAAGAGACATATCACAGTTTTCTTCAAATATTAGGGCAGAACTAGAAACAAGGAGTAGAAGTCACCACACAAAAAAGATTTAGGCTTGATGTCAGAAAAAACTTGGTTTCAATGACCATTTATCAATAATGTCATAGAAAGGGTTCTTGGGGGGACGGAGCCAAGATGGCGACGTAGCAGCAGCAACATATCACAGCTCTCACATAGCCACCCCAAAATACCCATAAAATAGGACTCTAAACCAATCCTAGAACTCCAAAACGCCCACAAAGATACTTCCCACTAAAGTCAGCTTGGCTACGAGGAACCATATCAGCACTGCAAACCGAAACCAGCCTGGCCTGAAGCTGCGGCTGTGCCCTGGGGGTGGCTGGATGGGAGGAGCAGAGGAGCCTCTCTGGTGAGCGGATTAGCGGCAGCTGCGAGCAGCGTTCAGAACTAGGTCAGTGGGACTTGTGAAATTAGGAGAGTAAAGCAGTCTGGCTGAAAGGCCTCCAGAGCAGAAAAGCCAAAGGCAGAGGTTTTGCACCCGCCTCCACATTGCAGCTTCCCGCCCGCAGCCTGCAGACAGCAGAGGGACTAAGCAATTGCTCTGAGGCCAGTGCTCTCGCGTTGAGCAGCCTGGATCCGGTTCGCCGTCTTGGGCCTCGGTCTTGGAGTCTTCATTATCCAGTAAGCCGGAAGTAAGTAGGAAGGGTCCCAGCACTTTCCTGAGAGCTATGGCAGCCAGGAGGACCCCAGCGATTTGGGACAGAGCTTTCCCTTCTGGAAGCAGAGCCTCACAGAGATTTTTAAAAAAAAATCACGGACAGAACAAGCATGAGTAAGAATAAGCATAAGAAGCAAAGTAAGAACAGCACCCAAACCCTAGATTCCTTCCTTGGGGAAAAGAAAGATCATGGGAGAGAAAGGGAGGAGGAGAGTGCAGCCAGAGCACCCCCACCAGGGGCCTCCAATAAACATGAAGAATGCCTTAAAGCTAGAGATGAGTTGAAGAAGGATTTTCAA
>CM053582.1:42173458-42186084 GCA_028627135.1 Pseudochirops cupreus | reverse complement strand
TCCATTCTGCCCTACCGAAAAGTGACATAGGAGAGAATAGACTGGGGGAGGGGGGACACACTGGGATGGCTGTTTTGGGGCGGTGGGTAGGGGAAAGAAGGGGAGAAAATATGTAACTCAAAATCTTGTGGAAATGAATTATGCAAAATAAAATTAAATTTAAAAAAAAAAGGGTTCTTGGTCTGGTATGAGTAAAATGAGATGACCTCCAAGACCTCTTTCTGCTGTGAGATGGGGTGGGATAGAGTTGGAAATCAGAGGTCAAGAAAGACTTGAGGTGGGAAGAACAACCAGCAGGCTATGACAATAGTCCTAGTGTGAGAAGATGAAGGCTTCCACCACAGTGGTGCTCAGAGGAGAGTAGTGAGTGTATATGAGAAATGGTAATAAGTGCTATTATGGTTTGTACTTCCATTGGCCCTAGTCAGAATGTCTTTTAGAGACAGTGAAAGAGATGAAGTAGAAATAGACTATATGAAAGTATATGAAATGAAGTATATAGAGTATATGAAAGGTGAAGTGGTGGCCAAAAAGGTAAAACGCATTATTTTTTTTTTTTGCTTTTTATTGGAGGGGGAGGGCAAGGCAATTGGGGTTAAGTGACTTGCCCAAGGTCACACGGCTAATAAGTATTAAGTATCTGATGCTGGATTTGAACTCAGGTCCTCCTGACTTCAAGGCTGGTACTCTATTCACTGCACCACCTAGCCACCCCAAAACACATTACTTTTAAAGATGTGAACAAAAACAAAAGGAAACAAATTGAAATGGATATTTATATGTTTCTGAGATTCCTATTGGGTGTGTGGAATTAGGCAGCAAATATAAGTGGTGGACAAGGAATTGAAAATAAGCATAAGATGCAGGGTAAAGTAATGGAGAGAGCACAGGCTTTGGAGCCAGCAAAACTGGATTTGGATCCTGGTTCTCACACAACCTATGTGAAGATAGACAAGTAGAACCTCTTCTCTGGGTCTCAGTTTTTTTATCAGTCAAAAGAGAAGTAGGGAGATCTCCAAGGTCCCTCTCAACTCTAGATTTTATAATCCCTTTTGGTACCAATGCTCAAGATCATAGAATTTAGGACTGGATTCAGACAGTGATATGTCAAATGACAAATCCTCTGAGACCAAAGCACTTTATACCTAAACAAAAGCTCATTTAAGGTCCCCAACAGGGGAGGTGGCATTTAAAAGAGGATAGCAGGGAGGAAGCAATGCATTCTCCCCTGGCTCAATCATATAGCAGTGGAAGGGACCCTTCCTAGACTGCCTGAGATTTCAATTCACATTCACCTCATCTGCAAAGGTGACAAAATTTAAGAACAATATTGGAGAAGTTAGAGAAAGACAACACTAGTGTATTATCAATGGAGCTCTGAATTTGTATAACTAGTTCATAAAATAATTTGGAATTATGCAAAAAAGGGACTGAAATGTCCATACACTTTGAGTCTGAGATTCTACTACTAGGATAAAAACAAAAGCCCCATGGACCTCAAAATATTATAATAGTACTTCTAGTAGAAGTAGATGTCCTTGGACTAGCAACAGCCAAGCAGAATGTGACACACTGATAAAATGTAATATTTGTATGCTGTAAGAGACAATGGGCATGGTGAATACAAAGAGATATGGAAAGATTTACATGAACTGATACAAAGTGAGCAGAGCCAGCAGAACAGAATGCAACAATGTGGATGGAAAGAACAACTTTCACAAAACTATATGAAATGAATGTTGCAAAATTACAAAGAACCAGTTTAGCCCCAAAGCAGAGAGATGAGAAGATGTCCTTGTGAAAGTGGGAGGGGATCCTCATATGTAACGTTCGATTTTTGGATGTTTTTATCAGTTTTGCCAGATTGCTGCTGCTACCCCCCTCCTTTTTCTCCTCCTCCTTCTCCTCTTCTTCCTCCTCTTCCACCTTCTTGTCATCTTTGTCCTCCTCTTCTTCCTCCCTCTTCTAAAGATTCTTTGTTATAGAAGGAGGAAGGAAAGAAATACTAGAGGAAAATCTGGTGATGTAAAAAAAAATCAGTAAAAATTTATTTAAAAAACTAATTGGTTAGTCTAAATGTTACATAAAAATTAAGACACCTTCAAGGCATTTTATTAGTTTGCACTCAACAATAGGGATCTATACCCTGTGATCATTGTGCTAGTTCAGCTATATCTTTCAGGAATGATTTGCCTGAAATGAGCATGGCAATGGAAGGCTGAAGTATGAGGCATTCACTTTTCTTAGTCCCTCCTAAAACTATGAGAAATGGCCCATAAAGTATCGCATAACATTTGGGCCATTCTGAAAACGTTCTTCTATAGATTACAGTGGTACAATCCATCCCTGATCAGGGAGACATGAGCAAATTTCTTTCCTAAGAGCTAGTCCCATATCATCAAATGCCTCTTAGGTATCTTTTTTTTTAATAGTTAACTTTGGTTTTTTTTGTTTTGCTTTTTTGGAGGGGAGAAGGTAGGGCAACTCAGGATTAAGTGGCTTGCCCAAGGTCACACTGCTAGTAAGTGTTAAGTGTCTGAGGTTAGATTTGAACTCAGGTCCTCATGACTCCAGGGCTGGTGCTCTATTCACTGTACCACTTAGCCGCCCTGCCTCTTAGGTATCTTGAAATGGATGTAGGCAGCTCAAACTCAACATGTCCAAATGAGAATTCATTCTCTTTCCCCAAAATCTACCCTCTTCCAGTTTTCTTGTCACTGTCAGAGGCATAACCATCCTTCTAGTCACCCAGCTTTGCAACTTATGTTTTTCCAGATATCTCTTGTTCCAATTAAATCAGTTGCCTAATCTTATCTTGATATCCTTACAAGATCCAGTTTCTATCTCCCCATCTCTCCTGCACACCCTCTTATTTCCCTTCACATAGCTACCTGCCTAGTACAAGCCCTCATTCTCTCTTGTCTCTATTATTACAATGGGCTTCCTAATTGGTTTCCTTGACTCAAGCCTCTCCCCACATCCAATTTATACTCCACACAGCTTCAAGTGTTTTTTTTCCAAAGCATAAGCCTGACCATGTCACAGCATGTCCCTCCCTCAACCAGGCAATAAATTTTAGCAGCTCTCTATCACCCCTAAGATCAACTATGGCCTCCTCTGGTTGGTACTTAAAGTACCTCATAACCTATAAGCTTCCTAGCTTTCCAATATTCTTACACATTACTCCCCTCCACATACTTTGTTGTACTTGCTGCTTCTGACATGGGATTTTCCATCTCCCACCTCTGTGCCTTTGCACAGATTGACCTTCCCAAACTTGGAACGCTCAGCCCCTCCTCACCTCTACCTCTTAGTTCTATGGCTTTCTTCAAGGCTCAGCTTAAATGTTAACTCCAGTTACCTGTGTCTTTCCTCTAAGAGTGTCTTCTACCTAAACTATGTCTTATAGAGGTTATAGGGGTTCTGTCTCCTCCTAGAGAATGTAAGCCCCTTGAGGTCAGAGATTGTTTTCTTTTTTTAGTTTTTGTACTTATATTCCCAGAGTTTAGCATACAGGAGCTGGCATATAGAATGCATTTAATAGCTACTTGTTGACTGACTGACTGAGTTGGAAAATTGAGCTCATGGGTCACTCACTGAAGAATGTGCTATGAGGTTTGAAAGGGAAAAAGGTAACCCTTTGAGGAATCTTCCTTAAGAGTTGCTGGCTTTTAGATGTGCGTGAAGGCTCAAAGCTGAGGTGCCTGGTATTGGATGACAATTCCCAAGAGGGAAGCAGAAAGGAAACACCAAGGGCACCAAGGGCTAAGTTTAGAGAACCAGAGAAACAGGAGACCCCATTTTGGATTTGGGTGTCAGATTTCCCTTTATAGAATAAAAAAGGCACACGAGCAGTACAATACAAAGAATATGGGACCGAGAGTCAAGAGTCTTGACTTTTAGGCCTACTTCTGCCATTCAGTCATTGCGTGGTCTTAGACAAGTGCCCAAAAAAAGGTAAGTCACTTGATCTCTCTAGAATAGTAGTGTCAAATTCAGAGAAGAAACAGGGGCCATTAAACCATACTTTAAAAGCCCAGCAAGTGCATATTGACTTAGAAAACCACATAATAACATTATCTATGTTTTACCGTATTTTTATTTATTTTGTTAACTATTTCCCAATTAATTTTAATCTGGTTCATGCTGTACTTGAGAGTGTTGCTGGACGGCTGAGTGTCTGACATCTTGGTTTTGGAATATATCACATAAAATGTTGGTAAAAGGAACTTTACAGATCCATTTAATCTAACTACTTCATATCTCCAGGTGAAGAAACTGAGGCTTGAAGTCCCTGACATCTTTAAGATGCTAACATTCTATGTATTATTCTGTGCAATGGAGCTCTTTTACACAGTCAATAGCCAGGAAAAAAATCAGCAAAGGAGGGGAAACACCATTAGAGTAGGGGAAAAGCTCAACAGGCCCCTTTATCCATCTCTCCAACAACTCCCTACTTAGGGTGTGATTCATCTCTAAGCTGGATGAAATTTACATTCTGATTGTTTATAAAGAACACAAGTTACACTTCCGAGTGAAATAGTGTGAATAATCATGAGTACCCCAAGAATAACACAGACAAGCAGGCGTTTCTTTAGGCAGTTATTCTGTAAAGTCCCCAGATGGAAGAAAAATAATCAACAAGCAACTGATTGTCCTGCAACTGGTAGAGTATCAGTCCTGGAATCAGGAAGACATGAGTTCAAATCCAGCCTTAGCTGTGTGACCCTGGGCAAGTCACCAAATTTCTGTCTGCTTCAGCTTCCTCATCTGAAAAAGGGAGACAATGATAGTATCTACCTCCCAAGGTTGTTGTGAAGATCCACTGAGGTAATATTGGTAAAGTCCTTAGGACAGTGCCTGGCACATAGTAGGCATTTAATATATCCTTGTTTCTTTCCTGGTTAGTTGACTGACACAGCAGTTGTGGCTACAAAATAATGAGATGGATTACAGTCATTTCCCATCATCCATTTGAGAAAGATGTTATTTTCAGACCATTTTCAGGCAGCTTTGATTTCCTCCCACTCTTTAACCAAGAGTGACTGAGGGTGGGAGCACAATGGCCAATCATATCAACTACAAGTTTGAAAGGAACATCTATAGCTTTAGAACAGGAACATCTAAATCCATTTTACAGGATCGGAAACTGAAGCCCAAGAAGAGGAAGGAAATTGACCCACTGTCTCACAGGGCATGAGTGGTGGAATCATATTTGAACTTGGGGTCTCTGCTACTAAATCCAGTGCTTGTTCTGCCAGACCATGCCAGCCAGCTCTATTGTTGTTCAGTGGTGTTCGGTCATGTTTGACTCTTCATGACCCCATCTATGGTTTGCCATGTCCTTCTCCAGCTCATTTTATAGATGAGGAAACTGAGGCAGTTAACTGACTTATCTAGGGTCACACAGCTAGGAAGTATCTGAGGCCGCATTAGAACTCAAGTCTTTCCGACTCTAGGCCTGGTGTCACCTACAATGCCACCTAGCTACCCATACCTGTTATACTACTGAGAAAAAACTGAGACCCTACTGCCATTATTTCAAGCACTTGCCTAACCTTTCAATATGCACTCTTTTTTTTTTATTAGATTAACACAGCAGAGCAGCTCTGTCTTCCACCGCTCCCTGATGGTAGCTCTCTTGATGCCCCTGCTCTGACAGGCCTGAACTTCTAGGATTTCTACAGGTTCCTCTCACTGCTTTCCAGTCTCAATGTAGCACTTCAAGGCCTACAGATACCTCTCCTTACTGCCATCCCTCACCTCCCCCTCCTGGAGGCATCACCACCATGTGAGGAAGACTTCACAGTATAATCACCCCTGGTACAAGGACAAGGAATCTGAAGCCCAGAGAAGGGGAGTGACTCGCCCAGGGACACATAGGTAGTTAATGGCAAATTTGAACCTCGGTCTTCTGAGTTCTATTACACATACTACCTCTCCTGAATCAATGCTTACTTAGCTTTTACTAAATATAAAGGTATTGTTTACTTGGCTTAACAATGTACGTTTCAATTGCTATTTTCAGCCAGAATTTCAAATAAATATTTTATTGATTTTATAAATATCTTGCTGTTAGTTCCCCTTTTTGTCAATTTCCCTCCCCATAAAATCCTCTAGGACCCTCTAGGTCCTCAAGTGCAGTCCTTTGACTGACACCAAACTTCATAGAACAAATTCCCTCAATAAAAGGATTTGTTCTGTACAACTTGGACAGCGTCATAACTAGATGACAGAACAGGATTATAAACCATCTGTACTATAGACTGCTCTCCTGGTTCTGTTCATTCTGTTCTCTGCCAATCAGTTCCTATAGCTTTTCCCACCTTCCTATACCCCAAGTTGTTAAGCCATGCCCCAGCAACCACCCAACATGCTGATATGTGTACACACACACATTCACACATGTGCATATATTTCATATATGGAACTACTTCCTCAGTTTTTGCCTCCTTTGGGAATATGCCTAGTTGTGAAATTGCCAGGTTTGGGCACATATACTTCAGTGATTTTTCTAGTCAAGTTCCAAACTGTTTTCCAGAACAATGAGACTCCTTCACAGTTCCATCCACAGTGCAGCTGTGGACCCACCTTCCCACACCCCTTCCAACATCGCATTTTTGTCTTTTGTCAGTTTTGCCAACTTGATGGGTATGGAGTAAAACCTTGGGAGTTAGCCAGGATTTGTGGTAATGAATTTTATTTTCAGGAACATTTTTATGAGAATAACAATTTCAACTTGAAGTAGTAACCAATGTGTTCTCCTAGGAGGATAGAGACTAGACCAACACAGGCCACATGAATGAGACTGAAACAAAAGGCCTTGTTCCATGAGTACCTGGTCAGGTGCAAAGCCATAGAGATGTCTAGCAAAGACTTAGGCTTGGCCCCCAGAATATTTCTGCATCACACTGCCCTCCTAAAAAGCCCCAAGGCCTCTGTAGCAGAGAAGACAGCTTCATAGTTAACATGTCTGCTGTGCTCTTCAGTTTCTATCCATTATCAAATAGCAGAGCTAAAAACAGCCACTTTCTATGAGTCATGGACCATGAAAATGAGAGCTCACCAAAGGCAATGCCAAAAGGTGAATCTCATCAGAAGCTCCAAGGCCACGTTTTCTTCCTCAGAAATCAACTCCTTCTGCCATACTTCTGAAGGGGCATGGCAAACGGAGCAACATTCTGTAGCCCTCTCCCCTCACTTGGCTGCCGGTTCAAATATTACCTCCAAGCCTCAATGAAATAAGCAGCTGGTCTCTAAGGGGTGGTTTCAGGACTGGGGCAGGGGACGGTGATGGAGTAGATGGAGGAAGCACCCCTAATGAAGGTCTACACCTGCTCACGCACTGTCACCAAATCATAGCTATTGTTTATCTCCCCCTTCCAAATCACACAGCTTTATAGAGCCCACAACACAGAAGCAAGAAGGCACACAACGGACACATTAGTTAAGGGGCCTTTCCTTTTACTTGGACAGCTCCCAATAATGGAATTTAATTGTGGAAAAAGCAGAATAATTTCAGCTGAATGTCATTTGGCCCATTCAAACTGGGAATCAGGGACATTTTTTAACAAAGGTTTTGAAACTTCCTTTGAAATCAGGAAGCTGCTCTGCACAGATAAGAGGCGAGGTCTGAGGATTCTCTATCAGAAATTTCAAGGTTTTTTCCATCTGCTTTTTCACATTAACTGGTAATTATCCAGAAAGGCACATAATAGTGCAGAAATGACAGAAATCAACAAAGGTTTGCCTAAGATATGTAAATTGTCAGTGATCGGCGAGGTCCGGCAGTGGGGCTCACGATAGCCCAATTATTTCTGCTGCCACCATATGTTTCCCAGGAGCTGCTCTTTATCACGGCCACTAGATGTGCACTTCTACACAAGTCCCCAAGAAAAGGGGGCCGAAAGGGAGAATTTCTTCAAAGTGAAAAACAAAAATGGCATGCCAGTGCTCTGCCTCACACGTTGTCTATTGTTCAGAGGGGCCTCTTAATTTTCCCATCTCTGTGATTTCCCTGATATGGGACATTCCCAGCATGGAAGCTCCCTCTACTGATAAAGATTGCCAACTCATCTATAACTTCATAGGATCCTAGTTCTTAAGCTAGAAAAGACCTATGGGAATCCATATAGGGTCATGACCCACAATTTAAGAAGTGCTGAAGGGGTCATGAGTGGAAAAAGTTTAAGAAGCCCTGTTCTAGACCACATCTCTCATTTTACAAATGGGGAAACAGAGGCCATTTAGGTCAAGTGCCTTTTCTAAGGTCACAAGAGTATTAAGTGGCAGAAACAGGATTTGAAGCCAGTTCTTCTAACTCTAGAATCAGTTCTCTTTTCTCTTTCCACTGTACCATGGTCTGAGAAAGTCACTGCTGGTGGTGGGGGGAGAAGGAGAAGGGCATTGAGATGTTGCCCAGGATCACATACCATCAGGATATGTCAGAGGCAGGATTTGAAGCCAGGTTTCCTGACTCCAAGGCTGGCTCTCCATCCATTCCACCATGCTGTTCCACATCTCAGCACAGAGTAGGTATTTTGTCTTTATGGCTTTCAATAACTTTGTGTGTGGGCATGGAGACATCTGCTCAATGCATAGGTATCGGAATGGAGAAGAAAACTAGAAATAGAATTCATTATCTACATCTCTGATGGATGTCATGCCTATGGAAAATAGCCAAAGAAGATGACTTCGGAGTGCCATAATGCACTGTGGGAGTTATTGATGAGTTCCTCCTAAAAACTAGGGTATCCCTGGCCTGGGAGCCAGAGGATCTCAGCTGACCCATATCACCTGGCAAGCCTTAGACTGTTTTCAGAAATAGAGCTATAGGTTCACAGAATCTTGGCACTGGGAAGGACCTCAGGGACAGCCTACTCCAATTCCCTCATTTTACAGATGGGGAAACTGATAACAAGGATACCCTAATGTTTAGGAGCACCTCATTAAATAGTGCATTATGGCACTCTAAAGCCACTTTCTTCAACTATTTTCTATAAACATAGTGTCCGTCAGAGACTTAGATAATGAATTCTGTTCCGCCAGTATCTATAAAATAATAAGACTCTCATGATGATCTCTACTCTAAAACTCCATAATATCAAAAAGAAAAAATGAAAAAAAAACATTATGGTTGATCCTTTGCAAGTGCTAATTTCCCCATCTGCCCTCCCAGGCCAGGATGCACCCTTCCACCCCTCTCTGTGGCCATCATCCCAGCGACCTCCTCTTTTCCACCATTCAAGGTCTCCACTTAACGTTTCTCCTTCACAGCCAAGGAGTTGGGTTTCTTTCCCAACTCCATCTCATTTCTACTGCTCCTCCCCCAGAGCAACTTCTCTCTCTGAAGGTCACCTTGTTGTTCAGTCATTTTTCAGTCATGTCCGACTCCTAATCACCTCCTAAGCTGCAATCCCAGCCGCCTTTTTCAGGCCCTGCGTCCTTGACGTTTCTGCAGTTTTCAACACTGCTGGCTGCCCCTTCTCCATATTCTTTCCTCTCTTTGCCTCAAAGGTGCCGCATGGACCTAGGCTTCCTCCTCCTAGATCTTTAACTACTCCTTTTCTCAATCTCTCCCTCTCAATCTCTCATTCACTCCTGATGCTTGCAATACCACCCCTATGCAGACGCCTTCCAAATGAATCAATCAGCAATAAGGCAAATTTGTTGGCACCCCAGAGTGTAGAGGAGAATGTGAGTCAAAAGCACCTTTGTCCCATGGGAAATCAGGGATTGCCTTGGGGCCTCTTGGCTTCGGGGTGTCCCTGTGCCGGTAAGAGATAAGGAAGTGCTGAGGGTCACAGCCCAGTTGCCGGCTCACAAGGAAGTCTCCAAGACCGCATGCTTGATAAGCAGCAATTGACATGACTGGTTCAGCCCTCCTCCATTGGTCCACATTCCCTGTGCACAAGAAGATCGTTCTTGAATCATGTTGCCTTTAGGGTATATAAGGAGCACCTGGAGAAAATAAACCACAGCTGCTGCGAGCTTCTCTCGCCTCTGGTCTCTTCAGTCCCTCCTGAGAATATAGCCTAAGGCTGGCCCCTAGGCTACTGAACTGAGCAGCTGTTGCACCAGACGAAAGGTAGAGGAAGGCTGGAGATGACTTTTCTATCTACCTCTCTCCTTAGCTCCGAACCCTCAGAGTAAATCCCCCTGCCTCGAGATGTCCCACTGGCACCTCAAACCAAACATGTCCAAAACAGAGCTTGTTATCTTTCCCATGAAATCTCCCAGAAGTCACTATTCCTATCTGTGAAGTCCAAATTCATCCACTCTGCCACAGTAACAGCCTTGGGACTGGCATTGGTTTAATCCCTCTCTTTCTCATATCCAATCTGTTGCCATCACTTGTCACCCTCTACATGCATAGTATCTCTGCCATCTGCCCCTTCCTCTTTATACTGACAGCCACCATCCTAGGGCAAAGTCTGATCACCACCCACCTAGATGGACTCTTCCCTCCTTTACTTCAGATTTGCTCTTCATCCTACAGCCAGAATGATTTCGTGCATACATAGCTCCGGTCATTCTGCTAAAAAATATCTTTGGTGTCCCCCAGTGTTTACCAAGTACATTTCAGATGCCATTTAGGGCTTGCCACACCCCGTCCATCCTCCCTACACCAATCAAACTCAACTCAATTCCTCACACCACCCCAGCAGAGAAATATCTCCCTCTGTTTTAGAATTATATTTATGCTTATGACATTGTCTACTTAACTGTGATACATGTTGGTGTCTCATGTTCCCCCTACTAGACCACAGGTCTTTGAGGGCAGTGGCCCATCTTAACTTTGTTTATTGGGAGGGGACAGTATGACAAAATACTTAAGGGTATTGGACTTTGGGTCTGAAAGACCCCATTCACTTTCTGCCTCCTTACACTTACTAGGTGTGGAGTACGAAGCAAATCAGTCAGCCTCCTCTAACATTTCTGGGTCTCAGTTTTCCCATATTTAAAAGTAGGAAAAGAGTAGTTGTAGTATTGGGATCACAGGCTGGAATGAGATCATGCATATAAAGTGCTTTGCAACCTTTCACAGCACTAAATAAATGGCACGTAGCAGGCCCTTAAGTGTTTGCTGTGGCCATGCCTTTGAGTCAAATATTCTCACTAAGAGGCCTGTCTTTAAATGTGAATACTATCTGGAAGAAGAAAAATCAAGGAAACAAGCATTTATTAAAAGCACCTATTATGTGCCAAGCACTTTACAAATATTATCTCATTTGATCCTCACAACACCCCTGGGAGGTAGATGCTATTATGATACCCATTTTAAAGTTGAGGAAACTGAGGTAGGCAGGTTAAGTGACTAGTCCACAGTCACACAGCTAGTGAGGCCACTTCTGAACTCAGGTCTTCCTAACTCCCCACCCAGCACTCTCTCCACTGTGCCACCTAGCTGCTCTAGAAACACCCAGCTATTTAAGGGAAGGAAGAGTTTCTTAGACTAGAAAATAGGAAATAAATGGAATGAGGGTCAACTCTGAAGGTCCCTTCTAGATTCTGGGCAGCTAAAGGCTCAGCACACATCTGATCCCAACATTTTCTTCTGGAGTCTATGATCAATTGAGGGGAAAGTATTAATCTAACTATTATCAGATAGCCAGATGAAATAATTCCCTTTGAACTAACTCTGCCAGGTAGTTCACTGAACTTGACCCCAAAATGAATAGGAGCAAGAGAGTGGGCTGGATTGCTTTTAATGATGCACTCTAGACTCCAGCCCAACTGGCTGCTTTGCTTCTCCCCTTACAAATCATTCCGTCTCCCTCTTCTCCTTCTCCCATGTCTCAGATGCATTCTTTCCTCGACTCCTTGCTCTCTTCTTGGGGGGCCACTTACTCCAAGAAAGTGTTAGCTCCCTCTCTTCCCTGGGCAGCCCCATTCTAAAGAGCTTGCAGTTGCTCATCTATGGATTTACTCTTGTCTCCTTCACAGTGACAAATTTCCTTGAGGGCAGGAAGCATCTTGCTTCTTTCTCTGTATACCTAACACAGTTCTTGGCACACAGTAGGTGCTTAATAAAATGCTTATTGACTAAATGTCCCAAAAGCCCTTCTTTTCCCACAAGCATGCTGCCAGTGAGGCTGTCTAGCTGTGAGCCACAAGATAGTCCATTTCCAGAGAATCAATAATAATGTCATCAACAGCAGACACTTATATGGTGCTTCAAGGTTTTCATAGCACTTTACACATTATCGCATTAGAATTAAGGCAGGAGATATAGGTATTATGGCCATCTTAAAGATGAGGAAACTGAGAGGAGGCAAGGTTAATGATCTATCCATGATCACATACAGCTAGAATTTGAATCTAGGTCTTCCTGACACTCAGTCTAGTTCTCTACCCACTAGGCCATCCTACCTCAAAATTGATCCAAAAGACAACAGAGGTCTGCGTAATATAGGCATAAAGGAGGCTGCAACAGATTTTTTGAGGTTCACATTGCAAGTGGTTGTGTCATGCCACAGGGAAGTGTTTGAGGCCCGGGAATTAGTTGGGTCATGTGGAGGTCAGGGCATATTGCACTGTCCCCTGCCAGGGGATACTGCATTGCTCAGGACTCTCTTGCGTGGGGTTACCCTCTGTTCCTGATTGGCGTCTCCACACCTTGGGGC
>CM053582.1:42151197-42173358 GCA_028627135.1 Pseudochirops cupreus | reverse complement strand
TCAGTGAGTTGTGTGTGTAACCGGTTGCCTCTGCTGGTAAGTTAGGGCACTCTAAGAGAGAACCCTGACAAGATTCCCCATGATTGCTCACGTACAAGCAGTGGCATAAGAGATCCTATCCAAGCGAGGTGATATGGGAAAAGAAGGTGGGCTAGCCAGGTAACCCTAGCAGAACACAGCTGATAGCTTGAACGCTGTGCTGTGGCCCAAGAATGACAAAAAACCCTGAGGAAGGCCCCTAAGCCCATTAGGTAGCTCCTGAAGAATCATTAAAGAGACTGAATTAAGTAATTAAATGGTTTTAATTAAGTAATTAAAGAGACAGTAGTTATTTGGGGTTAGGAAAGAAAATATATTGGCTACCAAGCGAAGCCTTCTTATTTCCCATGATTCCAAGGAATGGGCAGAAGTCACATGAAGCCAGCTGAAGCCAATCCTCTGCCTTCACAGGCACCTGGACCTCAGATGAAGTTTTCAGGTGATAGGTACAAGAATGGGGCAGAAGAGAGAAAAGAAAAGGTGCTGGGGGTTGGCATAGACTGAGCTAACAAGATGGAAGGAAAAGGTTGCCCTCCAAAGCTGTTCCAGCTCTGTGGCTATCTGCACACATTCTCAAACGCCTTGTTCCTGCCAATAGTCATCAATGGAGCCAGTGTCCGGAGTAAACAGTGGGCAAGTCAAAACAAACTCCCAGCCCAGGCAACGAGGATTAAGTGAGAAAAGTCCATTCTAAAACCTCGATAAATGTTCTTTTAATAATCTGCCTTGGCTCGCTTGACTTCTTATAGCTCTTACAATATTTAAATAACTGTGAGGCTTGGCACAGTGGGAAGAAAGGCCAAAATGCTGCTCAGTAATAAATCTCTCCAAAATGGCCAACAAGGATGAGACACACCAGAGGCTTTCAGATACTCTGCCAAAGTGTACACGTCCAAAGTGTCCATCTTCCCCCAAGGGCAAGCCCACCAGCCAAGCAGAACACCAACAATACAGCACACTTCCGTGTGTGTGTGTGTGTGTTGGGGGGGGGGGGTTCTTCCCACTGCAAGGGATGGTATAGAGAAGTAAATGGGAAAGGAACTTCTTACTGCCTGTGCACAGTGCCACATTTCAGTGACTACGAAACCTTGGCCTTTGGATAAGTTTTAAATGTCAAACGTTGCTTCCACATGTAAATCAATTTTTTAAATCTCCTTCAATAATTCTTCTAGTTGAAGAAATGAAGTCCCAGAAGCCCTAATATTATGCTAATATTCCATCTGCTATACAGAACAGCAAAGAGAAGCCACAAAGATACATTGCCTTAACAGACAAGGATACATACAAGTTAACATCGAAGCAGCTTTGGGTTTTCCTCTTACCTGAATTCTGGAAGGAGCCAGCAGGCAGAGTTACATCTCCTCTCTTCTCTGGCACCAAAACTTGAGGGGAAGAGGGCTGGGTGAGAGAGAAATAAAGTTCATTTGTATGCTTCCTCTTAGATCCAGCACAACCCAGGTCAATCGTGGCATCATGGAAAGAGCCCTGAACTTGGCATCCAAAAATCTGGTTTAAAATCCCAGCCTTCTACTTTCTCCTTGTGGGCCTCAAAGTGTGTCACTTCATCTCTGAGAGTCTTCTTTTCTCTTCCATAAAATGAAGAGCTGGACAAGACTGCCTCCAAGGTACCTTGCAGCTCAAACATTTCACAGTCCCATGAAGTCAGAATGCAGAACTTACCCCCTCAAAAACTGGGTCACATGGAGCACTCTCTCAGCCCTCCAAAATACTCACTGGGGAGGAATGGGGGCCAGATAGCTCCGCCTGCCTCAACACCAGCAGACATACTCTTGTGAACCAACACATGCTTAGTAGCAATTGACACTTGGCTAAAGTTTCATCCAAAGCAATTTTCTTTACCAGTACCTATGGAAGCTGCTGTCCAAAGGTGATGCTAGCATGAGAATCTCCTCAAAGCTGTTTAAAAAAAGTTCCTTCCAAGGATATTCTCAAGTTAGTAAATAAGCAGGCACTGCTACATACACACACCTGTCACTCACCAATCAACCTTAACTATTGGATTTGGCTTAAAACCAGCTGAATTTACTATTTACTCTAACAGCAGAATTCTGGGCCCTAGTTGATTTTTAGGCAGTAAGAAATAACACACTATGTCACCATAGAACAGTTCCTTTACACTCAGGGTCTCAGTTCCTTCTTACCTGCTGAGGATACAAAGACAAAAGTGAAAACATCCTTAACCTAAAGGAGCCCCCATTTTTCTAGGGGGATACAAGATATACATGGAAGCTAGGGGGAAACCACGTACAAAACTGATACAAAGGAATTTAAAGAGGAAGAGAATGGTTACTAGGTGGGAGAGGAGAGCAGAGGAAATCAGAGAAGGCTTCTTGGAGGAGAAGGCACTTGGGCAGGGGTCTGGAGGAAATGAGGGATTCTATGTGGTTGAAGAGTGGTGGAGCCAGACTAGATGCTGTCCAAAGTCCCTTCCAGTTCAGCTCAGACATCTTATGATCCTGGGACATATCATATGAGCATTACAGAGTTTACAAAGGGGCTGGGGGCAGGGACTAATATGATCACAACTGGGCTGTGGGAAGATTAATGTGGCTATAGGTAAAGAATGGATCAGAAGAGGAAAAGAAACTGAAGGCAAATCAGAAGACTTACAGTAGTCCAGGTAAAAGTTAAGAAGGGTTTTAACCAAGGTGCTAGCATTGGAAGTGCAAAGAAATGCTTCTGCCTCCAGGTTCTCCAAGAATCTTGATAGCAGTTAAGTTGGCAGCTTCTCATCTTGATTCAGCAAAAGAGAGTCAAGGAGCTCACGATCCTGACGACTCAAAAGCAAGAGCCTGTGACTCTATCTGTGTGACTTTAGACAAGTACCTTTCCCTCTCTGGCCCCCCTTTGCCTCTTCCATAAAATGAAGGCATTAGATTAGACAACCTGCAACCCCCCTTCCACCTCTGAAAGTTTAGAATGTGAATTCCTTTTTGCCTCATTGGGACTTGCTGTATAGCTCTGAGGCACTTAGGTGGTATAGTAGGCACACTATTGGACTTGAAGTCAGGAAGAGTAGAGTTCAGAGCCTACCTCAGACACTCATAAGTCGTGTGACCTTGGACAAGTCATTGAATCTCTTTCAGTCTCAATTTCCTCAACTGCAAAGCAGGGATAATTACAAAACCTACCTCAGGGTTGTTGTCAAGATCAAATGAGATAACATTAGTATTTGTAAACCTTAAAGCATTTTAAGCACCAGCTTTTATCATCATCATTATTATTAAATAACATGATTTCAGAAAAACAAAAGTTGTAGCTTTCCCAAATGGCAATATTTACCAATGAGGAGGATCTGTGCACACAAGGTAGTTATCAAAAGCTCCAATGAGCATATCTTTGACAAGAAAAGGAGGGATCAGTCATATAGTAAGAAGAATGGACCTTGTACCCCCAAAAACAAATGTATCCTAGGGCCTCTAGGGAACAGCATGGATCCTCCAGGAAGGATTTATGGGGAAAACATGTGGCTAAGAATCAGCCAGGAAGAGAAGGTGTGGAAGGAGTTTCTCTCTTGATGAGATCACAGATCCATTCAAATAATCAAAGTAACTCTTCCAGAAGTAAAGATTAATTCCCCATAGCCACCCAAACAGACCATGGGGAAGTGCTTTCCCCTCCGTGAAGTTCTTGGCAGAGACTGAATGACCACTTGGGTATGTCGAAGAGGGAAGCCTTTGGCTGGTGAGAATGGGACTAGATGATGTTTCTGCTGGCTTCCCAATGTGGGACTCTGGAAGGCAGCCTTCAGAATCTGACCATTGGAGGGAGCTGTTATGCCACAAGGCAACAGCAGTAGTTTAAGTCTGAGTTCTGTTCATGAAACTGTTTCCTGGCTGGCAGGGGGAGACAAGAATCCATTTTGATATTAACTTTAATGAATTAAGAAACTTAAAAGATCCAAGCTCATTTTGTCAACTCATCCAGGATGGGTTTTTGTTTTGTTTATTTTTTCCCTGTTATCAGAGCTATCCCATGGCCATGGCAGAGCAAACGTAGGCCACCACCCCATGAGCAAGACTTGGGCTTTGGGCAATGGCAGGAAGAAGCCTATATGCTATGGTGGCTGCAAGCCCCACTCAGAAAAAAAGGCAGCAGTATCTCCAGCTGGTTCAAAGAAAGCAGTGGCCACTGAGTCAGTCCCTAAAAGACTCGGCCATCTGGCAAGGTTGGGGGCAGACTGCCTGACAACACTTCTCTGCCCTCACCCTCACCAACCACCACCCCCACTGCCACCACTGCTGCCACCCAAGGGCACAGGTGATCCTCGGTGCAATCTTCTCTGCTGCAAGCATTCCTTTGGGCCAGGCTTAGAGACATTTGGAACATGACATAACCCATGAGTGCTTATTTAGCCTCTCCACAAAGCCCTCCAACTACCCCTGCCTGGTCCACTTTAGAGCAGCCCTAATTGCTAAGAAATGTTTCTTTACATCACATCTAAATCTACTTCCCTGCTATTTCTTCCCAGGGCTCTCGATTCTATCTTCTGGGGCCAAAATGAATAGGTCAGCTTCCATTTCCACAGACAGTCCCTCAAACACTTAGCCCCCAAAGTCTTCTGGATACACTCTACCTTTTCATATTCATCCCAGAACTAAACATGATACTCATCCTGTGATCTGACCAGAGCTCCCCCACCAAACACACACACACACACACACACACACACACACACACACACACACTCTCTCTCTCTCTCTCTCTCTCTCTCTCTCTCTCTCTCTCTCTCACTGTCCTGGACACTATCCTCTCAATGGCCCCTATTTCACCTGGGTAAAGGTGTTCTAGTGAGGGAAGACACTCCATGATTTCTCTCTGCCTCATATTCACTCTAAGCTAACCCTGCCCTTGGCATACCAGTGAATGTAGCTGCTAAGCAAATCACAATGATAGTAATTGTTTTAGTTCTTCAAGGCTCTTTGGACACAATGATCCCATGAGGAAGAGAGTACAACTATTAGCCAGCAGAGAAGGCAGCCAAAGCCCAGAAAAGGGTCTAATGCTAAGTCTGCGCAGACCGTGAAACGTCATTTGGCATTGCTTCCAACCCAGGGCCAGTAGCCATCATCCCAGGAGGCAGCCCCTGAGGAAATGAAGCCAGTCAATGGCTCCTGCAAGGGCTGCAGTCCTATGAAGGACCCTGAAAAGAAAGCTCTTGTCAACTAAGTCCTTGGCACTGTCAACTGGTTTAACATCAGAAACTGATATTATTTTTATCAATGGGAATGGCACAAAAGATGAAACATTACCATATACCTTGCCACTACTCCCTAAGGGCCATGGGACTTTTCCATCTGACCTGAAACTGAAACCTTGCAGATGTGCTGTCTCTACTGTTAGAATATGAGCTCTTTGAAGGTAAGGGATATAGTAAACACTTAATAATTTTTTTTCACTCATTCATTCATTCATCCATTCATCTATATTTTGAGTTTTATAAATTGAATACATTTTGAGTCCCAACTACATTGGTTTTCTATGTCAATATTTCAGCCAAGAAAGCCCCTCCCTTCCTGAGGAGTGGCACTCTCCTTGTTAAGCCAATGGCTGTCCCAGCAGTGGAAGCAACAACCTTCTTTCTTGATCAGGGTTCAGCCTGATCCTGCTCACACCTGAGACTCCACCAGTTAGAGTTCTTCAGCTTGGAAACTGAGCCATCAAGCCCAGCTTCTCTTTAAGAGACCCGCCCAGGAGTCTCTATTTGTTTGCCTCCAGTATCATCTATCCTTTCCCTCTGGGGACTTGGCTTTTCCCCTTGCTTGATTTCACTCCAGTCTAAGATTGGGGGCTCTGCTTTCTATGCCTCTAGGGGTTTGTCCCTGGGCCTTTTGATTTCAGAGGACTCATTCCTTAAAATATGAGTGGAATTGTTAAAGATCATCTAGTCCAATATACTTAGTTCATGGATGGGGAAACTGAGGCCCAGAGAAGGAAAGACACTTATGCCAAGCTTCAAAGCTAGGGAAGAACAGAGCTGGAATTCAATTCCAGGTTCCTTCAAGTTCCCATCTAATGCTCTTGCCACTTCCCACCAAATGCCAACTCCTGGCTCTAACCTTGACTGTGCCTTCTGCCCAATTATCCATCTCCATCTCATCTGGCCTAATGGCTCTTTTTACAACTTTTTACAATAACATTCATCACACTTACATGACTTTTTACCTTTCAAAGTGCTTCTACATCTGATCTCATTCTGGCCTTACATGAACTTCATTGTTTAGATATTAGCCTCATTTTATAGAAAGCCCAGAAAAGAGAAGGGATTTGGCAAAGGGCATGCAGCTCCTTAATGGCAAAATTGGAACTAGAAAGAACTAAGATCAAATTATTTCATGTATATCATTAGAAAAACTGAGAAGGAAAATGAGTCCAAGACCAACTTCTGCTATAGCTGCATAGTGACAGTGGGGATTGAGGATATGACCTGAGAATTGACTTGAGCCTTCCAGAAATGCCAAACAAGATTCTTTTCCCATCCATTATCTCATTTGATCTTAATAATGAATGACTCAGGAGTAGGAGGAAGGAGCATTATTCTCATTTTACAAATAAGGAAACTGAGGCTCAGAGTAGTTATATAGTAACTGGTCAAACTGGAAGTCCAGCTCAAGTATCCTGGCTTCAAGTTCAATACTCTTTTTGCCCTGCTGCATCTAAACAATAATTGAGAAGTCTAAGTGGTTACCCAAAGTGATCAGGTTAATTGACCCTTCAAAGGAAGAAGAAAATACTTTGTCTAATATGGAGAGATGGGTTTACCATCTGGCTTCTTTTGAGACAACCATTGTGTGTCTTCCTTCCCTTACCTTATTGAAGGCTGCTATCCCCATGACAACATCATAGACTAAATGTGAAGTGGTCTGGGTATGCGCTCCCAAGAGGAGCCAAGAGGGTCCTTCACTTCACTCTGGAGGCAGGGATGCATAAAAGATCAAGCTTCCTCAACCTGGGAGTCATCTCAAAGAAACTCTTTGGGACTTCAAAAAGAACTTGCAATGTGAACACGATTCTTATAATCTGGCAAAAACTGAACATGAAAGTGGGAGAAAAATGGGGGAGATGGAAAAAAGGCTCCATTCAAGGATTACTGCCTCCGTAATGTAAATGAATATAATTCCTAATACTATTTCTAGCTGTTCAAGCACTTACCCTCTGCTCCTTCCAATGCTGCATGACAGCTTAAAAAGAGAGAAACTGGGCAGACTTACAGGTATCCCTCGACATACCAAATAGAGATGCTGAAACTGGAGGCAGGGAGGGTCACTCAAAATTCTGTATGTTGAATTATATTGTCCTACTGATTTCTATGATCAAGTTAGAGATGTATTCCTATAGAAAAAAGACTTGATATTAAGAGGAAATAGGATTTTTTTTCAGATTTTCTAACATGGCCCTGGGGATGTCCAAGAAATAGAGAAATCTATCTCTTTGTCACAGTAAGTTTTGTTTTCCTGAGGAAAAAATGTGACTAAAACCCAACTAAGAAGGCAGAGAAACATGAGCACATGTACACACACACACATAAACACATGTACACATGTACACACACAGTGAGAGACAGACAAGAGGAAATGCTCTAACAGCTGCAAAGAGAAGTGAGAGCTTCAAAACTGGGTGGGTTGAGGGGAGGAGACCAAGGCCAGATAGGAATGCATAGCTTTCAACCAAATCAACAGGTCCAATTGAGAAGTCATTAACATTCCAAGAACTAGCCTCAGGTTCCTCTTTGGCAAAATGAAGAGACTGAACTAGCTTTTATGTGGTCCCTCCAGGTCTGAATTTCTATGATCCTGTGAACTACACAAGGAAAGAAAAGTGGAGAAGGTGGAAAAAAATTGCAACCCTGGAGACATTTTTCTATTCCCTAAATGGATGCTACATGTTTTTCCCTTCTGTCTTTCCAACTTTTTGGCCACTGCTATTCCCTTGAAATTATATAAATCTCAGAGTCTAAAACAGAGATCAGGGGACATATATCATTATGCCCTTTATAAATGTCATCCAATTAAAATTGTACATACCGAATTCCCTAAGACAAGGAATACTCACATTATCTACAAAGCAAAGATCTTTATTCTGCTTATTTAAAAGGGTGAAAAAATTCAGCTGTCTATGACAGAGTGGAGCAAATGGGTGAGAGGAACACTTGGACTGGTCTACACACCTTTTCATGCTTCCCACGTAGTAGGACAAAGCTGATGCAGTGAATAAAGCTTTGGACTCTGAGTCAAGAGACTTGCAATGGAAGCCCAGGTCAGACCCTTCTAGTTGAGTGACCAGTTCAATTCTTTTCTCCGCTCTCAACCTCTGTTTCCTCATCTGTAGCTGGGGATGACAACATTTGTACTGTCTGTCTTATGGTACAGAAATCACTTTGTAAGCCTGAAGGTGCTCCAGAAGTGTGTTATAATTATTATTATAGTAAGTGCTTTCTAAATGTTTGTTGTATGAATACATTTCCAACAAATCTGCCCTATGGAATTACACAGAGATAAAGCTATCTGTCTTTCAGAATATGGGAGAATTTTTAAAACCCTCATTATTAGATAAAATTAAAAAAAATCTCCATTTAAGCTTCCAAGAAGTAGACATAAAGAAAGAACAATGGATGCCAAGGGCTAAGGACCGAAGACAGATAAGAAATCAGTATCTGATTAGACCATGATGAAGAGAGACAGAAATGGGATGGAGATGGCAATGTTATCCGTTGGAACAAATGCTGCAAAGTACTGGGCAGGAGATGGATAGGCTTTTAGCACAAATCCAATCAGCATGTTCTAAATTCAAGGCCAAATAGCAGGCAAGCACTTACCTCAGGGTGTTCCACTTCCAGCCTTATTTAGGAGCCCTGCTCTACTTAGGCTCAAGCACTCCAGACAGGTTTATGTTTCCTTAAGCTATTTTGTGAAATGGTCATCTCACTTGTTATAAAGAACTAAGTTTCATTGAGTTCATGGAAGAAGACTTAGGCCAGCCACTGATGACAGCTTAATGTCCTCACAGCATGCTCTTTATCTTCTCCTGCAATTGCTATAATTGAGTAATCCTTCCAGTCTAACTGGACATTCTTACAACCTCAACATTTGACTCCCCGGGTTGCAAGTTTCCTCTTAGAATCCCTCAAACCCAGCCCTACACCTCCAGTGAAAAGGACAGGCAAAGAGACTTGGATATTGTTGGCTGGACAAGTCGTCAGACAATCGATATTCCAATGGTCCCAATGATTTGTGATCTCATCCATGTCAAGCCTGCTCCCAGCCTATGGACATCTTTCTGTTCCACACTAGGCCGTTCTCATGCATGCACTCCCTTAGGCTTGCAATAGGAGGTACATGTAGTAGGCTGGGGGTCTTCTACTTGATATTGCATGAATACCAATGAAACACGCTGGCTGTCCATCAGTTGTCCCTCTCTCTACATGACTGGCCCATATTTTTTCCCAATCATACATGTCTGATGAAATGTTTTATACCACTTCTCCTGTATAATTCCTTATTTGATATTCATTGCAACCTGCCCACAGTAGGTTAAAAAAATTTCTGGGATCACAGCAAGGAAAAAAAAAAGCAATCACTTTATCTAGCCTATCTATCCCCATGCTTGTGCATTCTGATTTCTTCATCCATGCTCAATCTGTCTCTCCTATTTCATCACAAGCCCCTTAGGACGGTTGTCTGTCAACGTCTGTCTCCCTCCAATCCCCCAGCATAAACAGGAGGCTTTACATACAAGTAGATGTGGGCACTGGCAAAGTGTCTGTCGATTATTTGAGGCTTTTCATGACCACTGGAGGCACTATCATAAAAGGAAGGAACTGACATATCATTTGATCCCACCTCCAAAGTGAGGACCATCAGTATCCTTCCCCAGCCCATATAAAAGGAACAGCTGTTGAAGAAGAGGGAGGAAAGATGAAAGGCAGGAACCATTTCCTCCTATGGTTCAAGCCTCTCAGGCTAAGATGCCTAGTCACCCAGGTCTTAGATGGCTGTCGACATGCTCAGTTCATCCGTTTGATCTTTTGCTCTAGGGAGGCAGCCTAGCACAGTAGCTAGGGAGCTGGGCTTAGGAGTCAAGACCCCCTGAGTTCATTTACGAAGCCCACATTTAGCCTGCCAATACTGAGTGACCTGAGGAGCGTCACTCAGCCCCTTTGAGCCTCTGGGTGAAGGGGGGAATAGGAATAGAACCCAACCTCAGGGGCTTCCAAGGATCACATGAAAATATATGTGAATTACTGTCCATTTTCTTATGCTTTTATCTAGGCTTATTTAGTCTTATGTACCCAAAAAGGAAATGAATTTCCAACTCACTGTACAGGTTATCTTTGAACAAATTTTTTTTTAAGTTTACAAAATGAAAAAAGTAGGTACAAAATAATTGGGTGGGGGGCAGGTGGGAGGCAGGACTGGTAAATGAAATTCAGTAACAGACTCTCTGGCAGCTGGAATGCTTTCTCATCCCGAGCCTTAATCTCCACAGACATAGGAAAAGTGTTTTACTCATGCCCCACACAAAGAACGGCACAGCATCAGAGCTGGCCCTCCAGACCAGCCCTCTATTGTGAAAGGGACTTTCTTAAGGCACGAGTTCTTGAGAAAAAAGATTGCTTTACAATCCATTGCCAAAGTCATCATGAAGAGCATTTTAGTAAATATCATACCGAAAAAAAAGCTATCTTCAGCCTACTTGTTGATAGGTATGAATGGACACATTAACCTGGATGACAGAACCAGTTCAGACTCCTAGAACTGCCGCCAAAGCAGCCTCCAGTCATGGATCTGCATGTTGCTTCCTGGCTAGAGAACAGAAGGCTGTTGAGGTGACAGTCTTTTTCCATCCTGTCTTTTATCTCCATCACCTAGGCCAGTGACTGATATTTAGTGATTCATAAATGCTAACGGACGGATGGAGGGAGGGAGGGATGAATGGAGGTCTGTTGTTTCTGTTGCCTACCAATTTAAACACAGCTTCCACCAAAGACCAGTCTGTAGGACCACCCAGCCAGCCCACCTTGTACCCCCAGGACCCCCTTCAGGCACTGCCCTACAGCCTGAGCCTTCCAGCACCCTCAGAGTACCAAAGAAACTGTCTGAGCCCTCAAAGGGAAAGACTGTCAGCGTGACTGACTACACTCAGCTCCAACCAGACCCCCCTTGGTAACTTTCAAGGACCAAATGCAAAAGAAGAGGCTTTGTACAAAAGGACAGCTGGTCTCATTACCATTTTTAAAAAAAATCCATGTGATCTTTGGGATGATAAATACTGTGTTTTGTCACTTTATCCTGCTATTTTTAGCACTTCAACTAGCAAGTGTTCAAAGCACTGAGGAACAGACATAAGTCTTTTTTTGCTGAGATGTCTTTATCCAGATATATTTTTAAATCAAAAGGATTCTCTCCTCCCAGGTAACCCAGCCCTGCTGATCTACCCCATTCCTGTCTCTGGCATTTTTTTCCTTTTGAATAAGAGCTCTGCCAAGGTTAAGTTGATAAATGGAATTTCCAAAGTCTTGTGATGACAAAGCCTTCTTTTTGCAATGGTTTATAGAATCTGTTACATAATTTGAACCCTAGTCAGTCACTGAATCTAGGCTCATTTATGGACTGATAAAAGTTTTTTTTTCTCAGTTTCCCATATTTTCTTACATTTTTTAACTCTGCAGAAATTACTGGTTGCCTTTGACTTTAGAGGGCTGATGGTGCCTCCCACACCTTAGTAGGAAGGTGGTAGATTAGAGGTGCATGATGAGGTATGTTATCAGAAACAGGCAAGTGTTTTTGCTTTCCTTAGCTGTATTTTGTTGTGATAGGCAGTGGCTCAAGCACTGGGCCTGGAGTGGGAAAGCTGCTATTGTTGTTCAGTCATTTTCAGTCCTGTCTGACTCTTTGTGACCCCATTTGGGGTTTTCTTGACATAGATACTGGAGTCAGGAAGACGTGAGTTCAAATACAGTCTCTGATACTTACTAGCTGTGTGACCCTGGGAAAGTCCCTTAACCTCCATTTGCCTCAGTTTCCTTATGTGTAAATTGGGGATAATAAGAACACTTAACTACCAGGGTTGTTGGGAGGATGAAATAAGATAATATTTGTGAAGCCCTGAGCACATAGTAGGTGCTATGGAAGAGGATAATAATGATGGAAGGTTCCTGGGGCAAAAAAAAAGGTTATGTCATCAGGAATTTAATTTTAAAGCTCCAAAAAACACATACACAGACATAGTATTGAACACACTAGTAGCTCCTATCACAGAGATGCATTTGAATTTTAGTCTACCCAAGAGAGAATTTCCCCTCAGAGGGCAATAGGGCATGTGCTCAGGTCTCTATGGGCAGAGTCTACCCAGAGCAAAATTGTGAAGCAACTGAGCGTGTCTGGCCCTCCTCCTAAGCTCCTCTGGCCTCTTCATTCATGGCAGCCTTCCCCCTTCCCCCTACCAGAGTCTGCTACCTCCAGCACGAACCAGCCCACCTCTCTTGCCCCAGCAAAACCCAGTCTTGGAAAGTGATCCATGCTTCTGTAACTTCGAAGGGATGTTATGCATCCCTCCTCCCTCTGCTAGGAGAGGCTAGTTTAGTATTGTGGGAAGACTCGGGTTAAGTCTCATCCCCTCTCTAAGCTTCAGGTCCCCCCTCTGTAAAATGAGAGCGTTGGACGAGGTGATTTCTAGTAATGGTCTGCTAACCTCACATTCCTAACTAAAAAAAATTGAGCAGCCATCCCAAGAGGTGTTTATTTACTCATTTATAAATTATATACATATAACATATGCATACATGGTATTAATCTGTGGTAATCATGACATACAAATGAAATGAGAGTTAGCAGATATCCAACAAGCAGCTGGCAATGCAGGGTCCAGGAATGGGAAGAATGATGCATGTATAGATTTGGGAGTCACCCATTCAGAAATAACTGAACTCGTGGGAACTGATGAGATCACCTAGAGACAGAAGAGTATCTAGGACAGCTTTGGGTGGTGGGTAATAGCCCAGTAAGGGAAACAGAGGGCCAGTCAAATAGACAAAATGAGGACCCAAAACAAAAGGAGCAGTGTCTGGCCAGGGGTACACTGAAGCCAGTTCATATATGATCAGGAGAGCTGACTGTTCAATTTTCAGTGTGAACCCTTGTCTTTCAGAAATTTGAAACGCTACAAATCAGGGACTGCTTTATTGTTTAATTGATTGTCTAGACTGAAGACAGTGATGGAGAAAATGTTAATCATGGAGATTAAACAAGTGCATTGTGAATACATTATTCTGGAGAGCCAGTTGTTAAACATTCACTGTGTTTTCAAGAGAATAGTGAGTGTCCAGGAGGAATGTTTGATGCCAGGTGCTTCAAAGAAGCCAAAGAGGATGAGACCCTTGAAAAGGCCATCAGTTCAACAGGAAGATTGTTGCTGATCTCGGAGGAGTTGTCTTCTCAGAACAAGGGTATCAGTAGCCAGATGGCAGGGGGCTGAGAAGTGAATGGAAGCTGAGAGGAGTTTGGCAATGACAGAGCAAACTACCCCAAAATACTTTAGGGGCTATCAAGGCCTCAGGAAGGACAGGAGGGATCCGGACATGATATTTCAGCAGCATCCCTAGTGATGTGAATGCAGAGTTTTTAAAAGGGAAGAAATACTCTGCTGCCAAGGGTTTCCGTCCGTAGCTAACAGTATGCACAGAAATCTGTTTGGAGCATATCTAATTGACTACAATCCTGGAATAGGAAGATTGTGCACTGGGCCAGCGGATTGGATTCATTATTGAGAGGACTTAAGGGCTAACTCTGATTTGCTTCAGTAAACGCTGGCCTTTGCTTGAAGATCAGTGGGATTTGATAGGAAGCCTATCTCGCTTCCTAGGCTATCATTTATTGGCTCTCAGGCAGTGTGTGATGGATTCCACTTCAGTAAACAGGCTCTGAAAGGTCCCATGTAAAAGGTTTTCTTCCTGCTCTGCAAACAGAAGCAAGCTAGAGCCCAGTCCAGCCCAGCCCCATCCAGGGCTCCACATCCTGCCCACACAGCAGCCCATTGATTGTTTGCATTCTGCTTCATGGCTGTCTCTTCTGGGTGTGTGCTGGGGGTGGGTGCTGAGGGAACACGGAGATGGAGAAGCAAGTACATTCTCCCAGATGTACCTCCATGTTGCCAAAGCCTTTCACAAGCTGCCTCTAGCCCATCTTGCCTACCTTCCGATGACATACTCTACAGTCCAGGCAAATGGGTCCAGTGTTCCGTGTGTCTTTACATAGACTTGGCTATCCTCTATACCTGAACTGCTCCCCTCCCAACCTCTCTCTCGGTATCATCAGCTTGACTCAAGGCTCAGCTCAAGCGGCCTTTCCTGATCTTCCCCACTCCCCAACTGTTAGGCCTTCTTCATTCTAATTTCTCTGCATTTACTTATCTGTGTACAGGTTGTTTCTCACCAGGAGAATGTAAGCTCCCTGAGGACAGGGACTGTTTTCATTTTTTTTAATCTCTGTATCTCCTGCACGTAGAACATACTTACTAAATGCTGATTGAATTGAACACCTTCATCCTGAGTTGTATTTACGTTCACTTGACTCACGTCCAATTGCATATGAAAAAGAAAGGTGAAATGTTGGACTATGTGGCTAGGCATAGGAACTACACTTCTGACTTCGCTGGTATAGAGATGTCTCAGGTGAGGAAACTCCCTCTCCCAGTGCAGCTTGGCTCCTTTTCTGCAACTTAGTCTTAGAGTGTAGTCTGGGGCTCTGAGTTCAGTGATTTGCCTGGAGACACATGGCCAGGATATGTCAGACACAGGACTTGAACCCAGCTCTCTAGTCACTAAACAACACTGCTTCTCACGCTAAATAGCAACAATGGAAGAACTCTGACCACTGAGAGGGTTCTAAAAGCCTAGACCTAGGCCTTCATTTGAGGGTCAGGGATGGGGACTCACCAGCAGCTATTTTATAAAAATGAACTGTTTAAAAAAATACAAACAAAACCTGTCATTTCCTGAGGGTTTCGAAAAATCTATGTTACACCCTTCTGGAAAGAGTTTTCTTTTCCTTCCAGGTTTCTTATACTTAGCCAAAGTAATTGGGACAATCAAGCTGTGTCACAACACATATCTTATGTGTATAGCCTTTGGACACCCTTTGGAGATTTTACCAAGGCCCAGAAGTGGGATGAGAGCTGCCTTCTCCACATCTATGGCTAATATCAGAAGAACGCCACATTCAGGCAAATGAAGACCAAAGAAAGGCCAAAGGACCATTGGCAAACCTATCATGGATCTCAAATGATTGAGGCAATGGGCTGGATTATTGTAATAGCTTCCTAAATGCCTTCCCTGCCTCAAGTCTTTCCCCATTCCAATCCCCCACCTTTATGTAGCTGCTCAATTTAGAGGCGACCATGTCATGCCACGACTCAATAACCTCCAGTAGCTTCCTATTTTTAGGGTTAACTACAAACTCTTCCATTTGACTTCTAAAACTCTGGTCCCAACCCCCCTTTCCAACTTTGGCATATACTATATATCATCACCCTTTGGGTTAGCCAAGTGTCACCGTGGACAGAATGCTGGGCCTGGAGTCAGGTAGACCCGAGTTCAAATCTGACCTCAGACACTTACTAGCTATGAGACCCTGGACAAGTCACTTGACTTCTGAGTGCCTTTGTTTCTCAATTGTAAAATGGGCATAATAATAGCCCCCACCTTGCAGGGTTGTTGTGAGGATCAAAACCAAACCCAACCCAAAAAGCCCAATGCTTAGCACAGTGCCTGGCACACAGTAGGTGCTGTACAAATGTTTGTTCCTCATACATGACACTCCCTGCTCCCTTCTCCATGCCTTATCCCTGGAATGTTCTCTCTTCTCACACTTGGAATCCCTTGTTTCCTTCAATGCCACCTCTTAGTCCAAGGTTTACAGAACAAATCCTTGTATGAAGGGGATTGGTTCTGGGAAGTTTGGATTCAGTCAAAGGGCCACACTCAAGGGCCTAGAGGGCTACATGCGGCCTCAAGGCTGCAGGTTCTCCACCCCTGTGCCCTACATGAAGCCCTTTGCTGATCCCTCTGACCCCCCAAAATTGTCTGGACTTATTTCGTATGGGTTTGCTATCACTTCACATATGTGTGCTTTTCCCTTCATCCCCCACCCAGAACGTAAGTCCCTTGGGTTCGCCAGCACCTGGCACAACAGAAGCTGCTGACTGCCTGATTGCCCATGCCTGTGGGGCGACTGTCTAGGCTCCTGGTTAGGCCCCAAGTGTGGGCCCATCTGGACTGGTGGGTCTCTCAGTAAAGATCTTCCGTAGGCTTCCTCTCCAATGCCCGCTGTGGTCAGCCTGCCACTTCAGGCTCTCATCATGTCTCCCCTAGACTCTTACAATAGCCTCCTCATTAGACTCTGGCCTTGCAGCCTCACCTTCCTCTGATTCATCCTTCAAATAACTGTTGAAATCATCTTCCTCAAAGCACAAGTCTAGCTGTGTCATTACCCTTAAGAACTTTCAATGGCTCCCTATTGCCTCAGGGAGATATTTTTTTTTTTTAAATCCTGAGCTTGGCATTTAACAGTCCTTCACAATCTGGCTCTAATGAATCTTTTCATGCTTCTTTCCTGTCATTTCCTTTTATACATTCCACAACACTCTACATTCCAGCCCAACGTGCCTGCCTGTGTATTCTTCCCTAAAATCCTCACTTCTGCTTCAGAATCCCTGCCTTCCATCAAGGCTCAGCTCAGCTCAGCTCAGCTACCACATTTCACAGGAAGCCCTTCCTGGTGTCCTCAGGATTAGTGTTCATTCCCTCTTCCTCAAATGATAAGGAACACACTTACCTGGAGATAGGGAAGCATCATGAGGGCAGACAGAGTTCAAATCCAGGCTTAGATACTTGCTAGCTGGGCGAATTTGGGCAAGTTGCTTAACCTCTCTCAGTCTCAGTTTTCCCATCTGTAAAATAGGGATTATAATGGTGCCTACCTTATAGGATCATAATGAGGATCAAATGAAATAATGCATCTGCAGCTCTTTGCAAATCCAAGAGCACTTTAGGACTGTTAGTTCTTATCATCACCTGTTTCCATGTTGTATTCCCCAGGAGATTCTAAGCCCCTTAAGGGCAGGGACTGTGCCATATTTATCTCTGCATCCCCAGTGCCCAACAAAGTGCTTTGTATAGTAGATGTTTAGTAAATGGATTGTACTTAAGAACAGCAGTTAGTGGTACAGTGGAAAGATCACTGTTCAGGAGTCAGAGGATCTGGATTCAAATCCTTCTTCTGGAGCTTACTACCTGTGTGATCTTGGGCAAGTCACATTTCCTTCCCAAGCCTCAGTTTCCTCCTCTGTAAAATGATGACCTTTGGGGTCCTGTCCAGCTCTAGGCCTAGGGGCCTGTGCTCTCAAACCATTAGCCTGATGAGCATCTCATAAAAATACTGTCAGATTGCCTCTGGGAACTCTAACTGGGGGTCAGATCTTGGATGAACAAGTAAATCTTTCCCAGAGACTTCATGCACTTAGAAAGTTTCAGAAACCCTTGGGAAAGAGGAACATTCCAAAATCCTCAGTTTAATTACAATTAGAAGGAGCTAGAGCCTGTTCTGAATACTAGTGGACAAAATAGAAAGGACTTCTTGAAGCAATTTTACCTCCTTCCACCCCTAAGAGAGTGACCTCTTGACCTTTCCACCTTCAGGGTTTGCTGTGCTAGAGCAAGTACAGGCCCTGCCATGGAGCTGAGGATAATGCTCCCACATGGAGCTGGCTCTTCTTCTAGGATGGTAGCCTCCCACTGCTCAAGCTTGAGCTCCATTGCCCCAGTCTTCCACAGGGCAAGGCCACCTCCATCATGACAAGGCATCAGAGCAGGTCAGTGGAGATTCAAGTCACAGGTGCCTGAGGCAATGGGACCTAATAGAAAGATTGACGGATTTGGAGTCAGGAAAGACCCGGGTTTCAGTCCTGACTCAAACACCTAGTAGCTGTGTGACCATAACCACTTGGGTTATCCTTGGAGCCTATTTCTTCATCTATAAAATGGGTTATCATAATACCTATTGGGAAGATCAAATAAGGTAATGCACAAAGTGATTATAAACCTTAAAGGACTATTCCACCAATGGCACTTAGGAGACCATCAACACCTGTTCCTTGGGGACTTAGGTTTGTATTTGTGGGTCAGATTTTCCAGTCCAAGTAGCTTAAGTGCTGTCCTACTGCGAAACCAGTGGCCTCTAAAGTAAACTGGGCTCTAGATGCTCAGTTATTTACAGAAACGCAGTTGCTAACAAAACCCTAGACAAACAAGAGCACAGAATCAGCAAAGGCATTTCCAGGGAACAGAAAAGGAAATGCCAAGGCATCGGAAATATTTGCACAACCATGCATCTCCACTCCCCTCTTTCCTAGCACAGGCATAGAGGAGAAGCCCTGCCTCATCTAGGTTAATGCCACAAAGTGGGGAAACCAAGGCAGCCTTGAGCCAGGCCCCTAGTAGCTCTAGGTTGGTTCTCTATAGGCCACTGGAAGAGCCTAGAAATCTCAGAAGCTCATCATAACCAAAAGCCTGCTCAGAGGTTTGCTCAGCAGCTCAGGATGGCCCAGATGCCATGTCTAGTCCTCTTCTCCACAGTCACCCCCCCCCCGGGTTATCTCCTCTTTATTTGGATCTTCCCAGATTCCTGCCTCTTCCTTTCAAGACAATATCCCCTGCACCCAAACAGCAGTCTTATAGACAATGAGATCCTGCTCAGGCAGGTTTGTGTCTGTTACCCGGCTCCAGGGGAAATGTGGGCTTGCCACCCACCATTGCTTTCCCTACCCCCATGACCTCAAAGTCCACTAGTCGACCCAGAATGACTCTAGCCTTCCCACTTACCAAGGCTCCCCTTAACTTAGGTTCAGGGATTAAGTAGAGGACCAGTTGCAGGGGGCCAGTTGTCTGGGTGACGGCTAACCAAGGTGCTACTGTAACCGTTCCCATCTAATATTTTCTTGGGCTCATTCCAATGCTCTGCTTTGTGAATCAATCTCAGGCAGTCACCACCTTCCATGTACCTCTGAGTCATTTTTCCCTCGTGTCAGCGGCTGTGGGATCAAGAAATGCACACTAATTCAATATTAGCTTAAGTCAAATATAATTAGGATGGAAAATCTAAGGAGAAAAATCAGACTACAATCCAAAGCAAATTCTATGCCAAATCCTAGCCTTTAGCACTGCTGTGTGGTGGAAAGCGCAAGAAATTTGGAGACAGGGTACCTAGGCCAGTTGTTATTTACAGCTTCTACCTGTGGGACTATAGGGAAGTCACTGAATTCTTGGGGATTCAGTTTCTTCATCAGGAGAATGATAAGGGTGGACTTGCAGGGGTGGGGAACCTGTGGCCTCGATGCCACAGGTGGCCTCATTGGTCCTCAGGTGAGGCCTTTTGACCAAATCCAAGTTTTACAGAACAAATCCTTTTTATTACAGGGCTTTGTTCTGGGAAGTTTGGATTTGGTGTCTTCCAGCTCCAAATCCAACAATCCATTTTATTCTGTTTCTTCCTCCAAAAAAAGGCAGCTAGGTTGCACAGTGAATACAGTTCCTAGCCTGGAGTTAGGAAGTCCTTAATTCAAATCTGACCTCAGACACTTACTAGTTCTATGATCCTGGGCACATCACTTCACCTCTGTCTGCCTCAGTTTCCCCAGCCGTAAAATGGGGATAATAATAGTACCACCCTCCCAAGGTTGTTGTGAGGATTAAAGGTACTTAGCACAGTGCCTGGCACAGAGCAGGCTCTACATAAATGTTTGTCCATTCCCTCCAATATCAGAACATTAATCACCAATAGACTTCTACATTTATGCCAGTCAGGATCCTTTCTGATGCCTATTTTGAAAATCCCAAGAGATCCCATTGATTTAGAGCTAGAAGGACCTTAGAAGTCACCTAATCCAAACCCCTGGGAAACTGAGGCTCTGAGAGATTCCTTCTCTTGCCCAAAGTCACACCAGTAATAGGGAGCAGAGTTCCAATTCAAACCTCAAACCTTGGCAAAGGTCTTCTCCTTCGAGGAGTTTGTGTTTTAGTTGAGGAGACCAGAAGAGTAGCCCATGGATAAATCAGGCTAACCCATGGAGAAAATGATTCATGAAGGAAAGCTGTGGCAGCACTGGGATTTGAACTGAGTCTTGAAAGACAGCCCTTAAAGAGAACCACTGTCTTGCTGAATAGCTTCCTATTACCATACTCTCAAGCTGAAGAAAGAAAAGAGAAAATTAATTAGGGAATAAGTTCCCCAAGCAATATGCTCTGATTCAGGCAGTTCTACCAAGGGGAGAGAGGTTCAAAGTTAAAAGTCAGCTCTTGTTCAATAAGTCAAGGCCTTGGAAGACAAAAAAGAGATCCCAAGAGTAAATAAGGTAAGCCAACAGGCAAGGCCATGGCATGGCCTACCAGACAGAGAAGGAAGCGCAATCCATCTTTGTGCTACATTTCCTTTCTTCCCTGCAGAGCTGAGAGATGACACTGATGACTGGGATTCGAGGCAGAGACTGTCAGGATAAGCTCGACTGGGGGATTGGGGCAGTGGGAGGGGGGCTTCCACACAATGCGAGACCCAAGGCTCAGCTGCCCTTTTTCATGAGGTTGGGATGGGGGGGAGGTACTGTTTTCCTCAGGAAAATCACAGTGATTTGAGAGTCAAGCATTTTCTGCCAGTGATCAGGACTAAAAGAGTTCTGCCCCAGTCAAGAGGGTAAACTCTAAGTCTCTGCATGTTCCTGAGTTATGGGAGACAGAGGGTCTTATGCTGAGATCAAGGGATGGCCACAGACAGCCCATGTGCCTTACCCATATCCTGCCAATGTCAAGAGAACTATAGAAAGGTCTCTGGAAGTGTGAGTGAAGGCCCACAGAGGATTTAAGGGAGAATATGACAAGAGTCACCTAGTCTTCTCAGGCACAGATGAGTTACCTACTATCTGTACCACTGGAAGGAATACCCAAATCAGGGAGATTGGGAAGCTGTTGCCAGTGGGATAAGAGGCAGTCCAAGCTTACTTAGTAGGTAAGTGTTACCAAGTAGTAGTAAGTACACCAGTAGTACAAACAGACAATGGACACGTCTCTGCCAGTCACTTCATTCTCTCTAGTATTCACTAGATTTGAGATGGGAAGGAAAGTTTTCTAATGATTAGAATTGTCCAAAAGTGGAGAAAGTGG
Organism: Pseudochirops cupreus; assembly: GCA_028627135.1. Classification (NCBI taxonomy): domain Eukaryota; kingdom Metazoa; phylum Chordata; class Mammalia; order Diprotodontia; family Pseudocheiridae; genus Pseudochirops; species Pseudochirops cupreus. The sequence continues at coordinate 42,152,093 of CM053582.1, read as the reverse complement.
CTTCCTCTCCACCAGGAGTCTTCAAGCAGAGGCTAGATCAATGAAATCAATCAAGAAGAAGCTCTTAAGTGCTTGCTGTTTGCAGGGGCTGTGCTAAGAGCCCAGGATACAAAGACAGGTGGAAGTGGACACTGTAGGGTGTGTTGTAGAATGGATTCATGTTCAGGTACTGATTGGACAAGATGGCATCAGATCCCATTCATCTCTAAACGACTGTGATCATGTGACACCCTTGCCTGAGAATCTAGCATAGCAGAAAAACCACTGTATTTTGAGTCAAGGGACCTGAGTCAAAATTCCAGTTCTGTTGACTGCTATCATGTGACTTTAGACAAGTTATGTAAATGTCCTAGGAATCAGCTTCTTCAGATGTAAAATGAAGTTTTAGTTCAAGGAACCCAGTTGAGACAAGGGACTGTTTTAGTTTTGTATCCTCAGCACCTAGCACTGTGCCTCCCACATAGTAAGCACTTAATAAACACTGGTTGGATTTCCTTTAATGATAAGATCAGAAAAGATGGCATGAAGTTCCCAGGGGCATGCACTTGGTCTTTCACTTTCTTTGTGTCCTTCCCATCCTGACCAGTCCATGCCAAAACTATGAAGTTGGTAAAGCTTCTCTTTAGCATCAACTCAGGAAACTCATGCCCCTAACTTCAGACATAGCCTTGGCTGCTTCTGGTCAGACTTTCCCATGGGAAGAGGAACTAAAAAGAAAATGTAAAATGACCCATATGTACAAAAATATGTATTGCAGCCCTCTTTGTGGTGGCAAAAAACTGGAAATTAAGGGGATGCCCATCAATTGGGGAATGGCTAAACAAGCTATGGTATATGAATATAATGGAATGCTATTATGCTATAAGAAATGGAGAGGACATGAACTTCATATTTAC
>CM053582.1:42101691-42151097 GCA_028627135.1 Pseudochirops cupreus | reverse complement strand
CAGTGTGAAAGTATTTGCAGATCCTATACTTGATTGCATGCTGCCATGGGGGGAGGGGAGAGAGGGAGGGGAGAAAATTTGAAACTCAAGGGATTGTGGAGCTGAATCTTGTAAACTAAAAGTAAATAAACAAATCAATTAAAGTAAAAAAAAAATGTAAAATGGCCCCAGGGCAGATGAGACAAGACTGGAAATACCATTATTAATGAAAGGTTAACCTAAAGTGCATTTTTATTTTTGTGCTTTTATCAAAATTCTTTTTAAAATGCCTGGCTTCATTTTCCTATCTTATTACCATCTAATAAACATCATATTATCTTTTTTTTTCACTGACCAAGGATCCTGAAAGTTTTGCCATTTGAAACATTAAATCCCACAATATGGGACCCTGCATAGACATGAAGAAAATGGAGAAGTTTGGGCAGCACGCACCCTGAGCCCCAGAAGTCATGTTTTGGGTTCAGTTTCTTAGGTGACTACATTTCCTTATCATTTGCCTTTCCCCTAAGAACTGAACATAGCAAACACTGCAGAGACCTGGGAATTCTGAGTGAACAAATCCATCCAATCCATTCCTAATCTTGTCATGTGTTTCTTTAATCTCTCTGCTCTAGCATCCCCAAAAGTTCAATAATAACTCTGAAAGAAGAAAACACAGCAACCCCCTTTGTTTCCTGACCACATCACCTGACCCAAAGGATTCACCTTGAAAAGTCACCCATCAGAGAAGATAGAGCCTGACTGAAGAACAATTTAACCAGCCAGATGTCATCAAATGTGGCACTTAATAAATGCTTGTGCCCACTGGGAAATAAGGCGCCATCAACCTATAACCCAACAGGATTGACACTTCTGCATCAGGTTGGATTCATCCACACAGTCAGCCAGCAAGATTGAATTTTACCATATGATTTAATACAAAATGGGTTGAAGTTGAAAGTCTTCTAAAATTGCAATTGAGCTTTAAACTGTTGTTAGTCCTCGATGTGGTCAAGAATAAGAAAGTCTCTGCAGATGGCTATTCCCTAAGGCAGCAAGCATGATGGAGATGAGCATATTCCATCAGTGCCTTGATGACATTAGAGTCAATGTTTTAAAGAACAGATGGAAGATGCTAATCGATATTTCATTCTGTGACAGAAAATCCACTTCTATTTCCCAACTTCAGGGATCCTCAGCACCATGGATAGCAGTAAGCCTGATGGTTTTCAGGCTACATTCTGGTGCTTCTCCCTTAGCATCCCTTCTGGGACTATAATTTCTACACACTTGGGTTGTTTTATGGGCACACTGAGAGGCAAGTGACTGTAAATCCTGACCTTTTCTGCTCCTAGATTATATACTTTTATTCTATTTGGTCATAAGTGTTCATCTCTACATTGAATAGATAATTAAATGACAAAAATATTATCCAAAGAGACAATTTATAGGAAGGAATTACCACTCAAAGAGCCAATGGACCATATGCAGAACCCTATGAGATATCATTAAAAAACACTTAAGATTGGACTTAAATAAAACTCTTAAATACTGGCATAATTCCCAATGTCACAGAACTCACTGTTGAACACTTTTCCAAGGTTGGGCTCACAATTCTACCCACCAGGCTTGCCAGAACGTAAGCTTCTTGTGGGCAGGAATTTTTTATTTTTGTCTTTGTCTTCACAATTCCCAGAATAGTGCCTGGTACACATGAGGAGCTTAATAAATACTTGTTGGATTGCACTGAATTGGGTCCTCTCTCAGATGCGAGTGGCATTTCTAAAATAGGCTCAACTTCTTTCTTGGAAAACAAACAGCGTCATCCATTCTTTGAAGATCCATTGGCAAAACGAACAGAACTGGGCGAGATACTGCCATCTTCTGAAAGAGTAACTACACAGACCAGGGATGTGGAACCTGCAGCCTCTGGGCCACATGTGGCTCTCTAGGTCCTCAAGTGCAACCCTTTGACTGACTCCGAACTTCCCAGAACAAATACCCTTCATAAAAGGATTTGTTCTGGTAAACTTGGACTCAGTCAAAAGGCTGTACCCAAGGACCTAAAAAGCCGTATGTGGCCTGGAGGCTGCAGGTTCCCCAGCCCTGGTCTAGACTATCTTTGTTGTTTACATGTGTTTACATCCTTACAGGTGAAGAATACATGGAGAACATGACTTACCCCTAGTATAATCAGAAGGGGATTAGTGTTTCTCAACCTTTTTCAGTCCAGAATATACCTGTGGGTTTACTGAGACACTGTGATTAAAGCCTCTCCTATTTAGCTATCTTCTAACCCACTCATACCTCCTCACCCAAGCCATTCTCCCACACACCTCTCTTCACAAGAACCACACCTAACACACCCATGTACTCTCTCACTGAAAAATTGGCAGAGGGGAGTGAGGAGACTACAGACATCACTGTACTTTGATTTAACCTGAAGGGGTCATAATTCAATGATGCAAGAATCAAGGATATGGGAAGAGAAATCAAATCCAATAGCAGCTGCACTTAGACAGGCTCCCAGGTCAGAAGAGGAGTCACTCCTTTCTATACAATTACATTTATCCCCAAATGCTGCCTGCCACATTGGCCCCAGGGATTTTGTGGGCACTTATCACAACCAGGTCTATGTAACTTGGAGCTGTGACATCTCTGTACTCTCCTCCTCCCTTATCTCACACTCTTGGTTTTCTGGACTCCCCCTACCTTTAGCATTGTTTTTCTCCTTCTGCCTGGTACCCCCAGCCTGTGTGACTGGGGATGGGGAGGAGAATGTTGTAGCAGAACCTAATCAAAGCCCACTACACATGCCAAGAATGTCTTCCCAACTCATTAGGGTGTCCCAACAGACTTTTTGGGAAACAGTGAGTTAGAGTGATCATGGGCCTCTGTGACCTTGTATACACATACATATGGGTGTATGTATGTATGTGTGTATATATTCATGTTTATATGTATGCACTCAACATGCATGCACACACGTATATATTCATGTTTATATGTATGCACTCAACATGCATGCACACACGTGCTACACATACACCTACGCCTCCTACCCCCAACACTGACCTCGAAATCTCTTAGGGGCATGTAATCCAGTTTGGGTGAGGAGAGCAATGAGTAGGTATGTCGCTCTACAATTATCTGGATTGTGTTTGGCAGGTCCTAGAGAAGAGAAAATGTGACAACAAATGCCAACTGGCTTCCCAGAAATCTCCTTACCCACCCACCCCTCACTCTGGGAGCTCTGAAAGGTACATGACTCTTACCATCCAGAACGTGAAGGTGGTGCCAGCCAAGTTGGGGGAGCACCTCAGTGAAAGTGGTTTTAGCCTAGAGCTCCTCTACCCATGAGGCAATGAGAAGCCAGGAAGATATCAGAAGGTATTTTATTAACACAGGATTTTAAGTGAACAAATAAATTGACACCAACAAGAGAGCTCATAGCTGGTGAGATCACTCAAGTTAAATCTACAATATTTAGGATCATATTTTCCAAAAACATATATATCACAGCTAATGATTTCACAGGAGACAATGGAGAAGACAGGAAAGAATAATTAACACATTCATTGGCTAATGGATCTGCTTGTAATAACTCTTAGCTTATTGAGACCCCTGTGCCTTGAGGACAAGTGTTGGTATTTGAAAATGCTATCTGAAGGTAAGTCCTTCCTCCAAAATGCAAGCCAAGGAATTGAATCCCACTCATGGAAATGCAGACACATTTTCACCTTACCAATGGCTCTGAATGGTGCTCACACAATAGTTCTGTGTGCAGTGTGTGGTTCACTGACTAGCTATGAATTGCAGGGGTCCTTGAGAGTCTCTGGGCAGACCTCCTGCCACATGACTGTTCTTACAAGATGACAGTTTATTCTCTGGTTCTGATGCTGGCACAAGGGAATCGTTAACTTAGCATGTCCCTCCCCGGTTTCTCCAAAGTAGGCTTTCTCTGAATTCTGGTAAGCCAGCATGGTCTCCTACCAGAAGAAGGGTCTAAGGACCAAAAATTATGGGAACCATTCAACCTTAAGCAGCCAAATTATGATGGTTAAAAGTGAAGGCTTAAAAGGGATCCTAATAAATAAATGTGCTATTTATGCTTCCTGCCTCCAGACACTGACTTCCTTCTACTTCCCCACTTTAATCTTGAGCCAGGAGCTGTATTTGCTTCACAAAATACAAATATATTTCCAGGGCAAAATTAAAAGTAGTGGTGTTTCAATGTAGTCCATTCGCCTCTGCAGAAGGGCCTGTACTACAGCTGAAAAGTTGGCTCTTTATTTCACTTACCAAAGTGTAGGCTTTTATGTTTTGAATATTTTTTTCCTAATTCTCTCAGTGAAATACAGCTCTCTTCCCTTGGATGTACAGTCAGCTGCATGGAAATGGGAGCTAGATTGCCTCTGGATATAAGCTATCACTTCTCCAGCCCATTAAAATGTGCATGCATTCACACTGGGTGCTTTCCAAATTCTATCTGAAGAAGAAAAAAGAAAAGGAAAAAAATCTCTCTCTTTCTTTCTGTCTCCTGGCATAACTTTTTCAACTTCCCCAGGTTTAAATTGTTTGAGAAATTAATTGTGGTTGGCCTGGGATGTCAGTTATGACTAAGTCTTCCTCCCCACCCACCCCCTGCTCAACCCCCACCAAAAAAAAAGTCACACGCAATTTCTATTCAAAAAGAAATATCTTACTGTAAATCACAGTTGGATTTGGGAGAGATTGGAAATGAAATAACAGCTCCCATACAAATGAGGCTGCCAAGTGAGGGCAATTTATAAAAACATTAGGGAAGCCAGAGCCAGCCTCTTTGGTCTCAAAATCTGAGGCCAATGAAAACCTACTCGTGGGGCCTTTCATACAACTCAGTCTAATGCTCCCTTTCTCTTTCCAACATTTCTCCCTAAGTGCCATTTGTCACTGTTTCTTGATCAACATCTGCTATGGTGGGAAAAGGTTTGAAGAGTATGCCAAAGCAGAACCCTGAGATGGTGGAAGGCCTTCCTTCCAGTCAGTATGAGAAACATGCTCAGGGAGTTTCTTGGTGGGATTTGTGTGTCTAAGTGTATAAATGTGTATGTAAGTGTGTGAGTGTGTAAGTATGTGTAAGTGTGGGTGTAGGTGTGTAGATGTATGTATGTAAGTAACATGGTAGAGGTGTTGGGAGAGCGGGGGGTATATCCCTCTCTCCCTTCTTTCATTTTGGGACTTTCATGTTTCTCTGGCCGATCAAATAAAATAGAAGTCCTGAAAGGTAAACCAAGGGTGTCCCGGAAGCAGCAAATAGAAAAGACCAGCCATAATGCACGTTCACAGGGGCGTTCTCTGGGATGCACTTTTCACTCCTTTCCAGAAGGATGTATTTCTGAAAATCAGCAGCACATTCCTTCCACAGCACAAAGAGGAGGAGGAGGAGGAGGAAGAAGCCCCCTAGAACAAAGGGCAAAAGAGAGAACTGGTAAGCATGCTTTCTTCTGAAAACAAGGTAAACAAGAAAAAGAAAACACTCTTGATGACTTAGTTTCCTAGTACTAGTCTCATATGTGTGTATATGCATATAGATCTGTATGGATATATATATATGTATATATGTGTTTTATATATGCATAAAGTCATATGTACACACATATGCATATACGGTAGAGTCCCCGTCCAATTATTTTAGGACAAGAATATGAGCAAACAGTTCTCGAGATAACTGGCAACTATCACCAACGACACGAAACATTGTTCCAAGTCACTAATAATGAAGCACAAATAAGGATAATTCCGAGGTTTCAACTCACATCTTCCAAGTGGTAAAGCCCAGTAAAGGCTAGAACCCATTGATGTTGGAGGGGCTGGGAATTAGTACAAGCATTACAGCAAACAATTTGGCATCACAGGAGAAGAGTCACTAAACAAATAGTACGTGTAACATTCTATTTTTGGAGTTTTCCATTTCTGAGGATCAGAAGACTCCAGATTTAGAGCCAGAATAGACTTCATAGGCCATTTAGTTCAAGCTCTTCATTTTAGAAAAAAGAAAATGATATTCATAAAGATTAAGAGGTTGGCTCAAGGTCACATGAGAAGTATGCCAGAGGCAGGAGCTGAACTCTGTACCCTTTGGTTCGGTGACCCTGCTATTGGGCACATGACCCCGAGTCAAAGGTAAAGCAAGGCACCAACAGATTTATCACAGCACTTTCTGTACTGGCCAAAAACTGGAAACAAGCAGGTACCCATTAATTGAATAATAAGTGGAAAAATTTTGACCTAAGAACCCAATGGAATATTATTGTACCATAAGAAACGACAGACATAAGGAACTGAAAACTACTTGGGAAGATCTGCATTAACTGATACAGAATGAAAGAGACATTCAGCAACTACAATAATATAAACAGGCATCTGAATTCTAATTAATCCTAGTGACCAAAGATGATCCCCCTCCTCTAGAAGGCCAGGTATACAATGGGTACATGGTGTCAGATCTGACTATCTTTTGTTTCTACATATTATTCTTCATTATAACGGAAGGTTCAATGGGAGTTGGGGTAGTTAACAGGAAATAACTGTGCTATATATGAACTAAAGGCATCAATGACATTTAATGGCATTTTCCTAGGGTACACTTGAACTGTCTCTCTCCTTTACCCCGTCACTCTTGCATTGTGTATTTTTTATTCAATAAGCATTTCACCTTGCCTGTGTTCATGTAATATCTTCCATAGTAGGATGTAAGCTTCTCCAGGTAGACATTATCGTTTTATCTTTGTATTAGGTGTTTAATATATGTTTGTGGAATTCTAAAGCACCTTCCTATTTCAGACACTCAGTCACAGAATCTGGAAAACACAGAAATCCTACAACCCCAGGCTCATCTTCATCTCCTTAAACCAGTATCGTAAACAGTTTTACTCATCAAAATTAAATTGAACAAACATTTGATCAATTGCAATGGGCACATAAAGATGAAGACTCATTTCCTGCCCTCTCTGAGGAATCCAAGTTGTAAATGATGCAAAGAGAAGGGCATTCAAAGTATAATTATGCTTCAGTGTACTTCCTATGATGACCTGTGGGCAAGATGTTGCCTAAGGGAAATGTATGGTTGAAAAAGGAAGTAGACCAGAGATATGATAAGAGTAAGAGATGAGGTGAACAGTCTGGGCACTCCCCTGGTGCCCATGAAATGGAAAAAAGCCTAGAGGAAGGCCTCAAGGACATTAAGTGACACTCCATTGAGTTGAAGATCTCTGGGAGAATATGGACCAGTGGAAGGAGTACTATCATACCTAAAATCACAGATCAAAGGAAGAATCAAAAAAGAAAATCTTCCATAAATCTGAGACAAAAGTGTCTTATAGGACTGCTGCTCTATAGAGAAGAGTACTATATCAAGATATCAGCATAATTCATGTGGGAACTGTGTCTCCTACAGCAACAATGAGACTCACCCACAGTGTATATGCTATTTAGCAGCAATATGCTGAGATGCAACTAATTATTCAAAATACTACATATGTCTAATGTTTGGGCCAGTAACAATGGATGATATAATGCTTCAGTATTTTTGAAATTGATTTCTTTATCCTCTCCTATCACAGCTATTAGAAAGGGGCTTGCTATCAAGAGAAAGACCTACATCTGGCAAAAAAAAGAATCTTAAATTTGTTACATTTAGGAAAAACTCTCCCCAAAGGATCTTCCCAAGTCTTGCCAGAAGTCATTCTGAATGTGTTCAAAGACCAGCCCCCTCACAAAGCACCAAATTCAACACCAAGTTAAGAGAAAGAATAAAAATGAGAAAGAAGTTAAGGTAGACAAACAGTTCCTACTTGACCAATTTAAACAAGCTATTGATACAGAAAAAATGGTAACTAGAAAAAGGAACAGACATCAACACAGACTATCACCATTTCCTATAGTAGTTTAACTAATTTAAAGTACTCACAAACCAAAAGGAGGCCCAAAAGTCTGCAAATTGCCTGGGCCACAAAACATATGCATTTCTTGCCCAAGGAAGTGATATGACAGACAAGGGCAAAAAATTTAGAATATAAAGACATTTCTAAAATCTTATGCAGGAAGATAATAAAGTAGTAGAAGACAAAACATTTCAAGAGATCCAATTAAGCTATTTCGTGCAGAGACCATTTAAGAACAAAACTGAAAGGACAATAAACAGGTAGGAAAAAAATCAAGATTTCTACAACAATTTCTTTCAACAATGATGGCTAAGTCACTAAATTCGGAAATATGGAAGGCATGTCCCTGATGTGCCACATGAGGAAGTAAAAATGACCCTAAGAAACAAAGATGGGAAAAGTAGTTGGTCCAAACCAAGTAAACACAAAAATCTATGCTGAAAAGCAATAAATTTGAGAGTGTTGAGGAGTCAGTTCTCAAGATATCCAAAAGAAAGGAAAACAGTGAACACTTGGGAGGGAAATCATGGACATTATTACTATTGAAAAGAGGGACTAAGAAGATATCAATAATTGGTAATCTGAGCATCTGCTTCCTCATATTTATGAGAATAATTTGTATGTGCCAAAGGCATCTATGATAAAAAGATGAGAAGGGGGTAGGTAGTCCTTCGCACATGATATTCTAGAGCAAACCACATCTTTAGAGTCCCACACTTGGATAAAATGCAAAGAACATAAGGCTCCAGTGCTTATTGTTTGGTTATAAAAATAAGCATTTGATTCAGAGGAGCAAAAGGCAGTCTTAAAAGTCTCTCTTCCAACTAGGTACATCCCATGCATCTGTTGAGATAATATCATATTCCTTGATGGATGTAACACTGGATATAACTTTGATAATCCTTCGAACATTAAAATCAAAGTAAAAAAGAAAGAGGACAGCTTCATTTTCATGGAGGATGCCCAGCCTAGAGTCCAAATGTAGAAGGGATAGATGCTAAGGTGCTCTGGATGCAATTGCCACGTCTTGTACAGCAGGAGAATCAAGCCCCAGAACACTAGGGAGTAAGTCTCTTGAGTGAGATTTGCAATCACTCTGAAGGGTTCAGCCTAATCATCCATCCATACTAGAACAAAACAAACGGACGAAGAACACCAACTGTTCACATTTGGATATGCAGGTGAATGAACAACATGTATCTCAGACAGATATTACATATGGACTACGAACTGGGCTCAGAACAGAATGTGTCTTTGGGCAACTAGACCCTGCTTGTAAGGAATTAGATTTGTTTTGTTGGGCCACAGAGGGCAGAAGGAGAGCAGTGGGAGCTAGGTATCAAGAGCCAGAACTTCATTAGTGGACTCCCTCCCCATTACTACACACAGGCTTCCAAAGGAACCTGCAGATGTCCTGGTCAATGGCTATTTTGAACTTACAATAGCAGTAAATTAATGGAATCATTACCATCAACTTGAAGGATCATAGGTCTGAATGAATTTAAACATGTACAAACAAGTTTTAGAACCAGCTGACACAGTGTAAATCGTTCATAATTAGTTGGAACTATGTCAAAATAATGAAAATGAATTACAGTTATAATCATACTAAAAATTACTAGTAAGAATAAATAAAAAGGGATAGAACAAGGTTTGGCAAGTTTCAACTTGTCTGAACTTCCTTGTAGCCAGTTATTCATGTTGCAAGCAATAGGAAAAGATTTCTAAGAATATGAAGAGCTTTACAACAATGCTCTTTATTATCACAGGTTTGAAGGAGCTTAAACAGGTCACAACTAGTCCAAATCAGTCTAAGTGGTACTGTGCTAATAAACCCTGCTGGGAAACTTACTGCCCAGGTGACCTTAAGCAAACTTCACCCCCCTCATGTCTCTCTCTGGTCTCTGTCTCTCTTTCTCTCTCCCCCCTTCCCTCTCTCTGTCTCTCTCCCTCCCTTCTCGTCTCTCTCTCTCCCTCTCTCTGTCCCCACTCTCCTCTCTCTGTCTCTCGCTCTCTCCACTCTTCTCTTTCTTTCTCCCCCTCCCTCTCTTTGTCTCTCTCTTCTCTCCCTCTCCCCCTCCCCTCCCCATTCTCTCTCCAACTCTGTAAAATAAGGGACTTGCACTAAATGATCTATAAGGTCCCTTTCAGTTCTAAACCAAGGGTCTTCTGAATCAATCCCGTGATCTCTAGTGTTTTAAGGGGCAGAGCATGCTATGGAAAGTCCAAAAGTTGGCAGGTTTTCCCTTCGTCCTAAGAGCCTTCCTGTGTTGTCATTCTCTTTTCACAAGTCCCCTTCACACAACGGCTTCAGTTCCCAGATGGCAGCAGCCACTCAGTTCTACTGAGTTTGCTTAAGGCTAGGGAAGGGAGCACTGTGAAAAATTAAAACCCTTGAGATTCACCCATCAATCTATGCTGTCAGGGCACTGACCAAGATCAAAGATGGTTTTTCCTCTTTTTGATAAGTGCCTTCTTCTGCCAAGGCACAGGGAAGCCACGTCTATCAGGACCTCTGGGGAGGTGGCATGGTGAGAGGAAGAGATTGCTAGTTTTGGCATTTAGAAAACTGCATTGTGTTCTAATTCTGCCACTTAGGAACTGTGGATGACTTTGGGTAAATCTCTTTCACTTTCTGAACCTTAGTTTCTTCATCTGTAAAAATGAGATGATTTTTTTTGGGGGGGGAGCATCTGTGATTTCATTGGTATAAGGGAACTCCTTCTACCAATGCAGCTCAGTCATTGTTGTGCAATTTGTCATCTTAGAGAATACTTGGGGGACTGAGAGGTTAAGGGACTTGCCTAGGGTCACACAATCACTATCCATCTGAGGCAAGCCTAGAACCTAGGTCTCCCCAACTCTGAGCCTGGCTCCATTATGCCACACTCCCTCTTGGGATAAATGTGCAATGCTTTGGTCTCTGTAGGCTGATCTGCCTATTATAAATGAGCCCAGGCTGCTGGGCTTCTTGAGTTCTTGTATCTGCTTCTGAGTCCTTGGATCTCTTCCCTTGCTGCCTGTTTTCACTTCTAATTTCTGCCAGTATACTTGCCTGTGATAGCCCTTCTCTTCCCTTCTATTTTGCTTTATATATTATGCCTATGAGTGGGAAAACCATATTATAAAGCTAAATTAACTGTGTGCAAAATAAGAGTAAATAGGCTCTGAGTGAGGGTTTCTCTTCTTAGTAAAATACATTAAATTTAGCATATGAACATCTACTGTCTCTGCTCTGAAGCCTGGGGGATTTTTGAGGTTACTTTATGGTTCTCAGTTGTAGTCTAGGTAGATAATATTGCTGAACAGCTGAGGAATTACTTTATTGACTTAGCTGAGAGAGTCAGTAATTCCCTGAGCTCCAAAGAACAGGAACTCCAAAGCCTGGGTCTTATTCATCTTTGGTCCCACAGAACACAGCATGTGGTAGACTGGGCCCTCAAGGAGCTTACTGACTACATAAACACATCCAGAAGGATGAGTGGATGGTGAGCTCCAGTCCCAGGAGAATAAGAGCAAAGGGAAAAGTAAATGAATGCAGACTTATCCAACCAGTTGGAACTGGTAACGGTTGAGAATATTGAGGAAAGGTACGTAAGTACATTACCCCCATCTTCACAAATGGGCTAGAAAGGTCATGGACCCTAGGTCCCAAAGCCATTCCTCAGGGAATGAGGGATATCAGCCTTTGGAGAAGCTGTGATGATGGTGCTCTGGCAGAGAGAAACATCTGACTGGCCCAGTAGTCTCTGAGTGGGGAAGGGAAGGTCTGAGGACAAGTTAATGGGCCCAGAGTTGGGATACAAGCATAATCAAGTGGGAAGTACTTGTGAGTGCATATTGGTCTGTCAGACGCAGTCTGGCTGCCATCAGTGATCTTGGCATTGGCCAAATGCTGCCTTGGGCACAATCTGCTGCCTTAATGCTTCATTTTCCTAAGCCCCATCCCATTGCGGCCCCCAGTGTTAGACAGTGGCCCATGCAACCTAGCCACAGACAAGCTGGTATGCTAGAGTCCATGCCAGGAAGTCACCATCCAGGAAAGAAAGCAGAGGATGGTAGGAGGAGCCAGCCAGTCTCCTCTCTCACCTGATGGCTTGGGTCAAGACTAGGACTAGCTAAACCAATCTAGAGAGCAGAACTGGCCCCAACTTTGGTCCTGAATTGGATGAAACTCGCATCATTCCACACCTCTGGCTGGCAGCACTCCCGGGCTACCAGACAAGTCATGTGCAAAGTACTCCGAGGCAGCCCAGAAGCTGGAGACTTGAGAGTGTTAGGCAGCCGCCAGAATCAGCTGCCATCTTCTGAGAAATTCTCTTGTCACAATATCTCTGGGTCCAACTTGGCAACCCAAGGGGCTAAGATCTGTCTCCACCATAAGAGCCCACCAGCCAGCAAGGACTAACTCAAGTTCTTCCCTTGCTTCCGCTCCTCTCCACCAATCTAAAGCTGACTCCACACCCAAGTTATGTGACTTCAAAAGCCTGACAGTGAAGCTGAGGATCGAAAGATCATGGGCACTAGATAAAGTATTATGTTGTCCACACACAGTCAATGCACTGATTCATTTTGCTGAACTATATTTCTTTGTTACAAGGAAGGTTCTCTTGGGGAAAGGGAGGTTCATTAGAAAATGACAATGATCTTTTTAAAAAGAGTATAACTTTGAAAAAAAGACCCAGCTGTGAGTCTCAGCTCTGCCACCTTCTAGTGATTGTGACCCCCTCTGAGGTCCTTTCAATTCTGACATTCTGCTTAACTGCTTAAACTCTCAGCTCCTCAGCCATAAAAACAAGGAGAAAACAGAACACGTACTCCTTGAGGGCAGAAACTGTTTGATAACATGCCCAGCACATAGTAGGTGCTTATGAAATGCTTGCTAAGTGAAAGGAGTTGGACTCAGTGATTTCTAAGGTCTCTCCAAACTAAAACATTTCCATTTATTCCTTTGGAGAATAGTGAAATGAATCAGCATTCGCTGAATTCAGTGTATGCTGACCTATGTCAGAGGACGCAGTGAAGATTTTTGCTGGGAGACTACAGACAAAGAGCCTTGGAATTAAAAACTGTCCTGGATAATTCACAAATAATTCACATACACACAGTCAGACGCTGACCGGGCAGTTCCTTCTCTACTACATTGGCACACTTCAGGTTGCTTGTGCTCAACCAAGCAACAGTAAAAAAAAAAAAGCTGACACTTTGAGAAAAACAGCAGACCTCTACCAGTATTAGCAGCTCATAGCCCATCCACTCATTCTTTCCTTGGGGGAGGGGTATCACTGCTTCCCTAGATGCTTCTGCACTTCATGGCAACAGGGAATTCATGGAAATGAACACCTCTCACAAAGACACAGCCAGTGAACCATTCACCATGCCTCTTGTCCACTGCCTCTCGTAAACCTGCCAGTTGGGGTCCTCCCAAATGCTGCTGGCTTGCTTCTCCTTCTCTTGGCATAGTGTGGATGCCAATGGAACACACAGGCTGTCCGGTGAACAGATCTCTTTCACTCTTGCTACATGGCCAGTTCATCTTTTTTTTTCAGGTCACATAGCCCTCAGATTGAGCAAGATATTGAAACTAGAGAGTTTAAGCGACTTGCCTAAGGTCACACCGCTACTGAGAGTTAGACTCAAGGTTCAGACTCAGGTCTCTCTTGACTACAAACCCAATGATCTATCCTCTATTCAATATTGTCTTTTTATAAGAATTATATTTTGATTTTACAAAAATCACTGGGAAGTTAAACCAAAGTTTTACATTTTATACAAACTGAGATATTTGTTAATAAAAATCAATCACCTGCATTGTTGTTCAGTCTTTTTTTTAGTCATGACTGATACTCTGTGTTCCCATTTGTGGTTTCCTTGGCAAAGAGATTGAAGTGGTTTGCCATTTCCTCCTCCAGCTCAGTATACAGATGAGGAAACTGAGGCAAACAGGGTGAAATGACTCTGAGACTGGCTTTGAACTCAGGAAGATGAGTCTTCCTGACTCCAGGCCTGGTGCTCTATCCACTGCAGTGTCCCCTAGCTGCTCTGATCAGTTATTGTCCCCTTGAAATGCACTGGGAGCCAGGAGTCATGGATTCTAGTTCCATCATTGCCATTCCTCAGATGCATCACCTCTTAACCTCTCTGGCTCTCAGTTCCCTGATTTGTTAAAGAGGTTAATAAGCCCTACTCTTTGGGCCTTATAGCGTATTGTAGGTATTAAAATGAAACCAAAGAACACAGACTATTGGAGCCAGATGTGACCTTAGAGATCACAGAGTCCAACCATTCCTTCATTGAAGCCCAAGGCAGGGAAATGATGTGCCCATTGTCCCAACTAGTTAATGGGAAATTAAAAACTTCTGAAATACTGAAAAGTGTCCCATAAATGCAAAGTATTCCTAGCAATACTTGTAGAACTCCGATAAATGTGGTTGGAGCACATGGCAACAATACCAAGTCCATGACAATAAAAACTGACATTCTCTAGCACATGAGGCTTACCAGGTTCTTTGCCCAAAATGACCCTTTGAGATGGACAAGATGATGGGCAATTTTTGGTGCAGACCTGTGATTTCCTTGGTGCAGGGACCTCCTGGTGAGGAAACTTTTAGCAGTGACTACCTGCATCGAGTCTTAGGAAGAAGCCCAAGAGATTAAGAGGTTAAGAGACTAGCCCGCGGCCACATAGCCAGTCTGGATAATTGCCAGGACTTGAACCCATAGTCTTCTTGACCCAAAATCCAACCCTCTGTACACTCTACCACCTTGCTTCTCAGTAATAATATTAGGATCTCATTTTACAAGCTAAGAAAACTGAAACCAAGAGATCGGTCGCCTAGCTAGAAAAAGTCAGAGTTGGAATTCAAATCTAGGTCCTTCAATTCACAAATCTAGTACCCTTCCTACTAGCCCATGCCATTGTTTCCTGAAGCACGAAGGGTCTGGCACAGAGTGAACACTTAAGAAATACTTGGTGATGATCTGATAAGGCATATAATTAGAGTGAGGGTTCTTCTCCTTTCTGGGGCTCATGTACCCTACTGGCAGCCTAGGGAAGCTTATAGAGCCCTTCTTGGAATCACATTTTTAAATGTAGGGTATTACTAAAGAAACAAATTGTATTGAAATGTAGTTATTCAAATATTTAGAAAAAAACAAACCAAGTTCAGAGACCCTAGGTTAAAAACTAAAAATGCCCTCCATTGTTTCCCAGAAGCTGGTCTCAGGACTGCACAATGTCCAAGTAGGGCATTAAAAACTCATTACTAGCAGCATTCTTTATTTTGCTGTGTTCTTTGGCAGACTTATTTATCACAGGCTTCCTCACAAGCTCTGCCAGTGGACATAGGAGTGAGTTTTAGAACTCAGATAAATCTAAATCACGTCCACCCCAGGGGACCTGTCTTGTGCCTGTGACCCCACAGCATGAGATGCTGTTCATTTTGTTTCTTCCATGGCAAAAAGAAATTCCATTCTGATGAAGGTCAGTAGCCAAGGGGTTAAATGTTATCTACTCCAAACACTGCTGTCCATGATAATGTGGGGGACCACTTGAAAATAAGGGTCCCAAATAAACAATTTATATCGTGTATGATGGACACAGGCATAAAGTACCAATTAATTGGCTATAACAAAATTACTCTGTGTGTGTGTGCATGTGTGTGTGTATAAATGGCCACACATTCTTCACAAAATACAATATATTGATAAGAATGTAATTAAGCCTTTATTGCTTGTGTAATTTAAAATGAAATTAATTGGCTAGCAAGTGAGCCTTGGTAAGCATTCTTCTTCCAATCAATTTCTATTTCATTAACATACAATACCTACTGTAATAGACTAAAGAAAATGGGCCTCCTATGGGGAATGAGACAAAGAGCTGAAAAAAATGAATCTGCCTTGCCTTTCAGAAAGTTTGAGACCCCATTTACCAGGCATTTTTTCCCTTTCCATATTCACTAGGAGGCAATAATGACGATCAATAATAACAATAACTGACATTTACATGGGGCTTTAAAGTTTACAAAGTGGTTTACACATCATATACTAGCTGGGGCAAGTCACTTAAGCTCCCTTTGCCTCAGTTTCCTCATCTGTAAAATTGGAGAGTAGGACTAGATGACCATTAAGGTCCCTTTCACTCTCAATCTACAGTCCTGTGACATCCATTAGTTCTATGAGGTATGTGCTAGAGACGGTATCAATGTTTTACACATATGGGAACTAAGTCTCAGAAAGGGGAAGCGGCTTGTCCATGTTGACATGCCTAGGTGGGGGAGAGGGGAGTGGCAGAAGGCAGGGCAGGAAATGGTTGCTTGTTCATAAAAAGACAGATATTTTCCTGATAAAGAACTACCTTTGCATGTTTTATTTACATAGATGTATAAACCACAGTAGAAGTACCAAATGAGCATGCAAACCTCTATTTCAGAATGAATTCTGAGGAATATGAGGTCCCTGTGGAGCTGAGCAGGTGCGGCCTTGAAAGACAGGTGAAAAGGAGAGAGGAAAGTCTCCCCTCCAGGAAAAATAGCAGGAGCATCTTTTGGAAAGGACAGGGTCTACTTTTCCTCCTCTGGAGGCCTTTATTTCTGTCCAGAGCACTGCCATCTTCCCAATCACTGGGGTTCAAAGCATCAGAATCAGCTTTGATCCAACCCTTTCCCTTATCTCCCACATCCAGGTACCAAGTGCTACCCTACCTGACATTCTCAGTTTCTCTGGCATTCATTGCCACTGCAAGCACACTAGTTCTAGAGTTCAGGGCCTCCTCCCTGGCCTACAGCAGTCTTCCTCCTCTCCCATCTACACTCCACACTGCTACCAGATTCACTCAAAAGCACTGAAAGAATACTGGACCTAAAGTCAGCAAAGGCCTTGACCTCAAATTCCCCCTCTCGTATTCTCCCATGTCTCTGCCAAAGATTCATCTAGCCTCTGCCTGGCACATTCAGGATGGAGCCACAGCAAGTCATGTGACCTCAGGCTCCTCATCTGGAAAACTGAGATGGTGCCACTTTGTTGGCAGGATCCTTGAAGGGATCACATGAGATCATGCATGTAGAGGGTCTTGGAAATATTAACAGTACTACTACCCTTGTAGAGTATTGCTCTAATCTGCGCTACTCCCATCCTCTAAAACTTTCAATATCTTTCCATTGCCTACCAAGTAAAGTCCAGATGCCCTGGCCTGGCATTAAAGTTCTTCTGTGATATGCCCCACCCTGCCTTGTCAATCTGACATCCCACCATTTCTTTTCATGTTTCTATGTACCAATCAAACTGAGCTCTGTCTTTAAAAATGTGAAAATGTGGAAAGGGAGGAAGAGAAGAGAGAAAAAGAATGAAGGAATAAAGAAGGAAGGGAAGGAGGGAGGGAGGAAGATGGGAAGAAGGAAGGAAGGAAGAAGGGAAGAAGGGAGAAAGAAAGGAAAGAAGGAAGGAAGGGAAGGAAGGAGGGAGGAAGATGGGAATAAGGAAGGAAGAAGGGAAGAAGGAAGGAAGAAGAGGAAGAAAGGAAAGAAGGAAGGAAGGCAAGGAGGGAGGGAGGAAGATGGGAAGATGGGAAGAAGGAAGGAAGGAAGAATGGAGGAAGAAAGAAGGATGGAAGGAAGAAAGGGAAGGAGGGAGGAAAGAAGGAAGGAAGAAATGACCGAAGGGAGGAAGGAAGGGAGGGAGGGAGGGAGGAAGGAAGAAAGGAAGAAAGGAACAAGGAAGGAAAGAAGGGGGAAAGGAAAAACTCAACTATTATTAGTTATATCATTTTCGAAAAGCTGTGATTTCATTTCCATTCAGTTAGACATACACTAAATCTAAGAAGTCCTTTTGTTTTTTTTTTCTTTCCCCTTTGGAAAGTCTATTTCAAAAGGTGTTAGGAGCTCTAATAGCAAATGCTTCTTGGGTTAGCAAGTTTAAATTGGAGAGAGATGCCTTTGATAATCCGAGGGGAGGTAGTGTCATAGAGCAGATTATGTAATCAACTGGTTCTTCAGCACTTTCAATATTTTCCTAGACTACTTTTGGTATCTACACCAAAAAGAGGAATGAAAGAATATCTCCTTGAGTGGTCTTACCATTGGTTCATTGAGCAATCATTCCTTAAATGCTCACCATGTGTAGGCCCCGGGGTTAAACCCTGGGAGGGTTAGACCAACAGGCATAAGGTCTAGCTCCTGCCCTCAAGGTACTCCAAAGCCAGTGAGAGATCAAAGGAGCAGGACATCATGCTCTGATGTTACAGACCAGGCAAC
The DNA here is from genome assembly GCA_028627135.1 of Pseudochirops cupreus. Lineage (NCBI taxonomy): Eukaryota > Metazoa > Chordata > Mammalia > Diprotodontia > Pseudocheiridae > Pseudochirops > Pseudochirops cupreus. Next base: position 42,132,943 of record CM053582.1, on the reverse strand, counting down.
TGGGACCCAGGGAGGCTAAATGATTACCTAATTAAGGACCGAGGCAAGGCATGTACATAGATGATCCTAAGACAAAATCAATGTGATAAGTCCATAAGAGAGGTACAAACGAAGTGTCATGAGAGCTTCCAAGGAACTATCATTTCTGCCTAAGAGACTGATAAAAGGGGAAGTGGGAGGAGAAGAGCTAACTTGAGGACCCAGGTGCATGTATTCACAGGGAAGTCCTGTGGAGATGTCAGAGTCTCCTTATGGATAAGCTGGGTTTGTCAAGAATCAGGACAGCAAAGCTTTTGGAATGAAAAATGGGAAAAAAAATAATGATGCAGAAAACTGAGACCAAGTTTAAGATATCTGACTTTGAGATTCCAGAGAGATTGGGGGAAATGGAAAAACAAACCAGCTGAGCATTTGGAACACTAGGTTCCCAAGATTATAAAGCCAGAAACTAAGCCAAAATGAATAACAATTGATCAGGGTCCTTGAAGTCTTGGTCTTTACCCAAGAGGCCCATGACTTTGGCAAATAACTCCTAATAAAGACTAAAGACCAACTTTGCTCTCAAGTTCAGACACACTCAAAACCCTACTCTCCAACTGGGAATACTTGGCTTCCCGTTAAGGCCCCAGCTTCTCTCGACATCTGTTGAGCTTCCCTGGAGCTGCCACAGTATCCTAGCTGGGTGCCATGGTGGCCACCCACCTGGGCAAGAAGGAAAGCCTTATGGTCACCTCCTTAGGACCTCAGATCCCAAGAATGGAATCAGTTGTCCCTAAACAGCCTTGCCAAGCTAATCAAAGCAAGCTGAGCACAACAGCCACAGGCAGCTATATATGCTGCAGTCTAGTTTCCCAGCCAGTGATGGAACCCAGAAAAATGGCTCCTGAAGAACAGAAGGGGAATTATGTCCTGGGGTGAGCAGAACTGAGCTCCAGTTCAGCTAGGAGAAGAAAGTTCAGCTTGCCTTTATGTGCTATTTCCAGATTGTGTCAATCACAGAGACAAGTGAAATTGTTTAAGTGGCTATGGTTTTTTGGTTGCTTTTTTTTTTACATTTTTTACATGCTTGCATGAAGATTCAGCCACAGAATGCTCATAATGCACCCAAACTCTTGTTGTCTCTAATGATTCCATGGGAATTGGGGCTCTGAGTAATTTAACATTCTGGTTAACTGAGAACTAGCCTGAAACTGCTTCCAAAATGCAGAATCTTAGATCTGGATAGGATCTTCAAGGTCATATCCTTCAACGTCCTATCCAGTACAAGGATCCCTTGTGCCACATTCCTGACAAATGGTTATTCTGGCTCTGCCTGAACACAGCGAAGTGAACTGGACCAGTCTCATTCCCTTCTACATGATGTCCATGTCATTTTATTTCCTCTTTGGGTTCTAGATCTGCCACACCATCTGTATGGGAACTCCCAGTGTGGACACTCCCTCCCTTGGTACAGTTCAGCAACTCATCTGCAACTTCTAGTCTTAGAGAGTTGCCTGCGACCCTGAAAGGTTAAGTAACTTGACCATGGTCACATAGCAGGGATGTGTTAGAATCAGGACTTGAATCTAGACCCTTCTGATTTCAAGGTTGACCCTCTATTCACTATATAAGGTTTTGTAACCTGGATCCATGAACTTAGTTTTTCATTTGTTTGGTGTTTTTTTTTTAACATTTTGATAACTATATTTCAACATAATTGGTTTCCTTTAGAACTGTGCATTTTTATTTTAGGCATTTAAAAACATGATTCATTGGACTGCTAAAAAGGGCCCATGACACAAGAAAGGTGAAGACACCTTGCACTAAACCATCCTGCTTATAATTATGATATTATTACATAGCGAAAATTGCCTTTCCTGCCTTAGCAATTATAGTATACATCTTGTTTTGCTTTAGTAAGAGTATTGCAGAACCTCAGTTATAATTCTAAACACAAATTCTCATTGTTCAGGACCACAGATGGAGAAGGAGAAGGTGTAAATGACTGTTTAGAATGAATACTGAGATCAGAACAAACTCTGGAAGCTTGCTGATTTGGAGAGTAGGGGGGTACTCAGTCTCTTTCATTTGGTATTTTTGTCCTTTTCCTCTTCCTACTAAAGGCTGGTATAGCCCCTCTTAGTTTGGTTAATTGAAGGTTCCATGTGACTGGGTTCCACCTAATTGAGATTTGAGTATATATGGATTAAAAAGAGTAGCCATCTGGGCCTGTAAGAGAAAAATTTTGTACTCCCTCTTCCCCTCCCCCCCACCCTATTCCTGTCTTTCTTTCGATATAGAGCCAATGGGAAACAATCCTCTGAATGAAAGGACACTTAGGATCTAAGGTGAGAAGGGCTTCTGTTCCTGATACTAAACAAGGCAGGTGGACTCCTGGGTAAATTTCCAAAACAAGTCCTTCAAATCAAATGGCCGTGGCCATCCTTTGGAAAGTCCTGAAGGGCAGAGGGGCTAAAGAACTCAGCAGAATTCTCTCTCTCTTCTGCCTTGGTGCATTCAGCTGGTACTAATTCAGAAACCAAGTATTTCTGCTAATTAGCTCAGTGATCATTTCTGAGGGGGGGGGAGGCCTTCATGCCTTGGCATATGGCCATATTAAACTTCCTTTTTCACAAACTAGTGAAATTTACCTAGAGATGATAGCAAGATAGCTAAATGCCCACTCGTGGTATTCCTGTTCTAAAAGATGACATAAGTTCAGCCCTAAGCATATGGGCAAGCAGGTTGAGTTGGTCTTGGACTTTCCTAGCCTCCCCATTCATCCCCCTTTCCCTCCTTCAGCAGAATTCTCTGCCTTGACCCCCTACAGGTGCCCACTAGCCTATTACTTCCTCCCCTGCCCACTTTCCAAACCTGGCCTTTAAAAAGGCCTGTAAACTAATATGTGTTTCATTTTTATCTACATATCCTCTGAACCTCTGAGAGAAGTGGAGGCAAGAGGCAGAGGTGGCAAGCAGTAGAGCCTAGTGCAGGCCCCATAAGAGGGATACCACAGCAAAGGGACCCTAAGAGTGGCAGTGGGCAGGAAGAACTGCCATAGAGAGAAAACCCACACCCTCCCTAAGGACACTGGCACACTGGAGCAAAGTCTTGGTCAGCCTATATTAGAAATAGCCCTGAATTCAGCCCCCACTAATTAAGAATTTGTGATAAGTCCCACATAGGCTGAGCTGAGGTTTACCCATGTTCTACCTGTGAAGAAAGGGTTTGTCAAGTAAATTCATGCTGCAGGTAAAACCAAGGAGATTCCTAACCTCCTCCAAGCCCTAGCTCTCCTCATTAAAGTAGACCCCAAAGGACAGTCTGGCGTGATGGAAAGAGGACTGAATTTAGAGGCAGAAGATGGGAGTTAGAGTCTCAGTCATGGCATTTACTACCTGTGTAAGCTTGGCCAACTCCCTTACATTTTATCATCTGCAAAAAGGGTATCTGACTGCTCTTTTCCCCATAGTTCTTGGGAGGAAAGGTCATTGTAAGCCATAAAGCCCTATGGGTGACCTAACACAATTAATATTCCTGGCAATACTGCCTTAGGTAGTTCAAGGTACAAGATGTACCCACAGAACGAAAACAGATATGGACATATTGCTGTGAGCTTCACACGCTCTATTTCATGTGTGCCAATCACCTGGAAGATGGGGACTATGGGTACTATCATCATCATCATCATCATCATCATCATCATCGTCATCGTCATCGTCATCATCATTTTACAGATGAGGAAATCAAAACTCAGAAAGGTTCCCATGACCTTCATCCAGCTAGGAAGTGTAAGAGGCAGAATTTGAACCTGGAGTTTAGCACTTTATCCACTGACCTTCCTCATCCTACCATACAGGCTTCTACTGGCATGGCCATCCCATAGTGGATAGAATTATCTGCGTAGTGATGCTGTTGCTGACAAAATGGAAGATCAAGAATGGAAATGGGGCCCATTTGGGCCCAGCACGTGCTCTCCTCTCATTTTCTGCTCTCCTGCAAGGACAGAGGTACAAAGTGGCTCTCCCTTACCTTATGTCACTTCCTTCTGAGGAAGATTTCCCCAAGCTGCATTAAGCCTCTTGGCTACATCCCTGCAAGGAAGTCCCTACGCTACTGGAAACCATCTTGGTTTTCTCCACTAGCTACTAAAATAGTCACATTTCAGACTACAGGTAAGCAAGATGATCAGATTCTAAAGCAATCCTTCAGAGAGAGTGGGCATTGGGGGATGGGGAGGGGTATAGTAAGGGAGAATCTGTGATTGGGAAATGACAGGATCAAAACATTTGGTCAAAAGAGGGCAAAATTTGAAGTCAGGGGACCTGGGTTTAAATCCTACCTCAGTGACTTCTAGGAACAAGTGAGTGGTACGGTGGATAGAATGCTGGGAAGTATACCTGGAGTCAGAAGGACCTGAATTCAAATCCAGCCTCAGGCAATTACCACCTATGAGACCTTGGGCAAGTCACTTAACTGCTATTTGCCTCAGTTTTCTCATCTATCAAATGGGGACAGCACCTACTTCCCAGGACTGTTATGAGAATCAAATGAAATAATAGCTGTAAAGCCTTCAGAACAGTGCCTGGAGCACAGTCAGCACCATATAAATGTCACCTCTGATGATGATAATCATTATCATTGTATTATGATTATATGGCAAGTCACTTCACTTTCTAGGCCTCAGTTTCCTCATCTGTAAGATAAAGAGGTTCAACATGATGACTCCCAAGGTCTCATCCAACTCTAAGCCTCTGATCCTATAAAACGAATCTCATGTGCACTGTTGAGTGCTTCATGTGAAAGGGCAAAGGTAAATCTCTCAGAGCACCACCACTTTTCAGTGAGGTAGGACAGTGGGATATCTTCCTTCCATTAAGAGCCCCAGATGATGTGCCACTCCACTTTGGAGGATAAGGATACTATGGGGAGAGCCCAATGATGTTGTCTTCCTGACTAGGCCTTGGATCTAGAACCCTGCAGACTGTCAGCAGTAGGGCAGGTCAAAGCATGACAGCACCAGGAGATGATATCCCCAGAAATTACTCCACCTGGAATTTCAAACCTCCAAGCTGTGCATCAAAAAGCACTCCTCCTCATGTTCCCAACTGGGCCTCTGCTGACTATAAATAAGGGAGGGAAGCATCATGCTCCATAAGGAAGTCAGGCCATCCCAGCAAACCCTGTCTTGGAGACTGGGCCCCCAAACAAAGGATTTTGTTTGCTCTGCCAGAGTTCCTGAAACGAGGCACCGGAGGACTATGGTGTAATCAGCTCATAAGCAGAGGTCTGGACAAAGATGCAGAAATGGGTCAGAGGATCTTAAGAACTAGAAAGGACCTTAGAGTATATACTACAAATGAAGAAACTGAGGCAGAAAGTTCAATGACTTACTTCAGGTCATAGAACTTGTAAATATCTGAGTTCAGTTAGACCCACCCAATATATTATCACTATATTAGGAGTAGAAAGGAGCTGAAAACAAAGTAAACACCCATAGGCTGGAGAATGGTTAACCAGATTGTGATACATTAAAGTAATGGGATATTACTGCACTATAAGAAACAATGATCATGATGTACACAGAAAAGCACAGGAAGACTCATATGAACTGATGCAAAGCAAAATAGAACCAGGAAAACAAGATACCTAATGGCTATTAGAAATTTAAAGAAAAGAACAGTAAAACCATTGAAACCAACTGCTATGAAATTATAATGCTCAAAGTGACCTCAAAGAAGACATCTTCCTTCCTTCTTTGCAGACATGGGAGGCTAAGGGCATGAAACACTGCAGGGAATGTTGGTTTTTTTCTATGTGTTGGCTATTCTTATTAAAGCAGGTCTTAAAAATCTTTTAAAAATTCTGTTATAGGAGATGACTCTCTGAGAGAGCGATAAAATGAAAAAAATGTAAGTGATGTAAAAACAAAAGCTTTTAATGAAATTCATTACAAATTTTTTAAAATCTCCCAGCCAGTTTTCAGCACTCACTTATGACAATCTTTATCAATTTAGAGATAGGTGGGACCTAAGAGATCATTTCGTTCAAGCCCTTCCTTTAACAGAAAGATTAAAATGCCTTGGCCAAGATCACACAGGTAAGGAACCATCAAATGAGGGTTTGAACTTGTGACCTAATTCCAAATGGAGTATGTTCTCCTTGGTACTCTTCTGCTCTTCTTGACTCGGTAGGGCTTTTATCCCATAAGTTCTCAGCCCCAAACATACAGTCCTCCTCTCAGTATCACTCCATATCTTACCTGAGGTGATAAGGAAGATCCCACCAAATTTATAAAGCCGGGCGTTGACAAAAGGTGCCCCACACACCAGCAGGAATACCCCCACTAAGCTGGCAGTAACGCCTAGCACGATGAAAACCGTCCAGAACCCTCGGTACACTAGACAAATGAGAGAAGAACATGACATGATTGACAAAGTGCCATAAGTGCAGCAGAAGTTGCACGGTCATCTACCAAACCAGACTTGAGCTCCAGCACAGGCCACAGGTACAGAGCTAGCAGCAGCCTGGCATGAATTGGATGTTTGCCAACACAGAACTAATGTGTCTCTGCCCTTCCAATTTGCTTTACTTTCCTTCCCTCTCCCATAGCCAATAATTGCATTATTGCTTTGGTGTTATCCAGATATGTTTCCCAAACTCATCTGCATATACACCAGGAGGAAACTGCCCAAGCCTAAGAAGTTATTTCACTGGACTCAATCCATAAAAGAGATCCCCTTCTCAAGTAACAATTACACCTTTCATTTGTACATCATTTCAAAACATAACCCTAAGGATCCAGAGTAAAATGGAGCACTGACAACATCTGGATGATGAATAGAGATCAAGCCTATTTCCTCCTCAAATAACTTTTCTCTTTCAGGCGAAAGTGGACTTTGGAGCCTCAATTACCACCACAGGCCTTTCCAGTTGCATATGTGACCAGGAGCTCTAGCCCTCAGCCTCATCGCCTCTGGTGTTCCACTGAGATCACAAGCTGCTCTAGAATTCTCTTCCTCTTCTGTCTTTGCCAAGCATCTGGGCCAGAAGTTGGGGAATATGTTTCAAAGCAAGAACTGATCTCTATATATGGACAGATGGTTTCAAGAAGAGTTCAAATCCATTTATGCCCAGGGCTAACACTGAATCAATCATAAACATCACAATGTTCTATGTTAGGATAGCATATGATACATTTTCAAAGCACTTTGCCATCCCTTATTTCATTGAAAGAAAATACTTTATTATCCCTATAAAAGAGTGCACCCTGCTTTACTATCCTGAACCAAGGCCTTAGTGACTGATTTCATAGCTGGTGCCAGCCTATCTTTATAGAATGATTTCCCATTACTTCCCCTCATACACTCTATTTTGTTTTTAATCAAACTGGCCTCCACGCTATCCCCTGTACCTGACATTCTGTGCCTCTGGGTCCTGCCTCTGGGCCTTTGTACAGAATGTTCCCTTTGCCTGAAAACACTCTGCTCATTTTGACTTCTGGGAATCCCTAACTTCCTACAAGACTCAACTCCAGTGCTACTTCTTAGACAAAGCCTTTCCTAAGCCCCATATGCATGTGTGTGTGTCCCCACAACCCCACCAGAAGGAGCCACCCAGTATGGTCCACTTGTTGGTCACTGGACAAAGACCTCACATTTTTGTTCCTATAAATAGAATTCTTCTTGGTACCTTTTCTACTTCCTCCCACCTCAAGCACATTTCATGACATCTAGGGGAAAGTACACTGCATTCCATAGACTCTAGTTGATCTGAGACCTCATCAACGTGGACACTCCCTCCAGTGATACAAATCACGCCCCAGTCACACCTGTTCATCCATGTATATATTTATAGCTATAAAGAAACATATCTAAATCTTATTGTGGCCTTCTGGAGGGGTTGGGGGGAGGGAAAAAAGAACAAAGTAAAAAGTACACAGCAGAGAACAAAAGAAAACTCACAAGGAAGCAAAGAAAAGATGATGGACAGCTCTCAATACATGTAGTATTTATCACATGGGCTTTCTTGAAATGAAAATGTATTGTTACATATTTTGATTCCTCTCTTATGTTCTGCTATGCACATGACATTCTTTTTTTCTAACTTTATATTTAAGTTCCAATATTTAAGTTTATAATATGTTTTGTTTCTTTTCTCTGTTCTGTATTTGTGTTCTGGTGTTTGAGTCTAAAATAAAATTTTGGGGAAAAAAACATGCCTTTCTATAAATCCCCAAGACAGAGTCAGCCCAGCATAACCCATTTATTGGTCTTGAGACAAAGATCTCCCAATTAGAAAAGCAAAAGCTTAGTGAATGGTTATAGATGGTCTCAAGATTGTGAGATTCAGGGGCGGCTAGGTGGTGCAGGGAATAGAGCACTGGTCCTGGACTCAAGAGGACCCGAGTTCAAATCTGGATCAGACACCTGCCACATTTAATATCTTTGTGACCTTGAGCAAGTCACTTAACCCCAATTGCCTTGCCTTTCCCCCTCCCCCCAAAAAAAGATTATGAGATTCACTGTCCTCTCTATCCTACACAAAGTCCTGGTTCTGGCAACTTCAAAAATATTAGAAAGGCCTTAAGCACAGCCACAGCAACACACTGATTCTGCTTTCCAAGGCCCTACTTAGCTTAGCCTACTTAAGTGCAGAAAGCCTCATGACCAGTAGGCCAGCCACTTGGGGATGAATTCCATCCATAGAAATTTATAAAATAATAAAAACTACAAAACTGCTCGGAACCTGGACCAGCAAGGATGGCAGCGTGAGAGTACTAGGGACAGAGGGAAGACATTAAGCTTTCACATAGAAAGGAAAGTCTCTAGCAACCATTAGTAGGGAACAGTTTAGAATCATTTGCCCCATGGCAGGAATGAGTTCACACACTTGCTGTCACATATCTTCTAGGTGACTAGAGAAATTCAGGGCCACAAAACAAAGCCAACTGGCCTGTACAAGGATCCAACCTACAACTCTGGTTTGGTAGTTCCGTATGCCAGACAACTGAGACGACAGACTTTGGACCATACCACACGTATGATGTATTTCTGTTCTGTGTCTATGATGGCGTACAGCAGGATGATACTGAGTACAAAGGTCAGGGTGGAGAAGAGGAGGAAACATGAGGCCCAAGCATACTTTTCCAAACTCACCTGCAGTCGCATCATAAGAAGGATGTGGTAAAGGTCCCAGAGCAATGGGCATAGGAAAGAGATAACCGGGGCGGCAGTGCTTGGTACGAGGTTGGTTAGCTACAAAAGGAAAAAGAAAAACTGATTAGAATCTAACAAGCATTCAATCCAACAAACTTTAAGCCTCTGCAAATTATACATTTAACAACTGGATAATTATTCAGGACCTGACTACAGAGGCAGCTGGTTGAGTAGGGAAGACCTTGACACAAATCATATCTGTGACACTTACTGAGCACTTACTGTGTCTCGGGCAACTCTGTAGGACTAGCTACTGAGTCAGAGACACATGCAATCTGCATTGGTGGAGGGAGTTCCCACATCCAGAGTTTTCTTTGCACATTTGTGTAATTGGAAGCTGGAAAGACACTGCGGGGTTTGGATTAATGTAGTCGTCCTTGATTACCCATCCTCATGAAGGGAAGCAATGACACCGAGGCTCAGAAGGAAACAGCCTCCAAAGAAGTCGCCAAACCCAGTGCTCCAGATTGGCCATGAAGTACAATGGGACATGTTCACAGTTTATCTACCTTCCAACCAAGATAATAGCCAACTCAAGAGATAAGAATGTGCCATGGCACACTCCAAAATAGAATCCATAATAATGTAATATGTGCCAAACCATCTGGAAGGGAACTGAGTCACTGGCTGCTCCAGGCACTGGCCAGTGTCTCCAGCAATGATGAGGGAAGTGCCACCCTAGGACATAAGCACTAGAGAAGCGCCGAGTGATTAATGAGACTGCTGCAATTAGTCATTAATGAAAGGCTGCTTCTTTTCCAATGTTCCCTAGTTAAGAGGAGCATATCACAATAAGTGGACACTTGTTCCTATCCAAACATCTCTGGAACCCTTATTAAACTGATTACCATTAGTACAAGGGGCTCAAAATAATTGGACCTAATCTGCTTCTATTCTAATCAATGCCAAAGAAAGGAATGAGGATCTGTCAGCTCTCTAGTGAAGTGTGCAATGAAAAACATGGAGAGTGTGGGCTGCCTTCCTCTTCGTATGCCTCTGCACGTGCACCTAACACACCAAGTTCGCAGCCCAGCTCTAATGCCTACCCAAAAAGGAGGCTCTCGGGATGTTGGCCCTCACATGGGAAACATTTCCCTCAACTGCACCATCATTTTCCTCCTCACCCTCAACAGAAATTGAATTCCTCCTTGATGCCTCCTTCTCCACACTGCCAAAAGGTGACAAGCCCTTTGGAGTCTTCCTTCCTAATGGCTTTTGCATTTGGCCCCTGCTGCTAACCGGTCTCTCAGTCTTTCCTTCTTCCATCCCATCCCCACCCCTTGGCAGGCTAATCTTCCTAAAATGTCCCTTTTATCAGGTCATGCCACTGATCAGGCCTCAAGGTCACACTATGGTGAAAGAAGTGGGGATATTTAGCCTGGAGAAGAGAAGGCTCAAAGGACATGATAGATATCTCCAAGTATGTGAAAGGTGGTCATGGGAATTATAGTCTAGACTGGTTTGGTTTGGCCCTAGAGAACAGAACGAGGAACAATGGATAGAAGTCACAAAGAAGCTGAATTTGAGTTGTAGTCTAAGGGCAATGGGCCACCTGGAGGGACAACAGGTGTTCCTCGTCTTTGGAGGTTTTCCAATAAAAACCAAACGACTATTTATCAAGGGTATCTTGGGTATTCTGTTTCAGAAATGGATTGGATTAGAAGGACTCCAAAGCCTCTTTTAACTATGAAATTCTGTGATTCTTCTCAAAAGCCTTCACTGGATCCTTAGGGCCTACAAGGTAAAGTCTCATTCATTAGCCGGACATTCAAAGCTCTCTACAATTTGGTCCCAACTTACCATTTCAGCCTAATCTCCTATTATTCCCTAATATAAAGTCACTGATTCACTTGGACAGGTCCTCCAAACACCCTGGCATCTTTTCTGATGCCCTGGAATTCAACTCAATTCAAGATACATTTGTTTAAGTGCCTCCTGTGAGCAAAATCCTGCCCTGGCATGCCCCGCTGCCCACTCTTCAGGCTTACTTCCTACTCCACCATCTTCCTTCCTATACCCTCCTGTGAAATTCCGTAACTCTCACTTCCTACACAAATCACCACTGTCTGGCAATGCCTTTGAAATCCTCATCTTGGATTGTTGAGCTTTTTGTCTGTTCACAGCTTGGATCCAAACTAGACCCAAAGTGTCTTTTGCTTCTTAGGCTCCCCTGTATTTCCCACAATGCCTAGCAGAAGGCTAGCCACATAATAGCTAATAAGTATCAGAGGACCATAGGCTTAAAGTGAGAAGGTACTTTATTTTCCATATGAGGAAAATGAGGCCCAGACTTGGCAGGGAGGGATTTAGACTCTACGTGTCCCAACTTGAACTTGCACTCAGCCCATCTATTACACTACTTGCCAATTCTTGTCTGCTCTCCCTTCATAACATTTCTCACATACATCCCCTTCTCACCACTATTTGAGTTCAGGATCTCATCTCTGCTCACCGGGACTATTATAATAGCTTCCTATGGTCCCTTTGCCCCAACATCCCTCCCCCCCAGCAGGCCAAAGATCTGAGCAAGCCACTCCCTAGCTTACCAAACTCTACTGATTCCTTTTCTTCTATGATCAAATATAAACTTCTCCATTACTTAAATTGCTTAAAACTTCACCTTTTTCTCCCTTCCCAGACCTCTTTCACATTACACCCCTCCATTCACATCCAGGTATACTGGCATACTTGCTGTTCTTGACACATCATGTTCCATCTCCCACTTCCGTGCCTTTCCATTGACTGTCCCCCATGCCTGGAATGCCCTCTCTCACCACCTTTGCTTCTCTGAATCCCTGGTTTCCTTCAAGATTCAGCTCAAAGGCTGCCTTTCCAGGATTAACCAGTAGAAACTGGGTATCTACTCTGTACATATTCTATATGTATCTGTTTATATACAAGCTGTCTCTCTCATTACAATGTAAGCTCCTTAAAGGCAAGAACTATTTTTTCTTTTTCTTTTTTATCTTCAGTGATTAGCACAAGGATTCTCAACCTTTTTTGTGCCATGGATCTCTTTGGCAGTTTGGAGAAGCCTAAGGACCCCTTCTCAGAATAATGTTATTAAATGTATAAAATAAAATGCATAGAACTACAAAGAAAACCAATTATATTGAAATAAAGATGTACTTTTTCCCATCCAAGTTCATGGACCCTCTGAAATCTGTCCACAAAGCAAGGTATCCATCAGTCCCAACTTAAGAAACATTGACTTTCAGCCCAACATCTGGCACACATTAAGTGTTTAATAAAAGCTTACTGATCAATTAATGGATGAATGAGTTTTATAGGTTATAGGATCATTAATCTGGAAGTAGAAGGGATCTTAGAGGTTATCTAGTCCAAACTGCTCATTTGACCATTGATGGAACTAAGACCAATATAGGTTAAGTAACTTCCCCAAAGATCACACTGGTAGTGAGTAGCCAAGCCAGAATCTGACCTTCTGATGAATTCAAATGGCCACAACTTTCTCCTTCTGTAGAAACCAGTGAATGAAAACAGAAAATGGTATCCGCTGAGCACAGGCGTCTTACAACTCAGGCTCAGCACCTTGTAGTCACCACCCTCCAATTTATAATTCCCATATAACAGAGCCTCCCAGAAGCCATGAGCAAGTCTCTCTCAGTTGCACTCACTGAACCAGAATTTCCAGACGTTCCTATGGGTGCCCTCTCCTGAGAACCAGCACCTCCAGAAGAAGCCTTCATGGTAGAACGTGAGGGCACCTCTCGAGGAATCTCCGGAAACGCCTTCCTACAAGAAACAAAACATGGCAACAGTTGAAGCTATGGCCCTGCCAAAGAGAAGTCCAGCTTCGACATGGAGTTCTCACACTAGCTGGAAGGCTGCCTTAGCTTTCCAGAAAGTGGGAAGCAAACTAAATGCACAGGACTGGGCCCAGAGTGTACCCTGATTCACAGGATATAGAGCAGGAAGGAACTTGAGAAATCACCCTATCATTTTATGGATGAGGAGATGAAAGATCTGAGAGAGAAGTAATATTCTCAAGGCACCAGAGCTAGTAAGTAAAGAGCAGAGCCAAGATTTAAACCCAGGTCTTCTGACAACAGAGCACACCCAAGGGGCAGTTAATAATAGCTTCATGTCAACTAATTCAGGGTACCCAGGCATCCAGGCTGGGTCCTTTGCTGGTTAGCTGTTTTATAGGTGACAGAGACAAAGTTGAAGGCCTTGGAGAAGGCACACCCATCACGTGCATATGCCACTAAGCTGGGAGGGTCAGCTAACACATGGGACAAGAAAGATAGAGTCCAAAAAGATCTTGACTGTCTAGAACAGTGGTCCTCAACCTTCCTAATGCCACGACCCTTTAATACAGTTCCTCATGTTGTGGTGACCCCCAACCATAAAATTATTTTCGTTGCTACTTTATAACTGTAATTTTGCTACTGCTATGAATTGTAATATAAATATCTGATATGCAGGATGTATTTTCATTGTTACAAATTGAACATAACCCACAGGTTGAGAACCACTGGTCTAGAGCAATGGGAGAGATCAAATAAGGCCAAAAATTAAAAGGGATAAATATAGAGTCTTACATTTGTACTGAAAAACAATCAACTTCATAAGTACAACCCAGGGGAGGTATGGCTGGAGATCAGCTTGTCTGAAAATTCTCTGGAGATGCTAAAGAAGTATAAACTCAATATAAGTCAGTAGTAAACTATGGCAGCCCCCAAGCTCTGTAAGCCTGTGAGCCTGCATTTGGAGACATGCAGTCACCAGGCCCAGAGAGCCAACAGCCCTGTCCTGGACCAAGTGTAGTCTTCAGAGTGCCACCTTTGGAGAAGGACACTGAAAAACTGGAGGGGATCCAGATGAGGACAAGGAAGATCAGAAATGACCCAGAAGTCACGACATATGAGGATCCAGGGACGGAACATGGAGATATGGGGTATGTAGCCTGGAGGAGAAAAGACCTAGGGAGGAGGCAAGGAGTGGATGGGCAGGAAGTCATCAAACCTGTTGTGTGGAAGAAGGAACAGACTCGTTCTGCTTGGCCCCAGAGCACAGAACAAGGACTGTTGAGGGGTGAGTGGAGTCACAGAAAAACTCCCTGAGAAATGGAGCTGTCCCAAAGTAAAGAGGGCTGCCTCAGGAGGCAGTGGCAACTCCCTCATTAAAGGTCTTCAAACAAAAGCTGGATGCCCACTTGTTGGGGATGGATGTTGGAGATGGAAGTGCTTTGGCCTAGATGGAACTCAGGTCCCCTACAATTCTGAAATTCTGTGACTACAAAGCAAGAAATACTTGCCAACTGACTTAATTGACAGAGACCTTAAATACGAGGTGGGTGTTGCAAACAATACTTAATTACAGACAAGAATAAGCACAATCATACCAATGGTTTAACTCCTAGTTAAAAAATGGTTAAATTTCTGAAAAAAAAATCCAGCTCCCTAAAACACTCTATTCCCAAACTAGGATACTAGTTTGTTTAAATAGTCTTCCCATTACCAATTCAGATTTATATATTGTTTCTTAAGGCTGTATCAGAAAACCATCTGGACACAAGCTTTCCGTTTAACTAACCACAATGCTCCAGTCCTACTAATAAACAACTTGCAAACCTCTGTGAAACCACCTGTCCTACTATGGACCTATGGTCGTCCAAAGGGCATAGATTCAGGATACTCCTGGTCCCTTGATGTACCATCCTCATCATATGGGCAGAATGGTTCCAGGTGAGTCTGATGCATGGAAAAATGGGCCACCAGTGTGTATTGGCAGCTTCTTTTTCCAAGTTCCTTGGCCAGGACGGCAGTGGCTGAATAAAAGGCTGAATTGTA
Source organism: Pseudochirops cupreus (assembly GCA_028627135.1). Classification (NCBI taxonomy): domain Eukaryota; kingdom Metazoa; phylum Chordata; class Mammalia; order Diprotodontia; family Pseudocheiridae; genus Pseudochirops; species Pseudochirops cupreus. The sequence continues at coordinate 42,117,930 of CM053582.1, read as the reverse complement.
AAATACAGTCAAAGTTTATTAACTGCAAGGAACTAGGAGGGAGGTGAGACTGGATTAGTGTCAAGTTTGAATTATGGATTTATTTTTCATTAAAATGAAGTTTAATTATTGTATTTGCCTAGATACTGGCCTCTCCTAAAAACAGGCTGTACACTCAAAATGAGATCTCTTTGAAAGAAAAAAGAGATATAAACATACCATGAATAATAGGCCACAATCAGGTTTTATACAAGACAGATCTGGGGAAAAGTACAGCCTATGTTTGAACAAATATGATATATACATATTGTGATTCATAAGGATACATATTAAATTCAGAGATTCAAAAATATTTGCCAGCAGAGGATTCTGCCACTCTGTATAGATTCCCTGGAAGTCCTCCTAGAATACACTGACAATCCCCAACTAGAGACCATGGAAGGACATCCTTTCATAGTATTGTGATTACAGCTTTGCCAGGAAAGCCCAACCTTCCCATACCTTCTCCTCCCAAATACCCCCCATACGCTATTTGCTTCCACATGGATTTCTACAATTAGAGAGGCATCAGATTATGTGGCAGAAAGACTCCAATGGTGGGGGAAAGGGAAACAGAGACAGCAAAAATACAGGCAAAAAGACTGCCAATTTCTCTGAGGACCAAGACTATGCCACTTCTGTGTAAGACAGCATCAGTAAGCTCCCTTTTCTACTGAGTATGAGCAGACAGCTTCCCTCACCCACAGCTAAGGAAGAATATGGTGATATACAGGCTACCCATACAAATATATACCCCAAATGGACACGATAGTAGCCTTAACTTTGGTTATTGCCAACTCAGACCCATGATTTTATCCTGTGGTCACCTCCTGGTGTGAAGCTCCTGCCCCAGGTACCACTCAGCAACTGGCCTGAGGGAGTTGCTCAGAGCACTGAGAGCTTCAGATGATGGTGACCATATGCCACTGATTCTAGGATCTCTTCTTGGGCCATGCAACCTCAGAACACAATTAAACATGAGCATGATGACACTGTTGATATAAAGCTGTGAATCCGCAATGAAAGAGCCCTTTGGGGGTGGACCACAGTTCAAACCAAACAAAGGCGGCTTTCAGAGGCCTGAAGAAAGAAAGCTGTCCCTCAGAGCTTAATTCTAGAAACCATTTCCTTAGTGAATGGATGGAATGTTTGGATCCATTCTTCTGTGTAAGCCTTCCTGGACATTTGCTTTGCCAAATTCCTCAAATTCATAAATCCCTGATCTACTGCTTATGGTATATAGTTAAGGAGAAGTCATGTAGTACAATGGTGAAGGGGCCAGTCTTGGAGTTGGGCTGACCTGGGTTCAAGGTTTGCCTCCAACACAGACCAGTGCTGTGGACCTGGCCAAGTCACCTGCCTTTTCAATGCTCCCCTCAACTCTCCAAGACTGCAAGTTGTAGACAAATTGCCATTGTGCACCACTGAAGAGAGTTTTTACATTAGGAAGTCCCTGTACTGATGAAATCTCAGGTCTGGACCAAAAATATTTTTGAAAATGTGATACTTAGTTTGAAATAAGAAAGGTAATAAGAGCCCTGAACATCTGGAGAACCTAGAATATCATCTCCAAGAATATCTCTCGTGACACTTCAACCTGCCACAATTTGCTGTTAAGCTACCAGGACCATAGACCATTCAAAATGGAGAAAGAACTTAGCTAACATCTATGCCAACCCCCTTGTTTTACAGAGGGGGAAAGTTATAAGAGACAAGAGAAGTGCGGCTGGGAGTAGAACCCAGATCCCATGACTCCCAAGCAAGTCTACAAGTCCAGGACACCATTGGGCCTCTCTTGCCCTCTTGGGCTTCACCTGGGTTTCCCAATGGCAGTGTTTGCCAGGAGGTGCTTTGTCAGTACCCAAGAGTTTCAATCATCGCCAGGTGCTAAAAACACAAGTTAAATGAAAAACCTCAGAGACCCATTTTGTAGCATTTTTGCATCAATTTCCTAGCACCCGAATTTCCTTCTTAGACCATTAGAGGGAAGCATTGGTGGCATTTTCTAAGGCTTATTCAATCACTGCTTACCATCTCAGGGTCCAGAGTTCCATTTTTAGATGCAAACTCTCCACAGGCCTCTGTTGCTAGCAGCCAGTACTCAGTTCCAAATGCAACAAGGAACAGAAGAATGCCAATAACACCAACAATTCCCGCAACCAGGGCACCAATTCCAGTTTTCATGCTCAAATGACTGGCTTTGCTGCTCCCTATGCCCCACAAGAGAAGCTCTGAAGTGATCAGCTGTCAGGGACTGCCCAGCATTGGGATATAGGGAGGAGAGGTCCTATTTTAAGACTCAGATGAATATCAGTTTAGGATTGGTCCAAGTCGTGGAGAGCTCCAAGAGCAGTGCTATTAAAAGAAGATGACCTTGTTCAGCCAAGTCTTTGGAGTATAAGCCAAAAGGTTCCACAAGTGTGACCCAAAGAATCCAATGGGGGAAAAGGCACATTCGTTTCTCAAGTGAAGGCTGGCTCCCACACACCTTTGCAGTCCGACTGCATATTATTCCCCTCATGACCTCTACAAATACACACCTTCATAAAGGGGTTTTGAAAGCACAGCTTAAGTGTCTCTCCTAAATGAGAATGACCTTCCCTGATTTCCCCGACTGTTAATGCTTTCTACCTCCTGAAATGACTTTGTCCTGCCTTATATACACTGTAGTGTATGTTTACTCAACTGGACATGGGAATCCAGACATCTCCCTAGATAGAATGTAATCTCACTGAAGGCAGGGATTGCTGGGATTTTTCTTTATTTCCTTAGTACCTAGAACAGTGCCTTGCACATAGTGGGTGTTCAATAAAATGCCTGTTCAATTGAAATAGATTAAATGAAGAGCATTGGATAAACAAGTGCTAGTGGTTTCTTTCATTCCACAAAGTTCATTTTGTAAAAGTGAAAAAGGAAATAAGTTGATTAGAAGATTGCCAGTGATCATGACTATCTGTATGTCAACTCCCTGAATGAAGGCACTCTATAACATGCGTTTTCAGTTCGGGAGCCCCAGCATCTAGCTCAAGGAATCCTTGCCCATAGTAAGCACTTACATTTTTGTGAAATTATTATTCACATGATTGTAATAATCATGTTACTGAATAAGAAGTGTACTGACTATGCATACAGGCCTAGTAGAGAGAATGGAAGTTCTCTCTTCTCCTCTGGGCAAGGTACACAGAGTTTAACAATAACAAAACTTTTCTGAAAAAAAAAGCAATGCACTTTCTTTCCTGTCTTAGCCCAGCACAGGAACTGAGCTATTCTGAGATGGATGGAAGGGCTAAAAAAAACCCAGACAAATGTAAATGCATCTGAGGGATTCAAGTGAAGCAAGCAGCCTAGGACTAAGATAGGAGAACCAGAAGATATTGGGAAAGGATTGACCAGTTGGAAAGGAAAACCAGGGCCAGGGAAGGTTCCCTTTGAAAATGACAGAGCAATGGCAGAATGGTGTGCTGCTGGTGGAGCTAGGAATTGGCCCAGCTTTCCTGGAAGGAAATTTGGAATTATGCTTCCAAAGTCACCAAGTAATACCTCTACTAGGTCTATACTCCAAAGAGATCAAAGGAAAAGCAAAAGAGCCTACATATACAAAAATACTTACAGCAGCTCTTTTTGTAGTGGTAAAGAACTGGAAATTAAGGGAATGTCCATAAATTGGGGAGCAGCTGAACAAATTCTGGTATATGGAATGCCACTGTGCCATGAAATGAAGAAATGGACTATTTCAGAGAAAACTTGGAAAAATTTGCGAACTGATGCAGGTGAAATTATCAGAACCAGGAAAACAATATATACAATATTTATACAGGAAAACAATTTACATAACATACATAATACAATTTATACAACACTAAAAATGAACATCTCTGAAAGACTTAAGAACTCTAAGTCAAGGCAACAAGAATTTATTAAGTACCTACTAGGCACAGTACTGCTATCCTAAATCCTAGGAATATAAAGAAAGGGAAAAGAGAGTCCCTGCACTCAAGGAGCTCATGGTCGAAAAGGAGAGACAATATGTAAGCAATTATGTACAGATAAGCTATATATAGGATAGATTGTGGATCACCAACAGAAGGAAGGCACTCAAGGTGGATCAGAATAGGCATACTATAGAAGATGGGCCTTTAGTTGGGAATGGGGAGATGAGGAGGGAGAGAATTATAGGAATAGGAAAGAGCCAGGGAAAATATACACAGTCAGGAGATAGGGAATATTGTGGGAAGAACAGTAAAGAGGCCAATATCACTGGAATGAAGTATGCCTGAGGGTGAGTGAGATGTAAGGAGATTGAAAAGGTAAAGGGGAACTAGGTTAGGAAAGGCTTTAAATGTCAAAGGGAGGGGCTTGGATCTGATGGGACCACTGGCATTCTGGGGAGTAGAGGGGTGACAGGGTCAGACCTGAACTTTAAGAAGATCATTTTTAAGTCAATTTATTTATATTTAGTTTTCAACATTTGCTTCTATAAGTTTTAAATTTTCTCCCCCTCCCTCCCATCCTGCCTCCCCAAGACAGCATACAATCAATCTGATATAGGCTCTATATATACATTCCTACTAAACATATTTTCATGTGAGTCAAGTTATATAGAAGAATTAGAACAAATGGGAGGAACCATGAGAAAGAAAAAAAAAGAAAACTATAGCCTGCTTCACTCTGCATTCGGACTCCATAATTCTTTCTCTGGATGTGGATGGCATTTTCCATCATAAGTCCTTTGGAATTGTTTTAGGTCCTTGCATTGCTGATAAGGGCTAAGTCTATCAGTCAGTCATCACACACTGTAGCTGTTACTGTGTACAATGTTCTGCTGGTTCTGCTCACTTCACTCAGCATCAGTTCATTTAAGTCTTTAAGAAGATGAAGGACAGTGGGAGTGGGAAGAGACGAGGCAAGAGAGACTAATGTAATGTACTGATGAAGAATATTACCCACCACTGTCAGATAAGTGATAGACTCATTATGTGCATTGAGACATTTTTGGAAACGACTTATGTGGGAATTTGTTTTCCTTGACTATGCATTTTGTTATAAAGATTTTGTTTTTCTTTTGTTTCCCAGAGGGATGGGAGTGGGAAAGAGGAAAAATAAATGTTTCTTAATTGGGGAAAAATTAATTACAAAAAGAAAAGAGGGAGCATGAAAATATGAGATCATCCAGATATAAGAGAAAGAACAAGAGAAAGGGAAATGCTGGAAGAATCCATTTGAAAATCAGGATTGAAAGGGTCAAGCAAAGAAGCAACAAGTAGGTACTGAGCACCAGCTAAAGTGACAGCTCTGAGGAGTGGGAAAGCAGTGACGCTGAAGCCAGGATGACCTTGATTCAAGTACTACTTTAGACACAAACTATTTGGATGGCCCTGGTCAAGTAACTTAACCTGACAATGTTCTAGGCCAGTAGATCTTTAAAAAAAATGAAGTCTGGAGACCCAAAGGGATCCCCAAAATCCTTCCAGGAGTTTTGTGAGGTCAAAACTATTTCTATAATAATGCTAAGACATTTTAATTTCTAATATGGTAAATAGTGATAGATGTTACCACATTAACAAAAGCTCTTGGGGGCAGGGTCCTCAGTCATTTTTAAGAGTGTAAAAGGATCCTGAGACCAAAAAGTTTGAGAACCACTTGTTCTAGGCAATTCTTTAAGATATATGTATGTAACAGTTACAGAGAAGGCACCACCTCCCATTGGTAGAGAGAGTTGCCTCACCTGGGATTTCCTTTTAATATTGAAATAAGAAGTCCAGGTCCCATCCCAAATACCTCCAAGGCCAGGGGAGCAGCAAAGTGGAGGGAGGGGGTGGGGTCACAGGGAATCAGAACTAAAAGTCACAATCCTTGGTTTCACAGACCTTAGAGTCTACTAGGGAAAATGAAACCTAGATATAAAACTGAAGACAAAACCAAACCACCTATGATCAATGGTTGAGTTGCACAGCACTTAGCTAGTGCAGAAACAGGAAAGACATTTCTGTGCTGGAGTAGCAGATGAGGTTTGTGAAATAAGTCACTTTATTGATTTAGGCAATAAGCATTTGTTGAATATCCATTCCTTGGTCACTAAGAACACATAGATATTCCAAAATCCATCCAGAGGAGAGTAACCATGATGGAAAGGTGACTACTGACCAAACCACAGGAGGATTAGTTAAAGGAATCGGATGTTTAGCCTGGTGAAGAAAGAAAACTTAGGGGCCATATGACAGATGTCTCCAGGTACCTGAAAGCTATATTACAAAAGAGATTAGCCTTGTTTTCCTTAGCCCCTGAAGACAGGGCCAGGAGCAGTGGTTGGAGCCTGGGCCAAAAAAAAAGCCCATTTAGGCTTGACGTCAGGAAAAACCTCCTAACTCTTAGGATAATCTCAATCCTGCCTAGTAAGAAAAATTCCCTCACTGGACAACTTCTGGAAAGGGATGTATGGTTGCTTGGAGAGGCTATGATGGAGGGTCCAGGTTGCATCTAGACATCTCGTCTAGCTTTGAGAGTCTGTGATTTCTTACACCAATGATATAAGCAGAAGAAAATCATACATGACACCTGAGTGGTCCGGACTAAGCACAGATAAGGCAGATCTTGATGGACAGGGCAACAGAAAAGGGGGCAATGGAAAGAGATGGCATTCCTCTCCAGTCAGCTGCCCTTGAGGGATTTTTTCCCTCAACTGTTCCACCTGCTCATTTCAGCATAGGAATTCTCCCCTCCCAGAAGCCTGAGAGTCAGCTGCAAAAGCTACATGAAAAAGGAGCCATGGCCCCAGATCACTATGGCTTGGCAGAGCTTCCTGCCAGGGTGTGACCAAGGGGCCCAGGGAGGAGAGGAGATGTGTTTTCGGTTGCTTGTCTAAAAGTCCACCCCGACAGCACACAGAGAGGGGCCCTTCCATGGGCACTGCCTTCTTTAAGATTGGAGCTTCCACATCCCAAGCTCCCTAATCATCTGAGACCTCACCAGGCTCCAGGTTTTGCTGCTCTTGGGCCCAACACCTTGGCTTTGCCATGCAGAGCTCCATCTATCAATATGACACAAAGGCCTGCCTTGGTGGCTTGTGTTACCAGCTGAGTGTGCTAAGCAGTCTTTATAAAAAGAAGCTGCATCAGTGACAAAGATGGTGGCTAAAATAAGATTGTGAGGATTGAGTAGCTGGCAGCCGGTGGAGAATTAGCCAGTCAGATCTGATTTCACTACATTTCTAAAGGCCAAGGCCAATTTTCCTGATAAAGTTTGATGGTGACAGCTGAAGTCTCAAATTCAAAATATTTAACAAAAGCTGGGCCTCAACTTAAAGTCTCTTCTGGAATGATCAGACTCTGACTTAGACAGTTACAAGAGTTACAGTTTCCTCTTAGCTGATTTAGTAAAAAGAGCCCTGGATTTGAAGGATGAAGATCTGGGTTCAAATACTGGTTCTCTGTGGCCTTGAGTAATTCACTGAAACTCTCTGTGCCTCAGTTTTCTCCTACATAAAATTAACAAGCTGAGTACATACAGTAAATAGTCTCTAAGGACACTACTGGCTCTAAATCTATGATCCTACAAAAATTAATTTGTCAGCTACTGCTTGTGATGTGGACATGCCAAAAGGCCACTTTGAACATGACTGCAACTTATCTGCCAATACCATTTGCACAAAATATCAAATAATGAAATGTACACTATCTTAGCAGACAAGACATGATTGGTCATTGATGGGATGCTCAACTGTCTATTAGTTTGTCTTTCTACAGTCAGTCCGACTATCTACTAGTAAAAGCAAAAGTAAACAAATTATCAACACCATATTAGAGGAAATGGTAAAGATGAAGGGTAGAATCATAATAGCTCTAAACCAAATGATCTAAATGAGTTGTTTACTCTTAAAAAAGGAAATGGGTGAAAGTCAAGACACTGGATGGCAAACTGAAATGATGTAAAAGTAAATGCAATGAGGAAGCCAAAGGAATCCAGAAACCATCTTAACTAGCAAAGGCTTAATCTTCTTGCCAAGAGGAGAGGTATGGAAAACTGAGGCCATTCACAAAGAGCTCCCTCTTCTCCCCTTCTCTTCATCTCACATCACTCAGATCTCTTCCCCTATCTCCCCATTTACCTTATTTCACACAAAAAGATAGCCCTTCTCTTTACTAAGGAGAACCACTCTAAAAGAACCCTGATCCCGTTACATCCTATATTCCCCAGCAGATTACCTCCTCTATCAACCACACTCTCTAACTAATATTCAATTTTTCCCTCTCTCCCACATCCTTAAACCCCTCATTTGAACATCCCTCCCTGCTAGGTATCATCCTACAGCTCTTCTTCCTTTTATGGCTAAAATCCTTGATAAAACCATCTACATCAGTGGCTCTATTTCCTATCATCTCACTCTACTCTAAGCTCTCTCTGCAGTAGTTTCTGACCCCATCATTCAAATATAACTGCTCTTTCCAAAGTTGCCTATGATCTCTCAATTGCCAAATCTAACTGCTTTTCTCAATCCTCATTCTTCTTGATAGCCCTCTGCAACCTGACACTGTTGATCACTCTCTTCTCCTGGATGTTCTATTCTCTCTGGGTTTTTTTGAGGGCGATCTCTCCCGGTTCTTCTACCTGACCATTCTTTCTCAGTCTCCTTTGCTGGATCTTCATCCAGGTCACTCCAGATAACTCCAGGTACCCCCTGAATATTTGTCTTTGGCCCTCTTCTCTTCTCTTTCTGTACAATCACACTCAGTGATCTCATAAATTTCCATGGATTCAATTATCATCTCTATGCAGATGATTCTCAGACTATTTATCCAGCTCTAACCTTTCTCTTGACTTCTAGTCTGCCATCTGTGGCTGCCTATTAGACATCTTGAACTATATGTCCCATTGGTATTCTAAACTCAATGTGTCCAAAATGGAATGCACTATCTTTTCCCAAAGTGTTCCCTATTACTGTGTTGAGACACCTTCCTCCCAGTCCCCCAAACTCACAACCTGAGAATTGCCATTCTCAACTCCTCATGCTCTCTCAGCCCCACTCTATGTGAAATCATTTGTCTAATCTAGTCAATTCTACCTTTAGAATAGGTTTCCTTTATGCCCCTTCTCTTCTCTGACAACAGCTGCTACAACTGTGCAGGCTCTCATCACCTCATGCTTGGACTATTTTAATAGCCTGCTTTTTTATCTCCCTTCCCCATGTCTCTCCCCATTCCAGTCCATCCTCAAATCAGCTATTAAAATGATCTTCCTAGAATGTAAGTCTGATCATGTCACCCTCCTATTCAATAAACTCTAATGGCTCCCTATTACTTCCAAGATAAAATATAAACAGTTAAGGTTTAAAGCCCTTACTTATCTGGCCTCTTTCCACTCTTCTGGTCTTCTTATATCTTACTCCCCTCCCACCATGTATTCTGCAATACAGTGACTCTGGCCACCTTGCCGTTCCTCCCACAACACACTCCATCTCTCAACTGTGACTTTTCGTTGGCTATTGCCCATGCCTGGAATGTTCTCCCTCGTCTCTGCCTCCTGACTTCTCTGGTTTATGGCGTACTTCAAGGCTCAACCAAAATACCACCTTCTAACTCACTGAATGTTAAATAATCTAGTTCAGAGATTCCTAACCTTCTTTGTGTCACAGTCCCCTTTGGCAGTTTGGTGAAGCCTATGGACCCCTTCTTAGGATCATGTATTTAATTGCACAAAAGTAGATACAGAGGAGTGCAAAGGAAACCAATTATCCTAAAAGATAGTTAGCAAAGTCTTTGTAAGTAAGTTATGAACATCTGATGGAGACAAAGTCCTCCAATAAACCAGGTAGACCATCTAGGGCAGGTTTTTAGAGAATGTGGCCAAGAACTGCACAAGTTAAGAAGACACAGCCAGAATTGTCATGTGTCTCAATAGAGGGAATTCCTATATTCATGAGTTTGAAGACCCATCAAAGTAGTGAATTATGACAATAACCATCTATTGGAAAGTTTCTCAAAATCTATTTAACTGAAGCTCAGAAAAATCAAGTATGTACAGAATGCCCAATCTGGAAGGAACCTTAGAGGTCAAATGGGTCAAGGTCCTCATTTATTGATGACTATGACAGGGAAAGTGGCTTTTCCAAGGCCACGCAGATGATAGGAAGCAGAGGCAAGGTCTGAACTCAGGTCCTCTGACAGGTCACTAAAAGAGTAGGGGAGAGGTTATGATATCTGATGGTGGCATGCCAGACAGCTGTCCTCCTCTTCTATGATGGCCAGTGAGCATCAGCAAAGCCATGAACACTCTGCGGGTGAATGGTACTTCTCACTTCTTACAAACCGCTTTCTTTGTTCCTGAGATCATAAACTCATAGCAGGAAGTGACTTATAAGTCATCTAGTCTGATTCTCTCACTTTAGAGGTAGAAACCAAAATCCAGCTAAGTTAAGTGACTTGCCTAAGGTCATATGGGTAATACACGGCAGAAACAGAATCTGAATCCAGATCTTCCAGATCTAAACCTAGAAGTCTTTCTGCTGTTTTTCTGGGTTGATCCTACGTAGTCACTGAAAGAATTTCTTTGCAAACTATTTGAGCATTCTGTTATTAATCAGTATTTTCTCTCTTGAAGCTGAAAGCACTTTCTAGCCATTCTCTCACTTATCTTCATAAGGAATAATGGGTGGTATGGTTGCCTCAGTGGAAGCAGAAGAAATGCCTGAAGCTCTTTTTAGCTCTTGGCATGGCCCCATGCAGCAATGAATGTCTACGCCCTGCCTTGGGAGAGAAGGGACATTTCTCTCCCTCAGCATTTGTCTGTTCCTCCCCAGCCCTCACCTCTGTGATAAGAAGGGATCAGGAGTCTGATGTCCAAAAAAAGTTCCCAAAAGATCAAATGGGTAGCCCTGGGAGGTGAGGGGTTCCCTCCTCACTGGTGGTCTTGAAGCAAGGGACTTTGAGGGGGTTGAGATGACCTCTGAGATCTCGTCCAACTCTGAGATTCTGTGATTCTGGGACTCCCAGGGCATCTGCCTGTCTCACCTCCTACCCCTCTACCTTCTAGTGCAAGCTGGGGAAAATGAAAGCTATTTACATCCATTTGCATGTAGCTGAGTGGCATCCTATTAAATCCTAATTTAAGGCATTTAATTTAAATAATAATGTTGTCCTTAATTAAAAGGAAAAAGTTCTGTGAGGCTCTCTCCATCACGTTCCAGATGAACACTGCTCATTTCCTAGGCAGTGATGGTGTGGGCACAGTTCTTTGCATGTGTGCCAGAGACTGGCTCTTCTTAATATTTGGAGAACACCTGGCTGCCTTTCTTACAGTCCTGAGGGTGGTGACCTGGTCAGGATGGGGTAAGCAAAGGCATCGCAGGTCTTGCTACCTGGTAGCAGCTTAACTATGCAGCAGAAACCAGCTCCAAGCTTATATCTGGACAAAAGGAATTGTAGTCACAAGGTCAAACCAAAATCTCTCTTCCGTTATTCTCACATTTTCAGAAGCACAGTCAAAATGGAATTTCTTAAAAATCATTTTGGTCAACTCCCCTTGTTTTATAGAAAACGAAACCAATGCACAAGGGCAATGATCTGCCCAAGGTCACAGTGCTGCTTAGTGACAGAGCTGAGTCTTAGGACCTAGATGCCAAGTCCTAGACCTGTTCATTCTCCCTGTGCCATACTACCATGCTTTTCATTGACCCAAATATCATGGGCAGCAGTGTCTAACTCGTATCAATCATCCTCTTGAAAAACAAGCTTCTAATGGGGGTGGTAATCATCAACGCCAAACAAACCACCATCCACTAGCATTTCATTTGTTAACAAAAGGCCATAAGGTTAAAAGGTGAGGCGGGATTGGAAGAGGACAAATATCCTGATTTTCATAAATGGGAAAATAGTGAAGTATGCAAACTGTATGCCAGAGAGCTTGACTTCAATTACTAGTAATATTGTACAATCAACTGTTCAAGTCTGGGGATGCCTCTGTTGCATTTAACAAGAGAAGTCATGATCACAAAGAGCTAGCAAGGCTTCATTAAGAACAAGTCATGCCAGAACAACTTCATTTCCCTTTTTTACTTTGTTTTGCTTTGCTTTGTTAGAGAGGGGATTGGGTTAACTAGAATGGGAAAGCCATAAATATAGTACCCCAGGATTTCCTCAAAGTGTTCAACTAAATCTGTCATGCTCTCTTTGTCGACAGAAGAAATGTAAGCTATGGTAGAACAAAGTTAGATAAAGTCAAAAGAGAACTAATGATTAGATTCAAAGAGTAATCATAATAGGTTGATGAAGAACTGAGGAAGGTCTCCAATGGAACGCCTTGGATATCTGTCCTTGGTTCAGCCTTTTTTTAGTGACATAGATAAAGATGGCAAGTTTGTTGAATTTGCAGATGAGGCTAAAGTGGAAGGGATTGCTAGCAACATCTCCTGGAGTTCAGATCTAGTCAATAGTCAATAAACACTTATTAAGTGCCTCCTACGTGCCAGGCACTGTGCTAAGTGCTGAGGATACAAAAAGAGGCAAAAGACAGTTCCTGTCCTCAAAGAGCTCCCAGTTTAAAGGAAGAGACAACAAGCAAACAAATATGCCCAAACAAACTACATACAGGATAAATAGGAAATAATTAAGAGAGGGAAAGCACTGGAAATAAGAGGATTTGGAAAAGGTTTGTTGTAGAAGATGAAATCTTAGGTGAGATGTAAAGGAAGCCAGGAGAGAGAGATGAGGAAAGCATTCTAGGCACGGGTATTGTCAGAGAAAAAGTTCAGAGCCAAGAGATGGAGGGATTGGATCAAATGTCAGGGAGTAAGGTATAATAAGACTGGAAAGGTAGGAGCAGGCTAGGTTAGGAAGGACTTTGAATGTCAAACAGAATTTTATATTTGATACTGGAGGTGTTAGGGAGCCACTGGCATTTACTAACTAGGGAGGATTCACATAATCAGACCTGTGCTTTAGGAAAATCACTTTGGTGGATGAATGTAGGAAGGACTGGAGTAGGAAGAGACCTGAGGCAGGCAGACCCACCACTAGTCTATTGCAATAGTCCAGACATGAGGTGATGAGGGCCTGCACCAGGGTGGTGGCAGTGTCAGAGAAGAGAAGGGGGCTTATTTGAGAGGTGATGCAAAGGTGAAATCCACAGGCCTTGGCAACAGATTGGATATGGGAGGTGAGAGATGGTGAGGAATCCAGGATGACCTTCAGATTGTGAGGCTAAAGTCCGAGAGACTGGAAGGATGGTGTTGCCTTCTACAGTAACAGGGAAGGTAATATAGGAGGAGGGGTTAGGGGAAAGATAATGAGTTCTCTTTTGGACATGATGAGTATAAGCTGCCTTCTGGACATCTAGTCTGAGATGTCTGAGAGGCAGTCGGAGGTGTAAGACTGAGAGTCAACAGAAAAATTGGGACAAGAAAGCTAGATTTGAGCATCATCAGCTTAGAGACAGTAATTAAATCTATGGGAGCTGATGGGCTCACCAATTGTAGTATAGAGGGAGAAGAAAAGAGGACCCAGGACAGAACCTTGAGGGACATCTGTGGTTAGAGGGCATGATCTGGAGGAAGATCCAGCAAAGAAGACAGAGAATTATCTGAGATACAATTGGAACCTAGTTCTTCCTGACGCCGAGCCCAGCACTGTTTTCTATGATTCAATGCTGCAGCTTAAGCAACTCCACAGGTACATGATGGGATCTTCACATGTACATGACTAGACAACAGTTCTTGTGGAAAAGATCTAGGAGTCATGGATGATTTCAAGCTCAATATGGGTCAACAGAGTGATGTGCTTCCAAAAGAATTATTGTGCTCTTCTGTGAAATTAACAGAAAGAAAGTGTTCCTTGAGAAGAAGGTGATCATCCTCCGGTACTCTTCCTTGGTCAGACTATACCCAGAGTACTGTATTCTATTCTGGGCACCACCTTCTAGGAAACCTCATCTCAACCTTATCTAACCTTCTAGGTGATAGGCATGGCAGCTGCTTTCAAGCATTTTAAAGTAGATAGATGGCTAGATATATATGTATACGCATCTATATATGTGCACATATGTATATACACACATACATATATATACATATGCATACACATACATACACATTTATGATTAAACTTTTTTCTACTTGACCTTAAAGGCCGTAACTGAATAAGTTACATTTGGTCAGTTACCCACTAAATTTTAATTCAAGATGTGGCCCCATAGCCCTTCAAACTGGCATTTCAAGCCCTCCACAATCCTTTACTTTATAGTCAAATTTTATGTTACTTTTTTTCATACATTCTCTGTCCCATTCAAACTGACCTACTATATTCTCCTCTATATGACATCATATTTCCTGCCTTTGCACTTCTGTCCAATTGTTCCCTCAAGCCTAGCATGCCCTCCTTCCCTTATCAGCTTCTTCTAGTAGAATCCCTAGCTTCCTTTAAAATACATTTCAGATCCCACCACATATACAAGGTCACTTTCCTGATCCACCCCACCTCACTTGCAATCTCAATCTTGAAATGACTTGGTATATACAGTCAGTTCTGTCATAACTTGACAAATGGGTTCCTAAAAATCACTGAGATATGAAAAATCATGCAATAAACACTGTAGGACTTATGGGGGAAATGCGGTTAGGGGCACAACACTCAAAAACTTTTGTCAATGACACATAAAAAAGTTAGAAGCCAAATAAGAACAGTAGCACAGTTTAATCCATGTTAAATGGCTAAGAAATACATAAATACTGTAATAAATAGGCCACTGTTGGATCTACACCCTGGTTCCCATGGGGACAAGGTTGGCAAAGGTGATGGCTATGATGTGAGGGTGGCCACCATGGGCAGCAACCCTGGGAACTGGGGTGAGAGGGCAGGGCCAGGCCAAAGGTTTGTATGTGGGGGAAGGGGAGCAGACTATGTAGGTTCAGCCTAGTCCCTCTCAGTCCACAGTTCCTTTGGCACCAAAAGATATAGATACAATAAATATGACACTTTGCCTTGCAAAAGACCTGAAGTTTGCTTGTGGAAGTGGGTGTGGGAAGGGCTGCAGCTTGTGACTTCCTCTAAAGTGGTGTTGTCCAGTCTGCAGGTTAACTGGTAGCATCGTTGGTAGAGGTCTGAGGGCCCTGTGTGTATTTGGGGCTCCATTCAGGTGGGTGCTCTTTCCTCTTTCTTGCCGATGAAATTGAGCATAAGGAAATGCTCAATTTGCATTCTACTCAAATTGTTCCCCATATCAATCGTGGTGAAATAAATGTACATTTTAAAAACAAGTATTATAGCAGAAGTGGCCATATTCTGTATTTTCTTAGCTATGGGCATGTGTTGTTTCTATGATAGAATATAAACTCAAGAGCAGCCTCAGCATTTAGCACAGAGCTTTGCATAAAGGAAGCATTTAACAAATGTTTATTAAACTGAACCAGCACCAAGGAGTGGAAATTGCAAAGAGGCAGATAAGAAATAACTTCCAACAATTAGAGTTCCAAATACAACAAGCTGCTTTGGGAGATGGTAAGTGTGCCATCGCGGCAGGTCATCACGCTAAGACTGGATGGTCATGTGTTCAGGATGACCCTCCCAAGTTCCACACAAATGAGAAACTGTCCAGAACCAACCATCAGGACAAGTCTAGCAAGTTGTTCCAATGTGAAAATGCCAAGAAAAGCAGAGGGGACCAATGGCAAGGACCCCTCCATCTTTACAGCCATAGGAGGAGCTTACACAGTGAGTGCAGATTGGAACGAACAATACCCACTTTGTGCTCCTTTCATGTGGGCATTGTGACCAATGAAGTGCCAGGAGGGCAGCTAGAAGAGTTTCTGCTTCAAAGAGTAATATTAATTGTTCAAGAGTGCAAATAAGCCACAAAAAACTACAAAGCAGCTCTCGAATAGGGCCAGGTGCTCTCTCTTCTTCAGTCATTTCAAAGCATCCTCATCGTTGTTCATTTTCTCAAGAACAAATCAATTCTCATCACCTCAGAGATGTAAATTAGGAAATGACCATCCTCCCAGCACCCTGGTTCTACAGATGTGAGCTTTTGTTTTTTCCAGCAACTGAAACACCTCTTTTTTTTATATTTTATTTTATTTATTTTAGTTTACATCGTTCATTTCCACAAGATTTTGAGTTACATATTTTCTCCCCATCTTTCCCCTACCCACCACCCCAAAACAGCGATCCCACTGTATAACCCCTCCCCCAATCTGCTCTCTCCTATGTCCTCCCCCATCACCCCTCTGACTTTCCA
>CM053582.1:42063410-42083545 GCA_028627135.1 Pseudochirops cupreus | reverse complement strand
CAGCTCCTCCTGTCCAGCCGCCCCCGGGGCAGAGCCGCGGCTTCAGGGCAGGTTGGTTTTGGTTCACAATGCTGATATGGTTCCTCGTAGCCAAGCTGACTTTAGTGGGAAGTATCTTTGTGTGCTTTTTGGAGTTCCAGGATTGGTTTAGAGTCCTGTTTTATGGGTATTTTGGGGTGGCTATGTGAGAGCTGCGATATGTTGCTGCTGCAACGCCCCCATCTTGGCTCCGCCCCCCCCATTCAGGGTAATTCTTAACTTTGTGGGATATGATATATTTGGCCAGAGCCCCAGTTCTTTTGCTCCTCAATATGTTGTATTCCAAGATCTGCAGTTCTTTAATGTCTCTGCTGCTAGGTCTTGTGTAACTCTAATTGTGGTACCTCATATTTAAATTGTTCTAATCTTGATGCTTTTAATATTTTTTACTTGAGTTGGGGGTTTCAGAATGTGACTATGATATTCCTATGAGTTTTCCTCATAGGATCTCTTTTAAGTGGTGATTGTTGAATTTTTTATATTTTTACTTTTCCCCCTCGTTCTAATGCTTCAAGACAACTTTCTTTATTTCGTGTATTACTGTATCAAGATTCTCCTTTTATTATGACTTTCAGTCAGTCCAATTATTTTTATATTTTCTCTTCCTGATCTATCCTCCAAATCTGTTGTTTTTCTTGTAAGATATTTCACTTTCTTTTCTATTTTTTCGTTGTTCATATTTTGTTTAATCATTTCTTGGTCTCATATAATTTCACTGGCTTCACTCTGCCCAATTCTAATTTTCAAGGTGCTATTTTAACTCTTTTGTGAGGGAAATTCTTGAGAGTTTGGAATTTTCTGACCTATTCTACCATCTTCCCAGAATCCTCTCCAGCAAAGATAACACTTTTGACAATAGAAACTATTGTGAAAAGCATATTCACTGTTTGTACAGACATGCCATCATGTGGTTCCTTAACTACATGTAACTTATATGAATAGCACTCATCTTCCTATACAAAGATACCATTCCTGACCCCCTTAATCAAGCACACACTTTCATTTGTTTTCCCCGACTAGTGCTAGTTTCTTCCTCCACTGACACTCTCTCTCACAGAAATTCTCCTCCACAGACGTCCTTTTCCAAAGTCTCAGTCACTGCAGTGCAGTAGTAACCCTGGGTCCGTGTGAGCTATGTTGGTGGGCCGGCTTCAAGGAAGGGCTGGTGGTGGATGTCAACAGCTATCATAGCTATCATCTGCAGAGCAGCCTAGCAAAGTATGAAGAAGCATCACCAGGTTGACTACTGGGTAATTCCTTTATTTCTGGCTGTAGCACTTCATGAAGGCCCTCTACTAAGTCTTGCAAGGGTTTTGATCTTTGTGAGCAGAAGGAGTGTTTTCACTGATGAAATCACAGATCCATGAAGTACTGACATACCAACAGGTTTACTGATGCATCCAGTATCTCACCCAGGATCCCTTGGGCCCAATGGCATGTGGACAATAAGATAGTGGACCAAGAGTTCAGGGTACAGTCTGTGGCCAGGGCATAGAGTAATGCTAACTGGTCTACATGGGAACCAAACTTGTGACTCGGAACTCATTAGCATTATGTTCTAACCTAAAAAGTCATCCACCCTTAAGAATGCTAAATACACATATATGTCTCAACCAAACTAAGACAGACTGAGAGGAACAGGTCATGAGACAAATGTAATCAAGCCTAAAAAGACAACAAAAGAAAAGGTGCTTAAATCCAGTTTCATGCTAGTCCATTTACTATCATTTGTGAGGTTTATGATTGTTAGCATATTGTGTCGAGAAAATCGATGGGTCAGGGCCTCAAGAACACCTCAAGACAATGGGCCTAAGCAGCTGGAGAAGCCGATGGTGAAAACCAGAGAGGGAAAAGGGGGTGGGAAATAGCCCTAGGAAGAGGACTTCAAACTTACCAGTTAGAGACTGGCACCGCTTTGACTTCATTTGGTAACCATGATGAGCTAAGAATTCTGCAGCTTTCTAGAAAGAACAAAGAACACAAATGATTCTTCTCCCAAAGGTGGCACACAAATCATCGATTCTGCTTCTATTACATTCAAAACAAAGTTACAGTTCCTGTCGTTTTTTTCATTTCTCAGTCAAAGTTTCCTAGAAAGTATGAAACCCCAAAGTAAGATATTACATTCCAAAAGACCCCAAAGAACATTACACAAATGTCCAGGAACAAGAGTATGGAAACCTATTACTTATTCCTTGAAAGCAACTCTGAAGTCCATGAGTATGATTGAAGGGCAGTGATCTGGTGAGCTCAGGAAGAATCTATAACGAGAGGAGACCACCAGCTGAAAAAGAGCTTGACCAAGTTAAAGATATCACCTGTTTGAGTGGAAGGAAGGGAGCAGAGGGTGGAAGAAGACAACTTCATCCTTTTATTTTCTTTTCTTAGCAAATTATTATATGAGGAAAAAGTCAGAGCACAAAATTCTATGCAGTATTTGATAAGTATCACCTATTTCAGTCAATGATCTTCATCATCATTATTTAACTTTTCTATAGCACTCTCCACTTTGCTCACAAATGAAGTCAACGCGTCAGTGAGCATTTATTAAGGACCCCTTATTTGCCAAGCATCTTGGTAAATGCTGTTGATACAAAGAAAGACAAAAAACACTCTTCTACTCTCAAGAAGCTCACAGTCTAATAAGGGAGGCAACACGCAAACAAGCATATTCAGACAAGAAATAAATGGGATAAATGAGAATTAATCTCAGAGGGAAGGTACTAACATTAGAGAGAATCAGGGAAGGCTTCTTGCACAAGGTGAGATTTTAGCTGGGACTTGAAGAAAGTCAGGAGACAGAACTGGGGAAGAAGAGGATTCCAGGTGCTGGAGTATCTTTGAGGAGGAACACCCTGGATCCCAGAGTATGTAGAGGAGAGTGAGGTGTAAGAAGACTGGAAAGATAAGAGGGCACTAGGTTAGGAAGAGCTTTAAAAGTCTAACAGGATTTTCAATTTGATCCTGGAGAAAATAGGGAGCCATTGGAGTTGACTGAATTGGGAGGAGGGAAGGTCACATGATCAGACCTCCACTTCTAGGAAGATCAATGGAGCATGGACTACAAGGGAGAGAGAGTCAAGGCAGGGATATCAAATAGCCAGTCACTGCAGTAGTCTAGATAGGAGGTAATGGTGGCTTTTGTCAGGGTGTTGGCAGTGTCGGAAGAGAGAAGGGGGTATGTAGGAAAATAATGAAGGTAGAAAGGTCAGGACTCAGTAAGTGATTGGATGGTGGCAGGGTGCAAGGAATTGATAAGTTGAGAATGACTATCTGTGAGCCTGGGTGACAGGGATAATGGTGATGACCTCAACAGCAACAGAGATGTTAGAAACTGGAGAGGAGTTGAAGTGAGAGGATGCCTTCCATTTTGTGTATGTTGAGTTTAAGATGTCTGCAGGATATCCAGGACAGGCAGTTGGCAATGGGAGACCAGAGGTCAGGAAGGAGGCTAAGAGTGGATGAATAGAGTTGAGAACCATCTGCATAAAGATGATAATTGAATCTATGGAGGCTGATAAGATCAAATGAAATAGTATAGAGGAAGAAGGACTGAGCCTTGGGAAACACTTACTGTTAGTGGGAAGAGCCAGCAAAGACAACTGAGTAGCAGTTAGGGAACCAGAAGAGATCAGTGTCACAAAAACTCAAGCAAAATTAATATTGAGGAGAAGAGGGTGATAGTGTCCAAAGCAGCAGAAAGGTCAAGGAGGTGGAACACTGAGAAAAGGCCATCGGATCTGTTAACTGAGAGATCATTGATGACTTGGGACAGAATAGTTTCAGTGGAATAATGAGTCTGGAAGCCAGAATTCAAAAGGTTTCAAATAGAATGACAGGAGAGGAAGAAGAGGTCATGATTAAAGACAGCCTTCTCAAGTTTATCCAGGAAATGGAGGAGATATAGAACAATAACTAGCAGAAGTAGACGGTTCAAATGAGAGGTTTTTGAGGTACTGCACAAGTACTATCAACTCTATATTACAGATGAGAGAACATGGTACCAATGTGGGAAAATGACTAGCTGATGAATACATGGATACTGTCAGAGTGAGAATTCAAACTCAGGTCTTTTGATTCTTGAATCACTGAAACACTCATATCAAGAAAAGCCCTAAAGAAGGACCCCTCCTCCTCTCAATTCCTGCCACCACACCTAAAAGTCCAGACTCAGAGCACCAGGATTTTTCTAGTCAGAAGAGCTGAAGCCAGAAACCCAACACCCTGAGGTTCCCATACATGTAAGGGTTTGAGAGAGAACTACTCAGAGGTATCCTGCTCTGTGAGCTAATGAACTCAATTCGATTCATCAAGTTTTTACTAAATGTTTAATGTGGGCAAAGTACTTTCTAAGTCCCAGAGATACAAGAATGCAACAGGCCCACCCCTTGATGAGCTAATAGTCCATTGATCCTATCTATCTGAACATCATCAAATGCTGCATGCCAGCATTCGACTGGCCCCAGCTCATCAGACACAGCTCTTCCATGAGTACCTCTGACACCTAGAATATGGTTAAGGGACAAAACAGCAAATATGTATCTCCTAAGCATGGTCTGGAGGTAGGCAAAAAAGCAACACCAGAAACCACATCTATAGGAATCAACGAATAGACATGGGACAGAGACAAATTTCAATACAAACCAAAGTCAACATCATTTTGGCCCGTGCTACAACCCTGAATATGGCCCTAACATCCTGTTCACTGTTATCTGACCCAGCCAGCAAACAGGTAAATTAGCACCTTATGTCTCAAAAAGAGGGCACTGGGGGGACTGATCCAAGCAGTGTTTCTGTAATTCTCTTCTACTCTCATGAGAGAATGGTGCCATACAACTGAAGAAAGAAACAACATGAGAACATTTCATCTTCAAAGAGGATGTTTCTTATGAGAAAGGTCAAAAATAACATGCAGTTTAGCAACTTTTCTTGCCCCCCGAAAGTGTGAATACATCACACTAACAAAGAATTTCCTGAAATTGAATCAAGGAACAAAGAATGCCCATAATGGACAGGTACCTCACCCCCACTCACCTGCAATAAAGTCACAACCCCGAAATAAACAAGAGCCCCCAGTGTCCCTATTGATGTTCACATGACCACCAACTGAAGCAACCATATGATACTG
Organism: Pseudochirops cupreus; assembly: GCA_028627135.1. NCBI lineage: Eukaryota > Metazoa > Chordata > Mammalia > Diprotodontia > Pseudocheiridae > Pseudochirops > Pseudochirops cupreus. The sequence goes on along the minus strand of CM053582.1, from coordinate 42,078,378 downwards.
TTTCATCAAGTCCCTACAGGTTTACTGACATCAAGACAATGGCTATCTGGTTATCTCCAGAAATTCCTCTGGCTAGAACATCTTGACGCGACAGTAATTAAGTTATTGTGAGTGATCAACATAAGTTCATTCCATTCAAAAACTCCTCAGAGAGCTTTTTCTAGTATCATAGATTCTCCAAGTTAGAAGGGATCTGAGAAGTCACCTAGTCTAACTCCCCCCTGAATAAGAATCCCCTCTACAGTAAACCCAACAAGTGGTTGGTCAGATTTTTATTGAGGATCTCCAGAGAGCAGAAGCAGATTTCCTTCTAGTACAGCCCATTCCACAGATGGAAAGTCTGACCAAAGCTAAATCTGCACCTTCTCCTCACTGCCCTTCTGTCTGCCCTCAGCGTCCAAGTGGAACAAGGCTAATCCTCTTTTACGTGAAAGCCCTTCAAATATTTGAAATGGAACTTTCCCTTGGCCATTTCAGCTTGGCAGGGGTCTCCTGGCTGATTTTTGCTGGGCTAATTGTTTTTACAGAAATCAAGTAGCAAGACGTTTTCTTGACCATACATTGGAAAGGCCCCATGAATGCTCTCAGAGCAGGACAAGAGCAGGGCACATTTGCCCCTTAAGACTGACGTCTCCATCTTAGATGTCTCTTAGTGAATATCTCCTGCTCTTCTACTTCATCCCTAAACATGGCATTTTGGGAAAATGGTGCCAGTTCCACTGGCCCCAGCTTCTGGCTCCCCACAGTCCTAACTGAAGATCAGAGAGTGGGGTGGCTAGGTAGTGCAGTGAATAGAGCACTGGCCCTGGAGTCAGGAGGACCTGAGTTCAAATCTGACCTCTGACACTTAACATTTACTAGCCATGTGACCTTAGGCAAGTCACTTCACCCCAAATACCCCCCAAAAAAGGCAAAAAAAAAAGATCAGAGAGTGCTGGATTCCTCTGTATAATGCTATCAGTGCCTAAGAAGTAATTATACCAACCTTCTTGTAGCCTCAGCATGTCTTTTTAGAAGTTGAGAATACAGAAGGCACTTGATTCCATTCAATAAGCATTTATGAATTTATTACTGTGAGCAAGATATCTGAAGGTCTAGAGTAGAGCAGAGGGATTTGCTTTGTCCTGCCCTCCCCTGTCTATACTCTATATAACCTCTTCTCAATTTCAATACTGTGAGTCCCAGCATATGAAAAAGTACCACAAAAAGCAAAGAGAGCTTGGGCTGTATTAGGAGACACAGAGTACCAGAACTAGGGTGGTAATACAGCCCCTGGTCAGGCCAAGGCTCAGATACCATGATCAGCTCTGGGCACCACATTTTAGGGAGCACGTGGATGAAGTGGAGTATTCCAGAGAAAGGGCACTGGGAAAGAGAGAGGGCTCTCCTGCAATGAGGAGTGGTAGAAAGAGCTGGGGACATTCAGCGTGGAAAAGAGAAGACTTAGGAGGGGCATGACAGCTGCTGTCAAGCATCTGAACAGCTGGCATAAGAGAAAGGGATTAGCCTTGTTCTGTCCGACCTCTGATCACAGACTCATGAGCAGTGGGGATAAGCTACAAAGAGCCATTTTTAGATTGGGTGCAAGGAAGAACTTCCTAACAAGGACAGTTGTCCAACACTGTCTCTGGACTAGTGGCTCTGCCCTATTTGCAGTTTCTATACAGAACTCTGGAGGATCATTCAGTGGAGACATTATTTTAAAAGGAAGAGTGGACCAAGGGACAGGGTACTGGACCTGGAGGTGAGGGAGGCTTGGATTCAAATGTGACTCTGCCCTGAGCTGGGTGACCATAGTACAATAATGGAGAAGAAGAACTGCAGTGGCTACCTCACAAGGCCATGTGAGAATCAGGTGAGAGACATTCAATCGCATATAGACAGTATTTACAAACTTTAATGTGTACAATGTAAATGTCGCAGCCCTTATTAGAGGATATTCTCAGTCAGGTACAGACTGACCTCAAAGATCCCTTCCAACCTTGGAATTCTGTGAAGCCCCTGAAGCCCTGAGAGTCTTTGCCTCTTCACCCATAAAATGAACTCGAAGATGATCACTAAGGTCCCTATGGCAGCCACTTATCAGCGACTATGTCCTGTAGACTCCTCATAGACATGGGCTGGATTACGAGGCCTCTCAAGGCCCAGCCAGCTTTCAAACTTCCATGATTGTGTGAGTGATTCACAAGCAGACCAACTCCAGCAAAATTCTACCAATGTTATTTTCAACAACTCATTCATCTAATATATATACACACATACATATATGTATACACATATATCCATATATATGCATATATTAGGAGGGCACGTAGTAGTTACAAGTCATCAGTCTAGACACTGCAAGGAATACAAAGAAAAAATGACCTGGGCCCTACCCTCCCATGGTTCCCAATTCAGTAGGGGAGACCATGAGACAGGTACACAAATGGCTATAACATAAGGCAGGCCATGACTACAATAGCTGGTATTCTGGTCATTCAGAGACACAGCTTTGATATATGTAGAATGGGCCTTCTCAAGCATGCACACATAGGCATTACACCCAAATTAAACTGCCATCAATGTACCACTATCAGCATGTATGAGCACTGTGGACAGAGCCATAGCTCCCTGACAAGCATGTCTGCAACAGCCCAATTGTCCTGAATGGACTCAACGAACGTTGTTTAGTCCACACAAGTTCGCTGCACCACCATTTCTCAACTAGCATGTTGTCTGATATCAAGATACACGATCCAGCCAGAGCCAGGTGTCCATGCCTCCGGCTAATCTGCAGTCAGTAACTTTCGAGTGCCTTTCAACAAAGAACATTAAGATTGAACATAATTAGCATTCCCTCTGTCAGTTGCCCCAACAGCTGCCACAGTGCGTCATTTCTATTCACTCTTTGGTATGTAACACACAAAACTACCCAAGCAAGGGAACCAAAAATCACTGCTCCATTTCTAAACCATGCCAAAGGCAAGAATGGGGCCTCTTCCATAGGCTGAGGGAGTCCTAGGAACAAATGTGAGTTAATAATATAGCAGTACCTACTGAATCTGATTAAGAATGGGTGGAGGGAGGGGGGCCACAGCAGAGCAAGGGAGAATGAAGGCAATAGATATGGAATAACAGAAAACTGATAATCTACTAGTACTTATATAGGATAAAGAACTAGAAGACATAATTATACATATTGGTTAAATTAGTAGACCTGAGGTCACTAATAGGATAGTAGAATACTGAACTTCGACAGAGGACCTGGGTTCAAATCCAGGCTCTGTTACATATGACCTTGAATTTCTTCAAGCTTCTGGGTCTGGATTTCTTTCTTGGTAAAATGAAGAAGCTGTATTTAATGATCTCTAGCATCTGGTCCAATTTTAAATCGAGTCATTAAGTCAAGTTAATAAGCATTGATTAAATGCCTACTATGTGCCAGGAATCTTGCTAAAAGCCGGACATACAAAGAAAGTTAAGAATAGTTCTTTTCATCAAGGAGCATAAATTCTAATGAGAATGACAATATGAAGATATCTAGATATATACAAGATAGAGACAGAGTTGATGAATCTCAGAGGGAAGCTACTAGCCGCTGAGGGTTCTGGGGAAAAAAACTTCTTAAAGAAGGCAGCATTTGGGCTGAGTCTTGAAGGAAGTAAGGAAAATTAGGAGGTGGAGGTGAAGATGGTAAGCATTCCATGTGGGAGGGCCAGTGAAAGGCATGGAGAAAGGAAATGGAGTGTCACATACAAGGAATAGCAAGTTAGCCCATGAAGCTGGCTCATAGAGTATATGGAGAGAAGTAAGGTACAATACTGGAAAGTTAGGAAGGGGACACTTTAGGAGGAACATTAAATGCCAGAGGACTGTGAATAGGGAGCCACTGGAGTTTACTGACTAGGGGCAAGCAGGATGACATGGTCAGATCGACACTTGGCATCTGCACTGATGGTAACTAGAGTGAGGAGGCAGGAAGACTGAAACCTATTACATCAGGAGAGGCAAGATGAGAGACAAGCCTGTGCCAGGATGACAGATGTAAGCAGAGAGAAGAGGACATAAACAAGGGATGCTGGGAAGGTTAAAACAGAAAAGGAAAGATTACTCTAGGCAACAGAATAGATATGTGAGGTGAGTGGGAGTGAAGAGTCAAGGAGGGCATTAGGTTGTAAGTCTGGGTGTCTGGGAATATGGTGGTACTTTCAATGGTAACAGGGAATGTAGGAAGAGGGGAGCACTGGCAGGGGAAGAGAATGAGTTCAATTTTGAAGACACTGACTTTAAGATGCATATGGGGCGTCCAGCTGAAGATACTAAAAAGCCAGTTGGCGACAGAGGACTGGAGGTCAGGAGGGAGGTTAGGGCTGGATAAATAGACCTGAGAATAATCAGCACAGAGATGATAACTGAACTCCTGGGAGTTGGTGAGATTACCACATGAGATGCCTATGTAAGGCTATAGCTCTGGAGAGAGACTAGAAATGCAAAATGGTGTGGTGGAAAGAATGATAGATTTGCAATCAGCAGAGATCTGCTGCCTCTGACACTCATTATGGTCTAGTGACCATAGACAAGTCACGTAATCTCCCTAAGTCTCAATTTACTCAGCTGTAAAAATGGGCGTAATAACAGGTATTGCCTATTGCTGTAAAGAGCAAATGAGGTCATATATATAAAGCATTTGGTAAACCTTAAAGTGCCCTGTAAATGTCAATTATTGTTACTGAGTGCTCTGTGTAGACTAAAGCACTTAATATAACACCAATAGCCAAGGTATCTAGGAAGATGAGGGCTGAAATAAGGCTCTGCTCCAAATTCAAGGTGCGTTCACCTTGACAAGAACTCAAATGGAAAGGTGTACATGTAGAATTCTGCAGTTAGTCTATGCTAAGTGATGTACCAACCACAAAACAGTGAGAAAGAAAACCACGGTATGAATTTCAGTAGACTTGACATTTTTAAAAATTTTCTTTAATAACAATGAATTTATCAATTAATGCTTCAAAAAACTAAGAAATAGAAAGGTAGAAACTTTTAATGGAGTGGACACCTCTGGTCATTTCATTCATCTTTCTCCCTCCCTTGAACTACTCAGCCCCAGCCAGTTAAGTCAATGTTTTCTTATACAAAGGAAGGAGAACTAGGTGAGAATGAAAACAGGGATGGGGAAGAACACTGGTGATGATGGCAAAGAACATTGGATTGGGGATTTGTCGGTACGAGCAGTATAACAGCATGCTTCCTTACTAACTCTACACACTCATGCCTCCCTCACCCTCCAAAACTTCTCACTTGCTCCATTTATCCATCCTCTCTAGTCTCTCCTCTCTTTCACAATAAGACTCCATCCATCTAACCATCCATCCATCTATCCATCTATCCAGCCATCCTCTCTAGTCTCTCCTCTCTTTCACAATAAGACTCCATCCATCCATCTATCTATCCATCTATCCAGCCATCCTCTCTAGTCTCTCCTCTCATTTACTTCTTTTCCCCTCACTCTTTCCTTAACTCTCTGCAGTCTGGCTTCCTACCTCTTCAACCAAAATTGCTCTTTCTAGAATTATGAAGGACTCTTAGTGGGCAGATCTGATGGACAGCCTTTTCTCAGTCTTCATCCCTCTTGACCTCTCTTCCATCCTGTTGATCGCCCTCTTCTCCAGGATATTCTCTCTTCTCCAGATTCTCCTGACACTGCTCTCTCCTTGTTCTCTTCCTATCTGTCTTAATGTCAGTCTCCTGTGTCCTGCTGTGTATCATTTCTATGCAGGTGACTCACAACTCTCTGTTGTCAGCCCTAGTCTCTCTGCTGAACTACCTTCATGCATCTCCTATTCACTCTCAGTCATCTCAAAATGATGAGCATCTCAAGCTCAGCATGAACAGAACAGAATTCAGTATCTTTGACCTCCGATCTGCCTGGCTTCCAAATGTCTCTATTACTGTTGAGGGCATCATACCCCTAGTCACCTTGACTCTTACCTCTGAACCTCTGCAACCAACCTGCTGCGAAGTCCTGAACCTTTGTAACATCTCTTGAACACACCCCCTTCTCTTCTCTGATATTGCCACCCTCTCTCTGGTACAGGCCTTCATCACCTTATGCCCTGATCATTGCCACAGCTGCTAGGGGCTCTGCCTACCTCAGGTCTCTCCCCACTCCAGTCCATCCGTGACTCAGTAGTCAAATTGATCTTTCTATAGGGAGGGGTTGACCACGTTTACTGCTCTGCTTAACAAACTATACTGGCTCCCTACTACCTCCAGAATCAATGATCAAATCTTCCCCTTGGATTTTAAAGCCCTTTATGATCTAGCCCCTTCCTATCTTTCCCATTTTCTTACTCATTTCTATGCTCTCTCCTATTCAACTACACTGGCCTCCTGCTAGTCCTTGCACAGACTCCATCTCTTGACTCTGTCCCTTTACTCTGGCTGTGCCCCCTGCCTGGAATGCCCTCCCTCCTCATCTCTCCCTCTTCTCCTCCCTGGCTTCCTTCAAGGCCAAACTCAAATCCTCCCTTCTCCCATCTTCCCTGATCCCCCTAAATGCTAATGCCTTCCCTCTGCTGATTATTACCACTTTATCCTGTCTAGAGAGTCAGTACATAATTGTTTGTATGCTGTCTCCCCCATTAAACTGTGAGCTCCTTGAGAACAGGGATTGTTTTTGCTGCACTAGGTGGGGTTTTTAGAGGAAATCACAGAACCAGAGTTGAAAGGAGTTTGAAAGCCTGTGTAGTTCCACTTCCAATAGGTGGCAGAACACTGTAAAAACTGACTAAGAAGTGAGTCGTCCCAAAATGGACTGGGCTGCACTGGGAGGCTTGATGTTTCCCCTTGATGGAAGGTCAAAGGTTGGTCAGGTACTTTCTGTAACCCCCACACAAGCCCTCACAGCCCCTGGATATGGAGGGTACTTAAGAAATGTGTTGACTGAATGGATGACTGGATGAGAGAATTAAGGGAAAAGAAAAGAAAACTGACTGTTCTAATACCTTCCATATCAGATCTATTAACCGTGCAGTGCCTTTATTAAAGTCACAGCAGGGTTTTTACCCCACAAGCATTTTTCTTAAAAAGATTGCTAGTTTTCCTGAAAATTAACTCTCCTAAGCTAATTAAAATGGTGATGATTCCTAATTTTTCTCTTTGTGAACATGTCACTAAGGCATTTCCACTTTAATATTACTTAGAAGTCCGGGTGTTCATATATGCCAAAGTTCAAGGCCACGAACTCACCAAATCCCTCCTAAGACCCTGGAAATCAAGGCTTGCCTGATCTTGACCCCTGATGAATATTTAACAGAAGCATGCTCCATGAAATCACATTCCAAGCCTCAAAAAAATACCTTCCCTAGAAAATACACACACACACTCTCCTATTTTGTGTCTGGGGTGGCTAAAACAGTGACCCTGCAAGCAAGGACCTAGTATTCTCTGCTTTCATCCTTGTGTTGGAAAGGCTGCTCTTCAAGAGGTGTGATTTGTCACTTGTGAATCGAATTCTAATGGTTCCATCTGGTGGTAAAAACCAGAACAGAGCTCTGCATGGTTTCTGTGATGTCTCAATGCGAGCAACAGAAAGTCAGTCCCTCACTCTTACTGGAGCAGCTGAAGGAAAGTTGTGGGGAGCATCCCTCTCACCTCCACCCCACCCCCATCAGAACATAAGGGCTTGGAAGCCAAGGACCATCTTCTCTTTCTGTCACTGTATCCCCAGTGCCTAGCACTTAGGCACTGTGGGCCTTACACACAATAGGTACTCCCTAGAGCCTGGCTACATAGGCATTTGACAGGAGTTTTCTTCACAAGCCCCTCTGACAAACATTTTGAGCTTGCCTCAGAATGTACCCTGTATCCAATCCTTCTAACACAGGCCTCAGATACTTTCTCTATTTGAAGGAGGATATAAATCCTAATCTTCATCAAGGCATAATTCATTTCTCTATTCCTAATCAAAAAGTTTTAGTTGATTTTAATTTTGGTTTCTCTAGCAAAGAAAGGAGAGAGCCATGCTGACAACAGGCACTAGAGCAAATACAGCTGGGAAAACCTCTTTGTTATTGATGATCCATAGCAACCTTGGTCAAACTTTATCCTCTCAGTAGCAAAAGAAAGCTGTATATTTCATTATGCTCTCATTGATCTATTATCCAAAATAGTAGATGTTTGGTCTATGGGGCTAGAAGAGATCTTGGAGATCAGCTCATACAAGCCCTTATTCTTCCAGATGAGGCCTAGGCTGAGGAAGGTGACTTGTCCAAGGTAAAACCATTAGTAACAGGCAGAGAGATGAGATTTGAACTTGGATCCTCTATCTCTCTTCTATCTCCCTGCCTCCCAATCTGGAGCTGTTGTAACATGTACCTTCTCTGTTACCACACATTTTTATAACAGGTTATATGAGTCTACAGTGGAAAGAGACAGAGAACTTGGGTTCAAATCATAGCTCTGTTACTTACTACTAGTCTTACTACTTACTTACTACTACTTACTATTGGCCTTGGGCAAATCACTTAACCCCTTTGGGTCTCAGTTTCCCACAGCCTATGTAGATAGAAGGGTGATCCAAAGAACCAGATCAGGTTGAGGAAGCAAAGCTTTGCTTGGGACTCTTTTCCCTGGGGAGAGTGTGGACACCCTCTGATGTCCTCTGTTGAACAGACTGATAGATATCTACTGGGATATCCTTAGGATAGCATCTAAGGCTGAGTGATGGAGTCTCAGGGCCTAGACATAACTAGGCTGGCTCGGGTTCTTGTAGATGGGTAACAGTTAGTTAGTCGACTGTTTTTTAGGGTCACTTGCAGAGTGAGGCCCTTTCACCTTTTGGGATGAATCCCGAAAGAGGGCCAAGTACAGAGCACAAGCCAGAGTGCCAACTGCTTTGGGGGGGAGGCGGAGGCTGGGCACCTGCATGATCTCTTCTAGCTGCTAATGGTTGCCTGGGGATAGAGGCAAAGGCATACCACATTTGCACCAAGCTCTTACCCACCAGATTAAAAGGAAAAGAGAGTTCTTGGCCCAGCTGTGGAGAGGCATGCCTGAAAGATGGCAGCAGGAGACTGGGGGGCCATTTGGTTGAGATGGCAGTTGCCAAACCCCAGCCCTCAGGAAGAAAGCTTTCCCCCAAGGGATCCATGATGGCTCTCAGTTCTCCTGTCCTTTTCTGTGCCCAACGCTCCTTGTAAATGTCTCCAACAGTGCAAGCAGCTAACTGCAGATGATGTCCTTTTCTATCGGTCTAGTGAAAGGGGGAATGCCCAATCCATAATGGGCCAAACTAAGGTCATCATTCCTAGTCACTGAGACCCTATCGCGCCTCCCCTAGGGCAGTTAGAAACCAAAAAACCAAAGCCTGATAGGAACATGGGATGCAGCAGTGGAGCAGGGATCATCCGTTTTCCGATTACTATTTTTAGGCTTCCTTCTACACTATGCTCTAGGTCCAAAGCAAACATTTTATCAAAAGAAAATGATCCTCCAAATCCCATCTTCCAACTTTACCTTTCTATGGAGCCTCCAAATGACTCACATCCTAAAAGAAGAAGCTTCTGGGAACAAGATAAAATAATTCTAATGAAGGTGAGTATCACCATAAGCCTAGAGCAGTGGTTCTCAACCTTCCTAATGCCGCGACCCTTTAATACTCGTATGTGGGCATATCTGCATGTGGGTAGACCTGCCTGGTGACAGACAGAGGAGCGGTGTCTCTGCTCCTAAGACGATCCAAAATATGTATTTTCCAATGGTCTTAGGCGACGCCTGTGAAAGGGTCGTTCAACCCCCAAATGGGTCGCAACCCACAGGTTGAGAACCACTGGCCTAAAGGAACTGGGTCTGGATGGCCCTAGCATTGGAAAACTTCTCCTGGACAGCTGCAACTCCAGCCTCCTCTACTACCAGTACATACACACACACACACACACACACACACAAACACACCATGATACAATACACACATCACACAATATATTTCATACAGATACACACATGTATATATACTACACATATACCCAACAGTACACACATATATCACAGACACATGCACCTATTACACACATACATATATCCATCACACACACATACCACAGACTACACATAACGTGTGCATAATATACACCACATGTCCACACAGACACACATGAACACCCCACAACTGCACGTGTGAATGTGTGCCATGCACCTGTATAGTGTGTGCACATACATGAAAACATATGTGTGTTCACCTATACACAAACACAGACACCCCTACTTCAGTGGCTAATACCACAGGAATGGAGCAGTGTTCATGGGGGCAAGAAACTCCTCTTCTTGCTCCTCCCCTCCAAGCTGGTGGCTTCAGGAGCACCATCTGGGAAAGTGAGGTGCTTAGCCTAGATGTCCCCTACCTGCCTGCAGAAGATAATCCTGCCTGAAGACAGGAACTGATATTTCCTCTATCAAAGAAACGAATCTAGCTTTGGTGGAGGAAGACTGCTAAGGGCTAGTCCTTTAGGAGGGCTCCAGTTTTAGAAGTACAGCCCCACAGGGTAAAAGCTGAGAAGAGCAGCCCCATACTAGTATGAGGGCCATGGTGGCTAGGGAAGCAGACCAGTGAGGGCACTGCCCCCAGAGCTAGGCACACAGCTCTGGGAGGAGCAGAAACAGACTGAGGCCTGAATCAGGATTTCCTCATTCTGCTACCTGCTAGCTGCATGACCTTTAAAAGCTGTCATGGAATGTATCCAACATACTCAGGCATTGGTCCATAGGCCCTGAAGCACTGCTCTCACTGAAGGAGGGTTCAAATCCTAGGTATAGTTCTTTTATTTTATTTGTCGTTTTATTAATAGTTACTTTTCCTCCTTTGTCATGACTTCTTTTTTTAATACACATTTGTTTTTAAAACTTTGAGTTCCAGTTTTCCCTTCTTCCCTCCCCACCCACCCTCACTGGAAAGACAAGCAATTCAATATAGGTTGTACATGTGTAGCTACCCAAATCATTTCCATAGTAGTTATATTGTGAAAGACTGACTATATTTCCCTCCATCCTATCCCGCCCTCCACTTATTCTATTGTCTCCTTTGACCCTGTCCTTTTTCAAAAGTATGTGTTTCTAACTACCCTCCCTGCCAATCTGCCCTACCATTTCTCCTCCCCTCTCTTATCCCCTACCCCCCTACTTTCTTGAGTGTGTATGTTATTCTCTCCTTAAGCCAAATTCAATGAGAATAAGGTTGTCCTATTCCCTTTCACCTCCCTGCTCTTCCCCTCCACTGTAACAGTTTCTCTTGTTTCTTTTATATGAGATATTTTACCCTAATCTGTCTCTCCCTTTCTCCTTCTCCCAATATATTCCTCTCTCACCTCTTAATTTTATTTTTTAGATATCATTCCTTCATATTCAACTCGTCCTGTGCCCTGTCTATGTATACATGAACAAACATATACCCACACTCACATATATATTTATACATACCTACATCCTCTTATACATACAGATATATGTATACATATATATTCCCTTCAACTGTCCTCATACTGAGAAAGGTCTTATGAGCTACAATTACTGTTTTCTTATATAGGAATGTAAATAGTTCAACTTTAGTAAATTCCTTATGATTTTTTTCCGTTTACCTTCTCATGCTTCTCTTGCTTCTTGTATCTGAAAGTCAAATTTTCTGTTCAGCTCTGGTTTTTTCATCAAGAATACTTGAAAGTCCTCTATTTCATTTAATGACCATATTTTCCCCTATAGCATTATACTAAGTTTTGCTGGGTAGGTAATTTTTGATTTTAATCCTAGCTCCTTTGACCTCTGGAATATCATATTCTAAGCCCTTCAATCCCTTAGTGTAGAAGCTGCTAGGTCTTGTGTTATCCTGATTGTGTTTCCACAACATTCAAATTGTTTCTTCCTGACTGCTTGCAGTATTTTCTCCTTGACCTGGGAACTCTGAAATTTGGCTATAATATTCCTAGGAGTTTTCTTTTGGGGATCTTTTTCAAGAGGTGATAGGTGAATGCTTTCAATTTCTATTTTGCCCTCTAGTTCTAGAATATCAGGGAAGTTTTGCTTGATAATTTCTTGAAAGATGGTGTTTAGGCTCTTTTTTTGATCATGGCTTTCAGGTAATCCAATAATTTTTAAATTATCTCTCCTGGATCTATTTTCCAGGTCAGTGGTTTTTCCAATGAGACATTTCACATTGTCTTCTATTTTTCCAATTGTTTGGATCTGTTTTATAGTATCTTGATTTCTCATAAAGTCATTAGCTTCCATTTGCTCCAATCTAATTTTGAAGGAGTCTTTCTCTTCAGTGATTCGGTTTTTGAAAGTCCTTTTCCATCAGGCAAATTTGGCTTTTTAAGGCATTCTTCTCCTCATTGGCTTTTTGGGCCTCTTTTGCCATTTCAGTTAATCTATTTTTTAAGGTATTATTTTCTTCAGTCAGGCTGTTGACTCTCTTTTCTTGATTTTCTTGCATCATTCTCACTTCTCTTCTCAATTTTTCCCCTACTTCTCTTACTTGGTTTTCAAAATCCTTCTTGAGATCCTCCATGGCCTGTGACCACTTCATATTTTTCTTGGGAGCTTTTGATGCAGGAGTTCTGACTTTGTTGTCTTCCTCCCATTCCATACTTTGATCCTTTTTGTCCCCAATAAAGGAATCTATGGTAGGATTGTGTTTCCTATGCTTGCTCATGTTACCAGTCAATTGCTTGACTTTTGAACTCTTTGCCACGGTAGAACTCTGCTTTCAGAATGAAGAGAGCTTTGTCCCAAATCACTAGTGCTTTTGCAGCTGCCAGAGCAATTAGGAAAGAGCCATCTCCGCAGCCCCTGCAGGTTCTGGCACCTGGCCACACACCCTAGGACCTCCACCCAAGACTGCAATCCAGATCCAAGCAGGTCAAAGCAAGAGCAATTATCCTCTGAATGGTTGCTTGGTCCCCCTACAATCTGCAGGAGAGGAAATCCTGAGGCAGCCACAAGGTACAGCCACTGCACCTCCACTGCTTCTTGTCCTGGGAGCAGGGGCTAGACCACACTCTTCCATCACTCCTGTTCCAAGAGAGTCCCACAATGACCTTTTACTTTCTCTTTGGCGTTTATGGGTTGAGAAGCCTGGAAACCGCCACAGCTGCTGGTGCTTCACTCTCCTGAAGTCTGCTCTGGCCACTGCTGGTTGGGGCTACCCTGGAGCCAAAAGTGCTCACTCAGGGCTGGGCTCAGCTCCCAGCTTGGTGCGATAGCCCCTTCCTGTCCACCTGCCAGGCTGCCTTCACCAGGAGATTTGTTTCTCTCTGTCACTTTGTGGGTTCTGTAGCTCTGAAACAGCAGTGCTCAACCTGTGGGTCATGACCCCTTTGGGAGTCAAACAACCCTTTCACAGGGGTTACTTAAGACCATTGGAAAATACATATTTCTGATGGTCTTAGGAACCGAGACACCACTCCTCTACACGTCTCCAGGAGGGTCTGCCCACATGCAGATATGCCCACATACAAGTTCTCACCATGATGTCATCATCACGCCAACCCTATCACATACACCCCATACAAATACAGGTGTATGTGACAGGGTTGGCGCCATAATGTACTTATGTGAACCAGTCACACATGTGTAGAGAGCAGCTACTGCGTAGAGGGCAGCTGCTCTGTTGAAAGCAGCAATATTGGAGGTAAAACAACACTTCATGAATTATAATTGCTGAGTAAATGTAAAATCATGTTCTGCAAAATCATCAACTACTGCAAAAAAGGAAAATATCTGTACCATGGGAACTTAATCTGGATGCTGATCTGTCTTTTTACATTCACCTGTGGTTGATGTGAATACTGCCCCCTTGTGATTATAACAGGTATGTAAAAAATACAACACAGAGAATGATAAATCATAGGAAACCTTAATGAACTGTATTGACTGAACTATGCCATGTATCATCTTTTCCATTATTAAAGCTATTGTTATATATTATTTTCATTAGCAAACCATCCCATGACAATGGATCATGTAGAGAAGAACATTAAGGAGGCAGAGCCAAGATGGTAGCATAGAAGCAGCAAGGTTTCACAGCTCGCACATAGCCACCTCAAATACCCATAAAATATGACTCTAAACAAATTTTAGGGCTCCAAAACTCACATAAAAATACAGAAAAGCACATCTCACACTGAAGGCAGCAAGGCACAAAGGGCTCAGCGCAGCACGCTGGGAACCAAAACCAGCCCAGCCTGAAACCACAGCTTGGCTCTGGGCAGCCAGGACAAGCTGCAGCTGGAGCTTCAGGAGAATGGATCAGCACCAGCTGTGGCAGTTTCCAGAATTATCAAGCCATAAGAAACACGGACTAAGTGAAAGGTCAGTGGATCTCAGCTAAATTTGGGGGAGAAAAGCAGTCTGGCCAAACTGCATCCAGGGCAAGGAACTGGCAGAAGTGGTGGCCCTGCAGCCACCCCCACATGGCTGCTTCAGAGTTCCCGGCTTGCAGACTGCAGGGGGGCCAAGCAATAGTTCAGAGGCTAAGTGCTCTTGCATTGAGCAGCCTGGATCCAGATCGTGGTCTTGGGTGGTGGTCCTGGGGTGTATTTTCAGTGAGCCAAAGCTGGTGGGGGCTGCAGCAGCCTCCCAATAACTCCAGCAGCTGCGAAAACCCCAGCAATTTGGGACAGAGCTTTCCCCCATGGAAGGAGAGTTCCACAGAGCTAAAAAATCAAGTAATTTACTGGCAACATGAGCAGGCAGAGGAAGCAAAGTAAGAACAGCAACCAAACCCTAGATTCCTTCTTTGGGGACAAAAAGGATCACAGTATGGAAGGGGAGGAAGACAACACAGTCAGAACTCCCACACCAAAAGCTTCCAAGCAACATGAAGACTGCCTAAAAGCCATAGATCAGCTTAAGAAGGATTTTGAAAACCAAATAAGAGAAAAGGAGGAAAAATTGGGAAGAGAAATGAGAATGATGCAAGAAAATCATGAAAAGAGAG
>CM053582.1:42030880-42062910 GCA_028627135.1 Pseudochirops cupreus | reverse complement strand
CTTCAGCTTTGGCAAAAAAAAAAAATTGGATGAAAATAAAATTTACATGTTGCCTACCTTATCTGCTTTCTTTGGGGAATATGACATTTAACCAGACAAAAGGATTATGATGAGAATTTCTGTGAAAGAACACTTGCACATGCTTGCAGACAAAATTTCATCATACTTTCCAAATCTACCTGACACCCCATTTGCACTTGCCAGAAGCCCATTCACAGTCGAAGTTGAAGATGTTCCTGAGACAACACAAGAGGAGTTCATTGAACTTATTAACAGCAATGCAGAGAGAACTGATTTCTCTACAATGCCAGTTACAAAATTCTGGATCAAGTGTTTGCAGTCATATCCTGTTTTGTCTGAGACTGTGTTGCACCTTCTTCTTCCATTTCCAACAACATATCCTTGTGAAACAGGGTTTTCCAGCTTGTTGGTTATCAAGTCTAAATACAGAAGTAGACTTGTTGTGGAAGATGATCTTTGTAGTGCTCTTGCAAAGACTGCCCCGAGAATTTCTGATCTGGTGAGAAAGAAGCAATCTCAACCTTTGCAGTGACATTGGCTTTTTATGCATACTGTCGCAAAATGTAGCAACGTAGTTTACTGTGGTTATATTAAGACTTTTACCCATGCTACGCCATGCTTCAAGACAAAATTTCATTTATTTGTAATTAGAAATAAATATTTCACAATATATAATTACATATTGTTTTTGTGATTAATCACTATGCTTTAATTATGTTCAATTTGTAACAATGAAAATACATCCTGCATATCAGATATTTACATTATAATTCATAACAGTAGAAAAATTACAGTTATGAAGTAGCAATGAAAATAATTTTATGGTTGCGGGTTATCACAACATGAGGAACTGTATTAAAGGGTCGCGGCATTAGGAAGGTTGAGAACCACTGCTCTAAAATTTGTTTAGAATCATTTTTTACATGTGTTGGAGGAGGTAGAAGCCAAAGCTGTGGGGAAATCCTGTGTCTACTCTGCCATTTTGGCTACTACCCTTAGATATAGTTCAAATGTCCTCCCTTAACCTTTTGTTGACTTTATTTCTGGTTTCTCTAACAAAGAAGAGAAAGCTCAGTTGGCTCCAGGTCTTTGGGCCTTACCTATCCCCTGTGTAAAATGATGTGGTTGTACTAGATGATCCCTGAGATCCCCTCTAACCCTCAATGCCCTGTGATACATCTCTCCTGCTCAAAAGCTTGCAAGTCCTCCATTCTTCCTCCTAAGGAAAGTCGAAGCGCTTCTGCTAGGCAGCCTGGACTCTCCTACCTTTCCATGTTGCTATTCCAAGAAGATGTCATGCTTCATTCAAACTGCGCCACTCTCTGTCCAAAGGTAGCTAGGTGGCACAGTGAATAAAGCACTGGACCCAGAGTCTTCCTGACTGCCTCAGACTCTTCCTACCTGTATGACATTGGGCAAGTCACTTAACCCTGGGTGCCTTAGTTTCCTCATCTGTAAAATGAGTTGGAGAAGGAAATGGCAAACCACTCCAGTATCTCTACCAAGGAAACTGCAAAATGGGGTCACAATGAGTCAGAAATGACTGAAACAACCAAGCAACAACAACTCTTTGCCTGAAGAGTGTGCCCATACTTTCCCTCCTTGAGTCATGCCTTTGTACTCACACTGTTCCAAATGTCTGCAGTGACCTCCCTTCCTTTCTCTGCCTGCTGAATTCCCATATGCCCTTTAGAACCCAAATCAAATTCTATCTCCCAGAGGAAGCCTTTCCTGACTGCCTTGTCTGTGGTGGTCCTTCCTTTTACACCTCACATAGTCCCTCTCCTTGGGGACTCTGCAGTGCAGGTATCACATGATGTTGGGCAGCAGCAACATTCTAAGCTTTAGGGTCTAATCTGCCTAGACTGTGAGCTCCAGGGGGGAGGACCACATCTCACCTTTCCAGCTCTCTCTGAGCACAGAGTTCTTCACTAGAGAAGTATCTAATAAATGTTTACTGAATGAGTGTAAGAGGCCAGGCCAGACTCAGGCCAGTCCCCTGGGACTTGAGGTTTGAAACTGGAATTAAATGAGACACTTGTAATCTCTCTAATAGTTAAAGAAAGGGAATGTACTTAGCCACAGTAGGGGAAGAATACTGCTCTCACCACAATGAGGGAATCCACAATGAGGGAATGAATGAATGAAAATGAAGCACCCAATATTTCAGTGAGTTAAGAAGCTCTTAGCCTATTGAGGCTTCACTTTAAAGCCTCCCTCCAACACTGTGGGCCCTGAGCTCAGTTTCTCAGCCCCTACAAATCTCACTTAGGTACCTTTTGGCTTTCCATATTTAAATGTCTCCCTTTTCTGTTTCCCAGTGGCACTGAAGAAACCATTGTTTTAAACTTTAAAGCTTTAGAAATGGAAGCTATTATTTTAATTATATTGGAATGATAGCATGGATGGAAAGCTAGTCTTAAGATCCAGGAAGACCTGGATTCATGTCCCATCTCGGATACATCCAGGCTCTGTAATCCTGGGCAAGTCACTTAACCTCTCTGTGCCTCAGTTTCCTCTCCTGTAAAATGGAGATAATAATGGCCCCTACTCTCCAGAATTCTTGTAAGAATTAAATGAGATATGAATTGTAAAGCACTTAGCACAGTGCCTGGCACATATATAAATGTTTTAGTTATTATATTATTATTATCCCTATGAAGTAAAGGCCATCATTCTAACCATGGTTTGATTTCCTTCTTTTTTTGTGATTCTGTTCGGTTCAAATATAAAGTTACTGTATGAGAATCTTTGAGTTTCATAGATTATTGGAGCTGTGCAGGGAGGCTGTGTGAAGGGAGGGTTCAAATCCTGTCTCTGCCTCTTATAACAGGAGTGACCTTAGATTTGGCTTCTCTGGGCCTAGTTTCCCCTTTTGTAAAATGCAAGCTAAATAAATGTTAAATGATATAAAAGTGCCGGGGTTGGGGGAAGAGAAACAATCTCTGTACTCTGTAAGAACTATGGCCTTTAAGGTCCCTTGCAGCTCTCTAGAAATGATTCTGTGGCCTGAGAAGTCATGGAGGAAACAACAGAGGCCTAAAGAGGGGAAGGGCCTGTGTCTTGCAGGAAGTCAGTGGCAAACATGAAATTCAAATCCAGATTTTCAGCCTCCCACCCTGATGGTCTTCTCACCTTCCCTTCTGGATGTCACATTTAGCAAAATGGCCCATCATTTTCACAAGCCTGCTTGCCTACTGTTGAGAGCTTCTGAGTGTCCTTTGGAGTTCAAGGTCAGTAGTGGTTCTGGGCCAGGCCAGAACAGGACAAATAATATTAATCAACATATGCACCACAGTTCCAGTAAGAACACTATTGGCACTGTATCCAAAAAACTGTTATACAACATGTTTGTGATAAGCTTTCTCCTAGGTTACTTGACTCTAATAATTCTCATCCATTTGAACTGCATTGTTGGCTAGAATAAGAATTCCTCTGCTTATTTGCATTTTCTCCTCATGGCAGGTTCTTAAATATTATTAATTTGTAGAAAGCATGGGCCAAGAGGAGGCGGGTATGCCCCTCCCTCCCTCACATGCCAGGGCCTCCCCAGGGTGCACAGACAAAAGGACAATGGTTTCCATAAAAGAGGGAACATTTGGACCACAGGAGACACAGACAGAGAAAGCCGCCACACAGACCTGAAAGCAGCAAGCAGTTTGGGGGAGTCAGCATGAGACGCACCACAACACGCGTGCCAGGAGAGATCCCTCTGCTCCGTGTGCACAGCCCCAGGGGAGATGGAGCTGGTGGAGACACAGAACCACATGCAGCCTCTGAGGAAGTAGGGGGCCAGAAGAGATGGAGATGCCAAGGCACACTTGGACCTGGAGAGAGGCCTGAGCTAAAGGCTCCTGCATCCATGTGGCCCCTGAGGGAAAGAGCTGACAGGAGCTGGCAGTGGACAGAGAGAGCAGCTGCCCCTGGAGCTGGAGAGAGGCCTGAGCTGAAGTCTCCTACATCCATGTGGCCCCTGAGGGAAAGAGCTGACAGGAGCTGGCAGTGGACAGAGAGAGCAGCTGCCCCTGGAGCTGGAGAGAGGCCTGGCCTAAAGGGGGCTGCATCCATGTGGTCCCTGGAAAGAAGCAGCCAGCGCCAGGGAAGGATGCTGAACCAGCAGCAGAGTGACCAGGTGCTGCAAGGTGAAGGAAAATTGATGCAGCAAGAAATGGCAGAACCGAGTGGCAACGAGGCAACAAGCAACACCGGGGACCCCCACGTCCCAACCCTGCCCTTTGCTGGTCATGGGGCCAGTGAGGCTCTGGGAGATGAAGGTGAAAAGTCATCTCCCTAGCAATCCCAAGCTGAAGAGGGCAGTACCCTAAGGGCTAGATCCCCCAAGCTCAGTAGGGTAGTAATGAAAAAGTAGAGTAGTACCAGAAGACAGGATTGTACCCTGTGGGAAGGTGGGGGAAAGTTTTCCTAGCTGTCTATGAGTTAAGGTACAAGTCCTTTCTATCCTTTTATTGCATAAATAAAACCTTTTCTGTTTTTAATGCTTTGTTAGCCTAGATGCTTGCAGGGAAACCAAGGGCCCCTTTTGGAGGTAGGGGGATACAAAATTAGTCAAATACTGAAGTTCCTAGAGTTACCCTGAATGTGGGCATGATCTAGGGTTTTTTTTTAATAAGGCAGGTACTGAATTTCCAAAAGGTTCCCTGGGTAAGGACACAAGATTTTGAGTTAATCCAAAAACTGTACCTAAGTCCTTGTGGAAGAGGAAGAGGGAAGGGGGGGGGAGAGGAAGAGGGAGGGGAGGGAAGGAGGAAGGGAGGAATGGAAGAGGGAGGGGAAAGGGGAAGAAAGGGAGGGAAAGGGGTGCTCTAACTTCAGAGTTACAAACACAGTTACAATCTACTTGCAAAAATAATTTTTATGATGATGATTCTTAAAATCTTACCTGTTAAAATGAGTGTTGCAAATATTATATTTATATGCTAATACTTGCAAATACAGATTCTGTTAAGAGTTCTTTCTATTAAGCACTGTAGTCCTGCTTTGTATCTCATCACCATGTAGCATGTGCTCTGTTCTTGAAGGCTAAGCCAACGGAACTCACTATCTGCCTGGCCTGCCAACAAGCTGGGGACAGGACTGTCTTGCTAGTTTCCAACAACCAGTATGGCTTCCCACGAGGTTGGCCATTCTAAGGGACTCTCTATGGGACTCTAAGGAACATCTATGCAAGTCATTGAAGAGCTGAGGGCGATGTCCCCATGCCATGGAAATGCCAGAGACCCCAGTGGAGAAGCGTGAAAGAAGTTCTATACGCGTCCTCTAAGCATTAGCCTTTGTAAAGAGAGTATCTGTTGGCCTTTCGTGTGGTCTTTACTGCTCACATATGCCATGTGCCATGCTTTTCATGCTGATGCAATTCTCCCCACTCGGAATGCCCCTTCCTTCCCCTCTTCCTTGACAAAACAAACCTGGGTGACCCTTTTTGTAAGACCAAGCTCAAGATCCATGCGTGTGCATCCTCACCAGAGGCTTCCCTAACTAACTCCACCTAACGCCAACCTTTTTCTCTTCTGTTGATCTCTAGTTTTGTAGATTTGGGAGTGGGTTTCTTTGGGAAGGACATCAAGTGTGTGTCTGACAGAAAAAAAAGAGGGGAAATAGTGGCTGGGCTGTGCTAATAAAATAAAAATGGATGCTGCTACTGAAAATCATTTGCCTATTTATTATTGTACTGGTCAAACTGC
The DNA here is from genome assembly GCA_028627135.1 of Pseudochirops cupreus. Classification (NCBI taxonomy): domain Eukaryota; kingdom Metazoa; phylum Chordata; class Mammalia; order Diprotodontia; family Pseudocheiridae; genus Pseudochirops; species Pseudochirops cupreus. The sequence goes on along the minus strand of CM053582.1, from coordinate 42,057,187 downwards.
CAAGGGGCCATTTTTAGAAAATTAGACAAAATAATAACAAGATTCATCTGGAAAGACCAAAAATTGAAAGAGAAGTTAGGAGCAGTGACACAGGCCTTTAATTCCTGCTAGTGGGGAGGTCAAAGCTGGGGGACTGCATGAGTTTAGGAATTCTGAGCTGCAGTAGATTAAGTCAACTGGGTGAACCTCCAGGAGTGGGGAGGGGCACACTAGCTCAGGTTGGAAACGTAACAAGTCAAAGCTTCCAAGCCAATCATCAATGGGATTGGGATCAGGAAGCAGTCTCTGCACTTCCAGCATGGGAGAGATAGGGAGACTCAGTCTCTTACAGTAACAACAACAATGATGATGATAATGAAATCATGGGAAAAGTAAAAATAAAGGGAGGATAGTATTGGCATAACTTAAGGAATACTATTAAGCAGTATTCATCCAAACAATTTGGTATTGATTCAAAAAACAGAAAAGTTGATTAATGGAAGAGACTTAGTAAGTAAAACTCAGAAGCAACTGAATTTAGTAGCCAGTGTTCAATAAACCCAAAGAATTCTCTATTCAACAAATTCAACAAAAGCTGCTGGGAAAACTGGAAAGCAGCTTGGCAGAAATTAGGTTTAGGTCATGAAAATATCCCAATAAGGTACAAACAGATACATGGCCAGAATGATAAAAGGTCATCTTATGAAAAATTAGAGGCTAATGAAAGGAATGACATTGGTGAAGAATGAAATGAAAGACAGCTACGACTAGGGAAAGAATTACTACAAAAAACAGAAGTGATAAAAGAAGATAAAATAGACCATTTCAATTACAAAGAATCTATAAGTTTTCCTACAAAAAATTAACATAATTAGAAGAAAAACAGTTAATTAGGAATAACCTTTGCAACAAAGATCTCTGATAAAGTTCTGATATCTAAGACATATAGGGAATTGATAGAAACATGCAAGAATAAAAGTCATTCCTTAAAGTCAAGGATTCTAAAAGGGAGCTTTCCAGAAGCCAAAATGCAAATTTTCAACAACCGTATGAAATCACTAATACTAAGCAACTTGCAAATTAAAGTAATTCTGAGATTTCACCTAACACTTATCATATAGGTAAAGACGCCAAAATGCAAAAAGAAATGAGAACTACTGGAGGAGGAGTGGAAAGAGACCCACTGACGTGAGCACAGCTGGTGGAATCAGCTGATCCAATAATTCTGGAAGACAACTTGGAATCATACTAAAGCCAATAAACTCACACACCCTTTGACCTTGCAAGGTAAGGCACATACCCCAAGGAGACTAAAATCCCATATACAAAAAACAAAACAAAACATTTAGAGCAGCACTTTTTGTGGTGACAAAGACCTGAAAGAAAAGTGGGTACCTGGTGATCAGTGAATGGCTGGGCAATTGTGAGTGCAATAGGATATTAGCAGACCGTAACAAATGATGAACATGAAGACTTGTTCGAACTGATACAGGAGAAAAGAAATGGAGTCAAGAGACCAGCTGACATGATCACTTTGGTGAAAGGAAAACAACAACTAGACCCTTAAAAAATTAACGCTGCCACTTAAAATAGTTTTCATGTGTATTGTCATTCCAACCAAACTTCCAAGGAGTTATCAAGGACTATCAAGAAGAGACTCCAGAGGACTTGCTTGTGAAGCCAGCCTGGCTTCCTCCTCTCAGGAAAGAGCAGAGGGGTGAGGCATCCAAGTTCACACAAGGCCAACGTGTCATTTTGGTTTGTCTGGTTACAAGGCAGGATTCTATTTGGGGGAAAGGATGAAGGGAGTCCCTGGGAAGTGATCCTGGTATAAGAAAAAGAAAAGGGCATCCTCAGAGAGGGAGGTAGGCCCAACATGTATCACGAGTTATGGCCAACAGATGGCCAGCTCAAGGGCTACAATGATATCTGTGAAATATTCAGTGACCCAGAAAATGGTCTCCAGAATACAAATCCTCTCTCTCCAGAGGCTTTCAGGAAAAGTCCCACATAGGCATCAGTGTATTAGTTGAGGGAGTAGTCACATCTTGTGATCAGAGCTCTGACTGCAGACAGCCACACTCGCCCTAAAAGACTGGGGTGAGCAAATCAGGCCCTCCCTCAGTGTCTTTCAGAAGATTCCTACCTCTGTGACAGCTCGCTCCCAATCACTTCTGGAAAGGCTATGGCGCAGGCTCCTGTGTCTTCGGAGGAGAATTTCTTTGGCCTCTTCAGCTGTCCCTGCTTCTCCTGGAAGGGTATGCCTGTTATATGCAGGAGCCTGGAAACACAGGCCAAAACAAAGTAGACAGAATCAAGGGTCCTGATGAAATCAACATCAAGAAAGCAACTCAATGTTCTGAGCACACATAATTCAAGTTGGCTGAAATTTGGAATTCTTTTAGATTATATGCACTTCACAGAGAAGGTAAACGAAAAAATCGGTAGTTAACCTATTTCCCCCATACATATGCAAGCCCTCTTAAATGTCTCTATTCTTAAACTCAGAAGACATCTTAAATCACAGTAATCCACAATTTCCTCACAAAAATAAGTTCTTATAAGAATATTAAAGCTATAAGAAAAAGGACTCTGCCTTTATAAAAAAATAAATTTCCTTGCCATCTGTCTCTAATCACATCTCTCGATGGTCTCCCAGACATATTGCTCCTGGGCTAAAGGACCAGACTCAATCACCATCTAAGATGAGCCTTGGTCCATCTCCTGAGGTTGCTGGGACAGCACTGCTGAGTCAGGAGGCTCACCCATTACTAAGAACTCAAGCAGGCATGGCAGGCAATCTCCTGTGTGCCACTAGCACAGCAAGCCAAGGCCAGGCCAGGGTCTCTCTGCTGTACTTTGCTATGGCTCTAGGTTCCACTCTGGAACTTAACACAGAGATGGGTTCGTAAATGTTTAGCAACCAGATTGGGGGGAGGGGCGATGTAAGCATGACACACTTTTAAGTTTAATGTACATCAACAGTTTCTCCATCACTTTCTTAAGTCTACACAATCAACAAAACCACCCATCAAGTCCTGATTTGTAGCATTTGCTGATTTCTAAGTATTAAAGGCTCACACTGAAAATTTCACAATTGGTTTGTGCCAGTCTGTTTTAAGGAACTCCAGCACAGCCCTGGGCATGTGGTTGGTAGCATAGAGAGAATATAAGGGCTGGAAGAGATCTACAGGGTTCACCTACAGGGCCTCAGCCCCTGCCTTTGGGCTGATTTTTTGGTCTTCTTACCTTCTTATGGGTCTGGCACATGGCAAGTGTTTAATAAATGCTTTATTTATGATCTCTCTTCTTTAAGAATCTTTCAGAATAAAGACTCTTATCCCCCTCACAAGGCCACTCATTCCCAAGTTCTATTTCAGAAATTCTTCCTTATATCCAAGCAAAACTGCATCATGTTGGATCTGACTGGGGCTTCCAGAGGCAGACAAAATGCCTGCTTAAATGTCCTCCTTATAAAGCCTTAGTTGAAAGCAATAATCAATTTACGACTTGTGGACTCCAAACTAAACAACTACAATTCCTCTGGTTGATCCTGGTACTCTTCTCCAGGACTTTACTGGCCTCCATACATCTGTCCATCTGTCCATCCATCCTTTATCCATCTGCCCATCTGTCCGTCAGTCTGTCCACGTGCATGTCTCTCTCCCCTGTGCTCCTTCCCCAAGCCCCTCCCCCCAGTTTTTCCACATCTTTTTATGATGTTTCATAGCCACAATTAGGTACAATGCTCTCCTATGAGTCTGACAATTGTAGAGTAGAATGAAAAGATTTTCTCGCAGCTCTGCCATATAATAATCACACAAACTAATCATTAATGACAGTAACTCCCATTGCCATAGAACTTTAAGGTTTACAAAGCACCTTCCCTCACAATAACCCTGGGCAAGCATCATCATCCCCATTTTACAGATGACTAGAGGATATTCAGAGAAACTTCGAACTCTGTCATCTTATCTTCAAGTCTAGTGTCCTTTCTACCATAACACACTGTACCCCAACATACCCCAACAGAGGGAGTAATATCTTACAGGTAAGGAATTTGAGGGATAACAATATGGAATGATTCCAAGTTAGGAAAGGAACTGAAATCACACGTAAATTGGCAGAATGATAATTATGTCTTTTGTTGGCAGTCTAATTACTGGATTTTAATCCTCTCTTTCCTCCTGTGGGTTCCAAGTGCTTTTTTATATCTACTGAATTCTATTCTCTGCATCATGCCACCATCCAATATCTTCTCAAACAGAATATTATTAATATCTCACAAAATTCCAGAATCTTAGAACTGGAAGGACAGCCATCAGGCTAGTTCAGCAACTGACTACCAGAATGTGACCACCACTGGGGCCAGTCAGTCTCACAAAATCCACATGAGATGTGCCAGAACAGAGACGAGTTCATTCCATTTGTAGAGCTACCATAGCATTACCTGGGCTAAAAAGAATCCTTACTTACCCCTCTCCTGATTCTATATAGGTTGGTAGCCAGTATCTGCTGTATATTATCCACAAGGTCTTGATCCAAAGGAGCTGGGGCCGTGGCTACTGTGGCTGGTTCATGACTGTGACTGCAAAGAGAACTGTGTTGTTTACAGTAATCAAATAGAAGAAGGCATTGAAGCTGGAGGTGTGAGAACAACCCATGTTCAAGCTATCAAGGCATGAGAAGACAAAAAAGTTTACAAAATAAGAGTGAGGGGGGAGGGGGGAAGAGAAGATCAGTATTGCACTTTAGGAGGAAAAAAGTCTTCTTGAATGATTCTTGGTGGGCCTCAACAAGAGGTAGCTAAGCCCAAATGTTAATAAATACGAATGTTTCAAGGGACAAGTCTAGTGCTTGGCACCAAGAACTTCAGTATTCCTTCCACTGAACAGAAAAGGGACTGGAGAGTCCCAATGATGGGCTCTAAAAAGCTACCTGTATTGGAGAAATCACCAGCTTTTTCAAAGTGACTCTCCTTTATAATCATGTGGGGACAATGAGAAATCCAGTTAAAAATGGCACTGAGACAAGGCATGAAAGCTGGGCAGGAGGCATTATTCACAGGCATTTCAAATGGCTTGTGGGAGTTTTCCTAGCTGTGTTACCAGCTTCCATCTGACAGTAAATGTTTATGGTTTTCCCATCTTTAGTATTTCTTTTACAGTTCAAATTCTTAGAACTGAAAGACTCAATGAAGAGATAATGATTGATGGGTTCAGAATGTCTCTGGGTCTAATCCTACTGCCAGGTTTATGCAGCTAATGCAAAATGGAGGCTTAAGCTGTCATCTGGCTATTTCAGGCAATGGAGACAGTTGGTCTATGAATTTCAAATAAAACCATTTCCTACTTAGGTTCTGAATTATCCAGATTAACTATCTATATCTGCCCACACCCCAGATTATTCAGTCCTCCATCTTGCGTGGGTTATATAGTCCTACCTTGATCAAATTAAAAAGGTCAATGCCCTGGGTCTTCCCCTTTCCCAAAAATCAGGCCTGAGGAATCATATCCCTCCACTGAGCACCCACCTCTGCCTCACCCCACCCTGAATTCACAAAGAAAAGAGATGAGCTGGCAAGGTCCTCAGGAGGCCGTCTGGACAAGCCAGCCCCCTTTATGAAGACAAGGGAAGGAAACCTGAGCCATCCAGAACAGCTGAATCCTGAATAGGTCTGGCCTAACTTAAAAGCTCTCCAGAAGAAAAGATTCTACCATATCCCTTGATATTCTGTTTCAACAGTGAATTGACATACTCTCTTTATGGCTAACTATATGGTCTTATTTTCACTGAAGCCTACTTCCTTATGTGGGGTCCTCTATGATGAGGAAAGCTTAACTCAAGCATTCTGCTCCCAGCTCTGCTGGAAGGTACAGAGGAAGCCTGGAGTGCTAGGCAGGTTACTGAAGCTAGAGGCAGGAAGAAGCAAGTTCCAAGGCCCCCTCTGATACCTGCTGGCCATGTGACCTTGGACAAGTCACTTAGCCCTGCAGGCCTCTAACAATTCCACAGGGCTAGTCTTTTAAGTCAAGGAGGGTTGGGAACTGTGTTAGCGGATAAGAATATTCCCCCACTGATGAATTGAAAGATCTTTTCCATACACTCGAAGACAATTGGTTAATTCTATCTTAGTCTTCTCCTTTCTTCTACAGGGTAAATAGCATCATTTGCTTTAACTTGCCCCTGAAGGACCTCATTCATCCCTTTAATCATCGTTGCAATCACTCTTCTACAGAACGTCTCTGGTTTCTTTACTTCTGGACCAATTCCTCCCTCCAGGCTCTCTGATCAAAGCTGGGTCAGGACAACTTACTCACCTGTTTGCATCACCCCCAATGCCCACAGTCAGGCCAGTATCAGAGTCACTTTTTTAAAAGTAGTGTTCCATGAGTAACTCTTCTAAAATGTGGGGCCTGCTACTGGTTCTTTGATCTTGGACCTGAGTCGTTTGGATTTGGGGCCTTAAGTCAAGCCAACCATGGCCATAACTTTAGGCAAGATTCCTCAAGCCTCAATGTGAATATTGCATATGTGTATTCATGACATTTGGGAGAAGCACTGAACTCATACTAGGTGGGGACTAGCTGACTGAATGGGATGGGCCCAGCCATCACTGGTTTCTGGTGGGCTAATACAGCCAGAATCCAAAATGGTATCAGCATAGAAACACTCACCCCACCAAAGCAGCCTGGCCCACCTCATGACATGCCTCTCTTGCACTTAGCCAGAGATTGTACTCAAAGCCCTTCCAGCTTGGTAGGCCACACGAGAGGTTATGGCCCTCTGGTATACTCTTTTAGAAGTATGGATCATCTCTGGGCCATGATGGAGCTTTGGAGGAAGACTTTGAGGAAGCATAATAGCCTAACTGCAAGCCTCCAAACTCTTCTCCAAATACTGACAAAAAGTCCTTGAAAGTTTTGCCAAGAGGGAAAAAAAGCCCTCATGGCAGCTAGAGAACTGCCATACTCCCATTTTAATGTATGTGAACTGTTCTGTAGAATTCTGTGCTTTTTCTACTTTCTCTCTCCCTTACCCCCACCATCTTCCCTTTTCAAGTTCTCTCTCCCTTAACAGTCATTCAGAAAAAAAAGCAAGGAAACCCTTGGTACAGCCATTATTTCGGTCTCCTTCCCCTGCAAAAAAATAAAAACAAAAACAAAAAACCTATAAAGCCCTATCCATGCCTCATTCAATGGAAGCAAAAGGTCATTTCATTTTCATTTTCATTTTTAAGAAGTAAATTTGAACACTCAAAGTGTTATTCCTGGGAGATGGATTTTTTAAAAGAATCTTCTGGTGGCTTCTTCACGTAGCTAAAGACCTTGCAGCCAGCTTCCCTGCCTTTTAGACGGGCTGGGCCCTCCATGCTCAGCAAGGCAGCTGTGAAGGACTGGGGTGGGAAAGAAGAGAAACACAGTTCCCAAGAGCAAATTTTCAAGCCTTTCTTTCAGTGGTGGTGGCTCTTTCTATTTTCCCAAAGGTCAGAAGGTTGGGCTCTTCAGGTGGTACCTGCAAGAGAACGTCATGGATCTTGAAAAATACTTACCACTCAGGTGCACTGGCTGGAGCATGGACCAGTTGGCCAGCTTCTACCAGCTCAATGGCATGTTTCCTCTCTAGCTTTTCATACAGGAGCACGATGCTAGACTTGGGCTGGTTATAATCCCGCAGGAAAATCTTCTGCAGATATCGGCTATTGAAATATTCTAATCTGCTCAGGCAGCAAAGAAAAAAAATGCCAAGAATTTACTAGCCACTCTGCTCAGAAAAGTTCAAGTCATGTCAATCCCAAAACATTTGTGAAGACCTACTATATTGCAAGGCACTGAGGGCAACAAAGGCAAAAGGAGGTACAGTCTCTGCCCTCAAAGACCTTCTAAGCTAACACGCTGTAGTGGAAAGAGGAAGAAGGCCTGGGTTCAAGTACCACCTCTGCCACTTACCAACTAGCTACATGACTTGGCCAAGTCACTGAACTTCCCCTGGCCTCAGGTCCTCATCTGTGAAATGAAGACTGATCTTAATGGGGGGTCACACCAGTGGTGAGTACAAATGAGTAAGAGACTAGGTAGGAGGTGGTCACAGAAAAGGATCATGGGATTGAGAGCTAAATGGGCCTCAAAGAACATAGAGTCCAACTCTCATTTCTGAGATGAAGTAACACAGGAGAAAGGGAAAGTGACTTGTCCAGAGTCACAAAGTTGAGACCGAGGAGAGCTGGGATTCAAACCCAGATCCTCCCATTTCAAAATCAATGGCTCTCTCTACAATACTCTGTGGCTGTTTCTTACCTCACTACCAACTCCAGGTTTTGTACAAGCTCTTATTGCCACCCCCAGGACTACTATAATGCCCTGCCAGGAGGACTTTATACCTCCCTTCTCTCCTCCTTCCAAAATGTCTTTCAGATTGGTATGAGAATATTTTTTTCTTCTGCATAGATCTAATCCAGTTAGTTATTCCTCTGCTCAAAAATCTTTGGTGATTCTCTATCACCTCTAGAGGAAAAGTCAACCTCGCTCTGCATGGCATTCAAAGCCCCCTATAATCTGATAACATTCAGTCTTTCTGGGACCCCCCCTCCTTGAGCTCTCCTTGAATCTTTGAGGTACAGGCTCTGGGAAACCCCTTGAAGTCTGATTAAATGTTCCCACTTGATGAGGCATTTGCAGAAGCCATGAGTTTTTCATTGTGGCTGAGCCCAAACCTCTGTTACTAGCCTGGCCCTCTATTGTCCCTCTGCTTCCCACCCTTGAGCCTATCAAAATATCCATACACCCTTGCATTGACCTCATTAATTCTTCCTGAAGACCCTCCCCAAACTTATTACTGGAGTCTGACCTCATTGACTCCTCCTGAAGACCCTCCCCAAACTCCTCCTCTAGACCACCCCTAGATTCCTCTGTATATAAGACCCCATCTTCCCTCCATGTGGTGTGAGAGCGCCACAGAATGACCTAGCATAAACTGGCTCTGTAAGAGTCTACTCCATATGGTGAACTTTCAAGAAACTTTGCATTTCTTTGGCTGAGAAGACTTGAGTCAAATTCTTTTGGCAGGCCCATGTGTGTTGGTATTTTAGGGTCTCTAGAGTACCCCTAACCCTCTTTGTGGGTAACCTCTTCATTTTTATGGTTCCCTAAGAGCATCAGACATGTGGGTATTTTGGGGTCTGCAGAGCAACCCTAACCCTCTTTGTGGGTAACCATATCATTTGGAAAGCCAGTCTCAGCTCATGGTACTCTCCTCCACATTCTCCACTCCTACTCAAAAGGCACCTCCACCACTCCATCATGAAGCCTTCTCTGATACGCCAGTGTGCACTTCATTTAACACATATCATTTTGTGTTGGGCACAAAAGGCACCCAGTTGGTGCGTTAGCATCCTTCTAGACTCTGAACCCCATGAGAGTAGACCATGTCTTTCAGAAACAATGTATGTTCCCTAACTCCTAGGACAGTGATATCTGTGGAATAAGAAGTAAAACAGAAAAGATTTGAAGGATGGGATTCTTGTAAGATAGGCCCAAATAGCGAAATTGTCTTTAAATGTTCTAATGTGGCTAGCCAAGCTTCATAAGTACATATCTGAAAATTAAGATGAAGTTTTCATTTTTTAGAAATAAATCAGAGTTTTGATTTTGAACACTGAAGAACAATGTTGCCCCCTCTTAAAAAGGGCTTGGTATTGGGGTGGGGATAGAAAAGGAAAGAAGGAAGCATTGATTAGGCACCTACCACATACCAGGCACTATGCTAAGTGCTTTACAAGTATCATTTCATTCATCCTCACAACAACCTAGCCTCCATTTTATAGCTGAGGAAACTGAGGCAAATAGCAGTTTGGTGACTTGCCCAGTGTCACACAGCTAGTACATGTCTGAGCCAAGATTTGAACTCATATCTTCCTGACTCCAAGTCTACTATTCTATACACTAAGTCACCTAGCTGCCTCAAGAAAAGGAGGGAAGGATTCAATAGATACTATGAAAGTAGAACGCCTCTTCCTTAGACATAAGAGGTGAGGCACCTTGTTATGCCAATAAACCCAAAAGGTAATCCTCACACCCAAGAACTGAATGTGGCCTAAGTACCCTTTGCATTTCAGAACAGGCCATGAAAGGCAGTGAGGGTGGAGTAGAAACATGAACTCAGAAAGCCACTGGACTTTGAAAATGTCAATGGTCCACTAACTCCAACCCTAAGAACAGAATCCTTTCTCCCCATTGCTTTAGTGTGAGAACATGATGGAGAAAAGAAGTAGTCCAACTCAGGTTTATGGACCTACACTGTGATCTATAGTATTTTCTGACAGTTCACATCTTCTGGCTAACTGATATCTACATCGTAAAAGACTCAAAGACTTAATTAGTCTCTCCTCTTCCCTCTAGGTCAGTTGGCCATATAAAGTCACGAGGAAATAGGTCAGAAGTATTCTGTCCTATAAGGCACACTACCAACATCTCCCTGGTGGCTAGGCCACCCTGACCCAGAAGCACTGGGGAGGCCAGGGTACACAATTAATGAAGACAAAGACACTGCAGTAGGGCATGGAATCCAGCGGAAAGTAGGTCTGGAAAGGGTCAAAAGAAAGGACCCTTTAGGAGGTACAAAGCAACATTACCAGGAGAAAGGTCTTGTCTATAAGTTTGTGTGGCAGCCTGTTGTGAGTTGGTGGCCCAATCTGGTGACTGTCAAACCTTCTGGGGTAAGGTAAAAAAAAAATAAAGAGAGCTCACCATCTTTGTTTGAGATTGTCTATCACCTTCATGATACAGGAGAGGGATCACCCCAATGGAAACAAACAGAAATAGTCATAGGGTTCATCTTTTCCCCCCTTTCTACACATGTATACAATTGTATTTCTGGCAGCTTCTTACTTGTCTTTCCAGTAATACTGTCCCCAGTGTCCAGATATGTCTTCAATGCCAGACAGCAAGTGATCCAAGAACTGAAAAAGAAGAGTCTATCTATACACACAGCACATAGGAGGAACGTAACTAGCAGCCAAGGAAAAGAGACTCTGCTTTAGAGACATGAAAGAGCACAATTCTTTATATCATCACCATCAACATCATCATCACCATCACCACCACCACCACCATCACATCATCATCACCATTGTCACCATCCCCACCATGACCATTATCATCCTAATAGACACTTGTAAAACACTTGAAAGTGAGCAATGAACTTACACACACTGCAGTCTCACAATAACCCTTTCTCTTGCCTGGTCCTAATCCCTGCCCCAGGAGTGGGAAACCTGTGGCCTCGAGGCCAAATGTGGCTCTCTGGGTCCTCAAGTGCAGCCCTTTGACTGAATTCAAATGTCAAAAAATAAATCCCCTTAATAAAAATATTTGTTCTGTAAACCTTAGATTCAGTCAAAAGGCTGCACTTGAGAACCTAGAGGGCCACATGTGGCCTTGAGGCTGCAGGTTCCCCACCCCTGCCCTACCCTATTATAGGAAAAGTATAGACACGAAAAGAAGATGAGACTCTAGCTGTCAAAGAAAACAGGGCTCTAAGGAGTCACTAACCATCTGCAAACAGGGAGAAAAGCAGAAATGACAGTCAAGCCACAGCCATAAAAGGAACCACTGTCTACCTAACCAATTGAGACTACCCCTGTAAATGTAAATAAAGTTGGCAGTAATAGTCCTCCCTCTGAATGAACATTATAAATATAAATGTGCATCGTGATCAGAAACATAAAACCAAATCATCTGTTCATCCACTCAACACACACTGAGCACCTACTGTACCCAGCATTCTACCTAAGCACTATGAAGTATAAGCCATAGTCCTTGCCTTTCAGGTGCTTAGAATTGAGTTGGAGAAGCTCATATATACTTCCAAGTAGAAAGCAAAAGCAGGTGCATAATTCTGTACCACAAGCTTTAATAGCTTATATTTAGCTCTCAGACCTCCTCAGTGCAGGGACTCCCTCCACTAGTACATATTGCAACCCATCTATATCTCTTCATCCTGTGTCAGTCTCATCCATGTACCAACTCAAATTCACCACAGCATCTAGCCAATACAGGACAAAATACCATGTGACCATAAATTCTCAATTCAAAGGGTCATTAAAGGTCATTTCATCTAATCCTTCACTTTACAGAGGAAGACTCCAGGGCCCAGAGAAGTTCAGTGACAGGTCCAGGGCCAGACAGTAGTCATCCCAGAGGCTGGATTCAAACCCAGGTCTTCCAACATAAAATCCAATGCCCTTTCTATGGTGCCACATGGCTTCCCAGGCTGAGTCATATAAGGGATGTCTTCTTTTGGTTTTTCTGCCCTCCTTGGCTTTTTCTTCCCCTTCCCCTTCTACATCAAATCCACTGCCAAGTCATTCCCTCATTCCCCCAACCTCTCTCCTATGTGTCCTCTCCTCTCTCTTCACACAGTCTTCAGCTTAGTTCAAGTCCCTTTCACATCTCCCCGCTATTATAACAGCCTCCTAATAAGCCTCCCTGACTCCAGCCTCTCCCCTCCCAAGACCATCCTTTGCTGTTTCAAACAGATCTTCCTAATGCCCAAATCACCCTTGGGCCAGTCACTTCACTTGTGGGCTCAGTTTCCTCATCCCTAAAAGGAAGGGGCTGAGCCATTACAGGTTCTTGACCTAGGGTCTGTGAACTTGGGTTTTTTTTAATACCCAGATAACTTTGTTTCAATATAATTGTATTCCTTTATAATCCTCTATATTTCATTTAATGCATTCACAAGCATGATTCTGAGAAGGGGCTCCCAAGTTTATTAGACAGTGCCCAAGGAGCCCATGTCATAACAAAGGAGAAGAAGCTCTGATCTAGGCAGTCACTAAGGTCTCCTCCAGCTCTGAATTGATGGCCCCATGTCTACCTCCACTGGGCCCCCATCGCCTCTAAGATCAAATCCAAACTCCCCTGCCATTTAAAGTCCTTTCCTACTAAGCTTTCTAACTTAATGATGCATTACATCACCTCCCATACAATCTATGGTCTGGCCAAAGAGCACTACCAGTTATCCCCTAACATGGCATGACATCTCCTATCTCTACAGCTGTCCACTTTCCTCTCCACCTTCCAGCATCTCAATCTTCTTTGAAGAATCAGCTCAGCTTCCATTTCATCTTGGTGGCCTTCCCTGACTCCAAGAGCCCAAAGCATCCTTTCTCCTCCTTCAAATTTTCCTAGCATACTTTGTCTAGATTAGCACCTCTTAGGAGCTAATTGATCCCCACGGGGTCACAACCCACAGTTTAAGAAGCACTGAGGGGTCTCAAGTGGAAAAAGTTTAAGAAGCCCTGGTCTAGATCTCCCCTAGGCCCCCTAAGTCCACAAAGGTAATTATCCTCATTTCTGTACTTGCTAAATCCCATCAAGTGAATGTCAGCTACCTGAGAGTAGAGATGTTCCGTCCTTCATCTCTGTGGCCTCACAACAGAGGTGAGACCACCCAGCAGAGAGAGAGCTGGCCTGTGGATTGGAGAGCCTCAAGTGCAAGTGCCAGTCTTCTGACACCCTGGCTGATCTCTCAGCACCCCTGGCAATTCTCTAATGTGGTAAGTTGCTGAATAGGACCAGTATGCACAAGTGGAGGAAACATCCTTTTCTGGGAGGTGCCTAGACCTATGAAATGACAGGTTCGAACAAAACCCTCCATCCTCGACTAGCATCCTGACTTTTCTGAGCGTGCACACCCCTTTTTTTAAAATTTGATTTGTTTATTTACTTTTAGTTTACAAGATTCAGTTCCATAATCTCTTGAGTTTCAAGTTTTCTCCCCTCCCTCTCCCCCTCCATGGTGCATGCATGCCCCTCTTAATGTGCTTTATTTGCCTTTTCATGGGCAAGATAAAACTTTCACTCCAGAAATGCATATGTGTGCATGCGTGTTAAGGAGAAGAATTTCAAAAGGCAGGCTTACTTGGAGAATGCTTCTTGGAATCATCATAGGATCAAAGAATCATCAAAAAATGCTAGAAGAAAAAGGAACCTCAGAGGTCATCTAGTCCAGCATCTCATTTCAGAGATAAGGAAACTGAGGCCCAGAGGGGTCAAGTGATTTGCCTAGCATCACTAGTAAGTGTCTGAGGCAAGATTTGAACACAGGTCTTCTTAAATCTCTCTAGTACTCTAACCACTGCCCCACTTAGCTTCCCAAAAGATAGTTGTGTCCAATGTGAGATACAATCCACAACATGGGATTAAGGACTTCATGCTCTTCTGATTGAGCTTGCCACGTACCTTGAAAGAAGTGAATCGGGAACTTGATCTTGAAATAAATAGTAACCACAAAGAACAATGGTTTTGCAATAGATCTGGATTCAGATCCTGGCTCTGTTACTTACTACCTCTGTGACCCTGGGCAATGTACCTAACCTCACTGAGTCTCAGTTTCCTCATCTTTAAAATGAGGGGTCCAGATTCTTAGATGGTCTCTCAAGTCCCTTAGGAATCTAAGGATTCTAAAGTTCTAAGGTATTCTGCCCATAGGAAATGACTGAAATGAAGGTGTATGGAATGAGAATAAGTGGAATACGTAGGACAGTAACAACAAGATGGACTTAGCGAGAGCCAAGGATCACATGAAGGAGTCAGGAGACAAAACGTTAGATTGGCACAGGGGCAAGAGGTAGAAACTGACTGATAGAAGGTCTTGAACACTAGTTGAAGGAGTTTAGATTTGATCCTAGGGGTAAATTCTTTCCTTTTGGTTTTGGGAAAATGTTTCTTTGCCACAATGTTTTGTTCTAAAACTACCATTTTAAACTTACATGAACTGATGCTGAGTGAAGTGAACAGAACAAGGAGAACATTGTACACAGTAATAGCCACACTGCATGATGACCAACTATGAGGGACTTAGCTCTTCTCCACAAATACAATGATCTAAGGTGATTCCAAAAGACTCATGAGGGAAAATGCTATCTAAAGTTACCATTTTAATTTGGGGTTGGGAGGAGAGGGTAACCTGGATCTATGACTTCATTAGTCTAAGAAATTCCCAGGATAGAAGGTTTCTCCATAAATGCAGATTGGCAACATATCTAACCCTTAGAGAGCTGCCTGGGCTACTGGAAGGTTCACTGATTTGCTCATGACAGCTGGTGCCAGAGGTTGAACCTAACTAAGCCATGTGGTCCTGACTCCAAGGCCACCCTTTCCCTACTAAGTCATACTGCTTCTCAAAACTGCCATATGGTAATGTAATGGCAGAAATGACAAGGATCACATATGGCACAAATACAGAAAAACAGGTGATGTTAAGATTCTACTATGCTTATGAATAAAGATGACTTTGGCTATTCCTAGTCAGAAAATCATAACCACAGGACAATCAATCAGATTGTAATTAATCAATCAATTCATCAGCCAGCATTCATTAAGCACTCACCATGCCACCAGGTGCTAAGTGATGGAGACAGAAACCAAAGGTGAGACAATGGCTGCCCTTGAGGAACTCTGAGCTGAGAATCTTCGTGACCAATATAACAGAATGCAACAGCCTTCCTTCTGTGTGGAAGATGCCCATGGCTTCTGTCTGATCACTTCTAGCCATCATTAAGTAATCAGCTGTCCTTACAATGCCAAGTTACACTAGTTATATTAGTGAAACTTAACACTCGCATGTGTTGGGAAATATTGTTACAGGTCTGAAAAGATGCCTAAGAAACCCAGAGGCTTCTGGAGTATTGGAGTAAGAGCCATAAGGCAAGCTTCACACTTTTTCTGGGGCTTTTCCCCTGCTAACCCCCCAGGCTCTGTCTCAACAACCCAAGGAGGTCCTGAACTCATTCTTTATATTTGATCATGGATAAGTTATCCCACATAGAAATCCACATAGCAAATCCAATTTCCTTGAGGGACTATAGCTAAGTGCCATATATTGCCTGGCCTGAATATTCTCCAGCACTTCCCTGGGTTCAAGAACAGACATAAAGCAAATGAGATGATGTCAGAGTCTTTTGTTGTTGTGGAGTAGCTCACAGACAGCTTATTTCGTAATCTTATTGCTTTAACCTTTCACTCTGTAGATACTATGAATAGTACGGGAATAGCAGCTCTGCCAAAGTTTAAAGACATTAAATAAAGTTTTCCAATTATGCAGGGGCTAGATGGGTCAGCCAATAAGTGGATGATACTCCAGCCCAAATAGGAAATGATATTGAATCTCAAATCACAAAGGATTCAAGGCTACCAAACTTCATTCCCAGCTCAGCATGGATGCAATAAACCCCAATGTGTGCAGCTTGGATGGGGCAGACTCCTCAAGTTTGCAGAGTACAAATAGACCCTTGACCATAGCCACCCCTCCAAGAGCCCAAGCATAAAGAGAGCTTAAGTTGTACAAATCACTTACTCGGATATGAATCTGTTCACTCACAGTTGGAGAAGTTTCTCTTCCTCTGGTCACATCTAATAAGTCAACAAGAGGCCGGATGGTCATTCCCTGCAACATGACAACATTTTGGTAAAACGTGAGCCTGTCGAGGGCAGGAACTGTTTTATGTTCACCAGGCCTCCCCTCCAGCAGGCCCACAGGCTTTGACCTGTATCCAATATTCTGCACCCTGTCACCATGCCTTTGCATAGGCTGAAGCCCCTACCTAGATTACACTCCCCTCACCTCTGCCTCACAGGATCCGTAGAATCAAGGCTCAGTTCAAATACCATGAAGCCTTTGCTGATCCCTCTCAATTGTCGGCACTAGTCGTCCTAATCTGTATCTCACCACTAGACTCAGATGACTCTGGTGAAGAAAGTAAGCAGAGGACCTTGCACAACCCTCCCTTGGCCCTCCCTCACTTCAATCCAATTCCCTTGCATGTCATGCATCTCCTTCCTGATGTCATGGTCCTCTTTGAGGACAAAGGACAAACAACAATTGCTAGCAACTTCTCTCCCAAATTATTTGCCATTTGCTTAGCCATGCATGTGTAATTTCACCTGCAGAATCTAAAGGTCTCTGAGAGCAGGTATTATACGTCATTTTCTCTGTACCCCCAGTTCCTCGCACAGTGCCTGGCATACAGCAGAGGCTGAATAAACGCTTCTTGTGCTGAAATGTCTTCATTAGGCAATTAATGGCCACTTGTCAAGTGACTGACAATACAGAAAGCCAAGCATCTTTCCCATGAATTGCCATGTTGAATCCTACACCTTTTTGTACTTCCTAGAGGAGAGCGCACATGCCTGCGTGTGTGTGTGTGTGCGTGTGTGTGTGTGTTAGCTAAACAGAACCTGGACAGAACCCTGTATATAATCATAAAATCCCCACCAATGGCATTTGTGGGACAGGGAGGGCACAAGTGAAGACCATGGAAAAGGGCTGTGGTTTTCTTTGCCTCAAGTCAGAGGGGACATGATGGCATGATAAGATATGGGAAGTCAGAGAAACCCATGCAAACTTGGTAAAAACACCTGCAGTTTATAGGGCAAAAGGAAGTAGTGAGGACTTCAGAGTCTTCTGCTGCTGCTCAGTCATTTTCAGTCATGTCTAACTCTCTGTGACCCTTTTGGGAGCCTTCTTGGCAAAGATCCTAGAGTGATTTGCCATTTCCTTCTCCAGCTCATTTTACAGATGAGGAAACTGAGGCAAACAGGGTGAAGTGACTTGCCCAGGACCACACAGTTAGGAAGTGTCTGAGGACAGATTTAAACTCAAGGAGATGAATCTATCTGACTCCAGGCCAGTCACTCTCTCCACTGTACCACCTAGCTGAGCTGCCCCCAAGCATCTTCTGCCCTAATTCAAATTCTAACAGGAACTCCAGGAGGCAGATCATTTTGTCATTAGCTTCTTCTCTGCCGTGGAAGGGATCCCACAGACCAGACACCACTGTTTAGTGGTGGGAGTCCAGGCCTGTGGTTAAAGGGAACTCTCAGTGTTGGAAGTATTCCCATAAACACAGATTAGTAACTCCTCTGTAACCAAGGTCCCCTGAGAGGCCGAGCAACTCCTCCAACGTATATGTGTGAGATGCAAGGCTTGAGCCCAGGCCTTCCTAACTACAAGGCCACACTCTTTCTACTCACTAGTCACTCCACACTTCCTCTTACCTGCACACTTGCCACTGTAGTGGACTCTAAATGGAGCTGCTATAAAAAAAAAGTATTTGCCATTTGCTTAGCCATGCATGTGTAATTTCGCCTGCAGAATCTAAAGGTCTCTGAGAGCAGGTATTATATGTCATTTTCTCTATTTCTCTATTTTAATGATTACATGGGCCCAAGCCAAATCACTGCACACAGGCATTTCAGCTTAGCTCCATGATCTAGCCTCAACGAATACCAAGTCTGAGTATGGAAATCAAATTTTCTCAAAACAAAGAATGGCATTAGGACAAATGAAGGCTTAGAAATTGTGCTGAAGTGCTCAGTTTTCAAGGTGGGGGGCATCTGAAATGTCTTTTCCTGAGATTCTTGTGGAAAGGTAGAAGCCTAGCTATGAGTCTCTGTTTGGTCTCTAAAGTGATTTTCTTATCAACTCACTTCCTAAGAACACAAGCCTGACTGTCCCTATGCAGTGCTAATGAGACAGCAGCTATCCAAAGCAGGACAAGTCGGTGGTCTGGGGAGCCTGTGGGTTATAGTGGGAAAAGAGTCCTAGTTTGGTCAGAGGGCCAGAGTTTTAACCTCAGCTTTGCCCCTGACTTCTGCGTGACTTTGGCTAACTGGTCTAAGTTTCGTCACCTGTGAAATAAGGTGGCTGAGCTGGATGACCCCTGAGGTCTCTCCCAGCTCTAAATCAATGATACCATGATTATCCTCTCATTATTATTAACACCAACCATGTAATCATTACTACTGATTGAAATCATGTGACTCAAAGAGAAAGGGCAATCACTATGGCATCAGAGAATCTGGGTTCAAATCTCCCCTCTCATATTTGAATTTTCACTATTTAAAGTTATAATTAAAGTTATAAAGTACAGTAATTGTTTCCAGTCCAATAGAAATTTGTATGTGAATTCAAATACTGTGGCCACTTCATTAGATTCCTGAGTTGAACTAATCTGGACTTAGCTGTACTTACTAACTTTGTGACCTTTAAGATCCTTCTCTCTGGGCCTCAGTTTCCTCATCTGTAAAATTAAGGGGTTAAACTAGATGGCTTCTGGACTCCTTTGAGCTTAACATCTATAATTATATGATAGGTAAAAGGTTATCTAGCAAGATGTTGTCACATCTCTGGTTGCCTGATAACAATAATGAAAAAAACAGAGACCTCAAGAGAAGAAAATGTTAATATCCATTCAAATATGGAAAGAAGGGCTTTAAGAACAGGGTCTCCATTGGAATGCTGGCTCTTGGAGAACAGGGCCTGTGTTATGGTCTTGAATGTAATGTGTAAACAAAGACATGACCTTTGAGAAAGGGAGAGAGCAGGAAGCTTCTGGGAGGCCATGGCCCCTGATCTGGGGATGATTCCTACAGGTGCAGGTAAGAAGGGAGAGCGTTGCAGTAATGAGGGACAGTCTACATACAGTGCTTAGCACAGTGCATGGCACACAGTAGATACTTAATAGTAGGGAGAGGAGTTGGTATAAATGCTTATTGAATCGAATTGCATGGAGATCAAAGGCCCACAGTTCAGGCACTGAGAGGAATATGACAAACCATTGCCAATGGGCAGCCAAGTTCTTCCTCCTCCTCCCCATCATCATCAACAGGTATTTATTATACAATTAGTATATTTCTGGCACTGTGCTAAGCACTGGGGATACAAAGAAAGGCAAAAGACAGTCTGCTTTCAAGGACAGCAAAGTCCAATGGGGGAGCAACATGCAAACAATTCTGTAAAAACCAAGGCAATTTCACAGGGAAGGAGTGTGGGAGGAAGGGGAATAAGGGTACTGGAGAAGGCGCCCTGCAGAGGGCAGGCTTTAGTTGAGTTTTGAAGGAAACCAGGAGAACGACTGCATTCCAGCCATGGTGGACACACAGTACAAAGGCAGAATCTGGAGATGGATAGTCCTGTGCAAGGACCAACAAGCAGGTCACTATCACTGGGTCATATGGAAGGGAATAAGGAATAAAACTGGAAAGAAAGGAAGGGGACAGATTGTGAATGGCTTTAATAGGTAAACAGATGACTTTATATTTGATTCTGGAGGTAAAAGGGAGCCATTGGAGTTTCTTGAGTAGAGGGGTGACGTGGTCAGCTCTGAGCTTTAGGAAGATTACTCTGGTATCTGAGGAAAGGAAGACTGGAATGGGGAGAGACTTTTGGCAGGGAGATCCTGCTATCATAAGTGCACCCACCCCACTTTGTCCTCTTCACAGACCTCACAGACCTAGGAAGAAAGCAGGAGGTTAAGTGCTTCTGATCATATCAGGGCTTGAGTGAGAAAGCAAGAGGCAGGAACTGCCTAGCTGTTCCTTGGCTTTGGGGCACAGAGACTCCTGGGCTTGGAAATCCGGGGCCCTGGATGCATTCATTCACCCACCAAAACATGCTGCTGGTCAGGAGAATCTCAGTCATTTTGGGAGTAAATCAGTATTTGAAATACTGAAGAATTAATCAGAAGTATCAAGTCAAAACAGTCATACAGTACTATGTCAACGATTCTGAGTAACTTGCAGGGGAAGGGGGAAAGGAACGTTATTTCAATTAAGAGACCCCACTGAAGTCATTTTGTCTTTTAGAAAAGTATTAAATGCTCTTTTATGGTTGGAACAACTGGTTGTTAACAATGGCTGCCAAGAGCAGATATGAACAATGCACACAGCTTGGGAGGGGAAAAGGGAGGGAGGGAGAACAGAGCAGAATCTTCACCAAGCAGATCAGTCTATCAGGAACACATCAAAAAGGTTACTTCTGAATGGAAGACTCTCAGATTTTCCAGACTCAGTAACAGGAACTCCTAATCCAGCTTCATTTTCATACTTGATGCCATTGCACTTGTCCAGCAGAGGGCATAAAACATTGGAAACAGAGGGGACAATTTTGCTCCCTTTGGCTTAGGTCTGCCTCAGCTGGTAAGCACCCAGGCTTACCAAGGCGGGGAGGGTGACAGGTTCCATCCCAGTGCCATGCACTTCTGGCATCAGTACTCCTTTTTACAAACCGGGAAATTGACAACAATTCCTGGAGGAAACACTTGTCATTCTTATAGCATTCCTTTGAGGACAAGTATTACAGGCCCATGGGCTGAGTTGGCAGGGCCCTAAAATCACCCAGTCCATGTTGTTCTAAGCCCTCATTTAATAGATGAGGAAACTGAGGCCCAGAGAGATAAAGTGACTTCTTCAAAGTCACAGAGACATTAAGTGACTGAGGCAGGATTTGAATCCAAGTCCTCTGGCTATAAACTTAGGGTTCATGCTACTATACCAATGCTGCCTCCCCATTTTTAGATGGGGAAACTGAGCCACAATTCCTGAATCAGCTAGTTTCACTGGGTTCCACAGACACAGATTCTATCCCTAACTTCATTGTCACTATATATTAGGAAATTTGTCAGAATGACAAGAGAGCAAATAGGAGGGCATTGACATCACCCTATAGAAAATATGAGGTCTATGATATTATCAGTAATATTGTCAGACTGTGAACTCCCTCCATCTAGGGCAGATCACAAGCAGCCTAGGACTTAGTGAATAAGTCCTAGAGAATGGCCTTAGGTTCAGAGAGGAGAGACCACCCATCATCAGACAATGTGAACCCAGGTCTCTTTACTCCAAGCTCAACAATGGCCCTATTATGGCACACTTAATACTACCCACCTTTCCTAAGGGGAACAATTGCTCTGGGGCTTCCCTGCCATGGCATTTCAATCTTGAGAAAAACAACAAATCCTAGGAATACTTTAGCCACTAGATGGTGGTGGAATGACACAGCAGGTTCTTTCCCACACACACACACACACACACACACACACACCTGCCTTCAGCTGCTTCCAGCTCAACCTCAAGGCCAAAGAGAAGAAAAAAAGACAAAAGATCCAGAGGCACAAGGTGAAGGACAGGGATTCAAATGCCTTTCAGTGTTTTCGGACCCGATTTCAAACAAGAGTGGCAGCCGTTTACTGATGACATTTGGGAAAGGGCTGAACCTGTGATTTCAGCCATGTAGGGCCGGCCCAAAGCAGCTTCTCCCTGGATAACATATGGATGCGATTAAAGTTGCAAGCAGAGAGAAGTGGAGCACATGTAGACTATTTCACAGGAAATGGAAATGAATTCTTAAAAATCACGTTGTATTTCAAACCAGCATTCTTCTGCTGAAAGCATCTATTAAAGTGAAAGCTGGGTAAAGCTTAGTAAAATCAAATGTGATTTTCTGAAGGCTTAATTAAAACTGATTTTTAAATGGCAAGAAAATAAATGCTGGAGCTTAACCAAAACCATTAACCAAAAATAAAAATGGGGGCTTTTCAGAGAAGATGAGTGCAGCTGGTATGTGGCACAGCCAGGTTGGGAGCCAGGTCTGCTGACTCAAAAACCAAGTGAGCATTGACATAGTACATTATGGTCTGGAAATACTTTGAAAACATCAATTCATCTGACCCTCACAACAACCCTGTAAGGTGGCTACTATCATTATCTCCACTTTTCAGATGAAGAAACTGAGGCTGGCCAAGGTTAAGCTACTTGCCCAGGGCTACACAGCTAGCAGGTGTCTAAGGCAGGCTTCAAACTCAGGTCTTCCTGACTCCAAGGCTAGCACTCCAGCTCCCATGCCATCTAGACGCCCCAAACAAATCCTCATCTCACTGCACTAAGGGGCCACAAAGTCTCAAAGTCAAAGCTTTTGGGAAAAGTTGCAACGTGTGGCTTGGCAAATGAAGATTTTTACCCTTCCTCCCAGATTCTTAGTACAATATAGTACAAACTCAAGTGACTGGAGTAGACAATGACCTAGGGCACATGGTTTAGAAAGTCAGACAAGTCAGGCATCCAAATACATTTAAGATAAATAACCAAGTGTATTCTATGTTATAGCTGGGTGGCACCATGGATAGAGCACCAGGCCTAGAGTCAGGAAGACTCATCTTCCTGAGTTCAAATCCAGCCTCAGACAATTCCTAGCTGTGTGAACCTGAATGAATCGTTTCACCCTGTTTGCCTCAGTTTCCTCATCTGTAAAATAAGCTGGAGAAAGAAATATAAAATCACTCCAGTATCTCTGCCAAGAACACCCCAAATCAGGTTATGAAGAGTCAGACACAACTTAAAATGACTGAACAACAGTAAAACACATGGCCCTTCTCCCACTCCCCCAACACCACATAGACCTTTTGTTTGAAGTAGCTAAAATTGTAGATTTGACAGCTAGCAACGCTGAACTATTTAGCAAGGCCCATAGCCTCCTGCTTTTTGACTGCAGAGACATGCCTAGGATGGCCTGGCAGGCCCTTGTTGCCAGGAAAGCCAAATTTAGTGGATACTGACAACACTACACCGACGTGAACTTGATCCCTTGTCTTCCTGACCCTCCCCCCTGGCTCTCCCAGCACCATAGGACCACCCCATAGCATTGGCCAGCCCTTAAACACACAGAAACCTATGGCATCTTAGGGCTTCCAAAGGCCACAGCTCAGGTGAAATACCTCACTGTGCATACGTCTTGTGCCAGGTACAAAAATTCCCAGTTACATATCTGCCTAACAGATTTGCTAATTAATCAATGCCATGTCAGATTTGCTAGTGCATGTCATAATGGGTTGTTTTCACGTACAGTTCAGTGCTCAGGTAGAAAAGGCCATTACCACCCTGTCCTTTCCTCCTGAAGCCATATTTACCTGTACAAAAACTGTGAAGAGGATCACCACAGTGGTAGCAGCAATGAAGAGCTTCTTCCGGGGAAAGTTCGGAAGAAGAAAAACAAGGGAGAAACAGATGGCCCCTCTCAATCCCCCATAGGCAATAATGAACTGGTCCTTTCTGGTAACTGTGTTCACATGACATTTATTCACAAAGAAGGTCAACACGAGGACACCTACATTTCCAAAGGGGAAGGAAGAAGAGGTGGGAAGTCAGCAAAGTCAATGGTCACAAATGGGAGGTGAGTATAAACAGTAAAGACAACACTCTAGGGCAGTGGTTCTCAACCTTCCTAATGCTGCAATCCTTTAATACTCGTATGTGGGTGTATCTGCATGTGGGTGGACTCACCTGGAGACGGATAGAGGAACGGTGTCTCGGTTCCTAAGACCATCAGAAATATGTGTTTTCCAATGGTTTTAGGCGACCCCTGTGACCCCTGTGAAAGGGTCGTTTGACCCCCAAAGGGGTCGCGACCCACAGGTTGAGAACCACTGCTCTAAGGAAACTGAATTCTGAATGACATGAAAACCAGTGTTGGGCCCCAGGAACTCTCAGAAAAGAGGCAGGGGTCTACGAGAGTGCAATGTTACACATACTGTCAGACAAGGTGAATGGATTTTTGTTTAACTGCTTTTCTCTGCTACCAAAGAATCTTCAATTCCAAGCAGGTGGGAGGGTTGTATTTCAAGAAGTGATTGAGGCTATGACTGTGATGCAAAAGTAAGGGGCATCAACAAAAACTTATTTTTAAGGTAATGTAGAAAATTAGTATTAAAGTAAATGAAAATTCTAAGGATCGGTGCTAAATAATTAAAAAGCTCAGACTAATTAAATTCTTTTTTTTCTTTGCTTTTTGGAGGGGTAAAGTAGAGCAACTGGGGTTAAGTGACTTGCCGAAAGTCACACAGCTAGTAAGTGTTAAGTGTCTGAAGCCAGATTTGAACTCAGGTCCTCCTGATTCCAGGGCCGGTGTTCTATTCACTGAGCCACCTAGCTGCCCTTAATTAAATTCTTTTTTTCCCTGTTTTTTTTTTTATTTTTAGTTTTCAATATTCATCTCCACAAGATTTTGAGCTGCAATTTTTTTCTCCTTGTCTTTCCCCTACCCCCATCCAAAAATAGCAAGCCTACTGAATACCCCTTCCTCCAATCTGTTCTCTCTTGTATCCTCCCCCTTCATCCCCCTAACTTTCTAGTAGAAACTTTTCTAGTTTCTATACCCCAGTACCTGTATATCTTATTTCCAAGTTACTTGTAAAAAGCACATTTTTAAGCATTTGTTTTTAAAACTCTGGGTTCCAGATTTTTTTTTCCCCTTCTTCCCTCTTTACCCACCCCCACTGGAAAGATAAGCAATTCAATATAGATTGTACATGTGTAGTTACCCAAATCATTTCCAAAGTAGTTATATTGTGAAAGAGTAACTATATTTCCCTCCATCCTATCCTGCCCCCCACTTATTCTATTTTCTCCTTTAACCCTGTCCCTTTTCAAAAATGTTTTCTTTTAACTACCCTCTACCCCAATCTGCCCTCGCTTCTATCCTCCCGCCTCTTATCCCCTACCCCCCTATTTTCCTGTAGGGTAAGATACCCAATTGAGTGTGTATGTTATTCCCTCCTTAAGCTAAGTTCAATGAAAATCAGGTTGTCCCATTCCCTTTCACCTTCCTACACTTCTCCTCCATTGTAACGTTTTCTCTTCCCTCTTTTATATGAGATAATTTACCCTAATCTATCACTCCCTTTCTTTTTCTCCCAATAAATTCCTGTCTCACCTCTTAATTTTATTTTTTAGATATCATCCCTTAATATTCAACTCATCCTGTGCCCTCTGTCTATGTACACATGAACATACAAATGTCCACACTCACATATATATTTATATACACATACATCCTCCTATACAAACACATATATGTATGTATACATATATATATATACATACATATTTCCTTCAGCTATCCTCATACTGAGAAAAGTCTTATGAGTTGCAATGATCATTTTTCCATGTAGGAATGTAAATAGTTCAAATTTAAAAGCTCCTTATGATTTCTTTTTCCTGTTTACCTTCTCATGCTTCTCATGCTTCTTGTATTTGAGAGTCAAATTTTCTGTTCAACTCTGGTTTTTTTCATCAAGAATGCTTGAAAGTCTTCTGTTTCATTGAATGACCATATTTTTCCCTGTAGCATTATACTCAGTTTTGCTGGGTAGGTGATTCTTGGTTTTAGTCCTAGCCCCTTTGATCTCTGGAATATCATATTCTAAGTCTTCCAGTCCCTTAATGTAGAAGCCGCTAGGTCTTGTGTTATCCTGATTGTGTTTCCACAATACTCAAATTGTTTCTTCCTAACTGCTTGCAATATTTTCTCCTTGGCCTGGGAACTCTGGAATTTGGCTATAATTTTCCTAGGAGTTTTCCTTTTGGGATCTTTTTCAAGAGGTGATCGGTGAATTCTTTCAATTTCTATTTTGCCCTCTGGTTCTAGAATATCAGGGCAGTTTTGCTTGATAATTTCTTGAAAGATGGTGTTTAGGCTCTTTTTTTGATCATG
>CM053582.1:41968328-42030380 GCA_028627135.1 Pseudochirops cupreus | reverse complement strand
GCTTTTGTCATTTGAGTTAGTCTATTTTTTAAGGTGTTATTTTCTTCAGTGTATTTTTGGGTCTCCTTTAGCAGGCTGCTGAATCACTTTTCATGATTTTCTTGCATCATTCTCATTTCTCTTCCCAATTTTTCCTCCACTTCTCTTACTTGATTTTCAAAATCCTTCTTGAGGCCCTCCATGGCCTGTATAACCAGTTCATATTTTTCTTGGAGGCTTTTGATGCAGGAATTCTGACTTTGCTGTCTTCCTCCCACTCCATGCCTTGATTGTCTTTGTCCCTGAAAAAGGATTCTATTGTCTGTTTGTGCTTCCTCTGCTTGCTAATATTGGCAGCCAATTACTTGACTTTTGAGCTCTTTGCCATGGTAGAACTCTGCTTCTAGAATGGAGAGAGCTATGTCCCAAATTACTGGGGGTTTTGCAGCTGCTGGAGCTGTTAGATGGGTGCCCTCTCTACAGCCCACACACACTCTGGCTCACTGGTCACACACCCCAGGACCACCACCCAAGACCGTGATCTGGATCCAAGCAGGTCAAAACAAGAGTGATTACTCTCTGAATGGTCGCTTGGCCCCTCTACAATCTGCAGGCCAGGAGCTCTGAAGCAGCTTCTCGCCACTTCTCGCTCTGGGAGTAGTACCTGGACCACACTCTTCTATCTCCCCCTGGACCAACAACATTCCACACTGATCTTTTACTTTGTCTTTGGCATTTATGGATTGAGAAGTCTGGAAACTGCTACAGTTGCTGGTGATTTACTCTCTTGAAGTCTGTTCTGAGCCCCCACAGCTAGTTGGGGCTGCCCTGGGGCTAAAACAGTGGCTCAGGTAGGACTGTGCTCTAGTCTCAGCTAGCTGTGATGGACTCTTCTTGACGACCTGCCAGGCTTCCTTCAGTGGGAGATTTGTTTCTCTCTGTCACTTTGCGGGTTCTGTAGCTCTAAAGTTTGTTTAGAGTCATTTTTTTACATGTATTGGAGGAGGTGGAAGCTGGAACAGCGTGGAAGTGCTGTTTCTATTCATCTTGGCTACAACCCCCACCCTTAATTAAATTCTTAAAGGCTCTGGTCATAAGCTCATGGCATTTTTTCAAGCTGGAAAGGACCCTAAATATCCTCCCATTTCAAAATTAAGAAAAAAGATGCAGAGAGGTCAAGTAGTTACCCCAGATCACACAGCCCAGGCTCTATTCATTCTACCATACTTTGCTATTTCTCCCATCAGAACCTTTTTTTTTGCTTTGCTCCAAATTTTGAAAATGAAACTAGAATTATGAATGGTATTACCTTGGAGCTTGAAATGGGTATGTTGGGTAACTTTTGGTAATATTGGTAATATTTCCATCCATTTTCAGAAAATCTGATAAGCCCTGTACAGATTCCTAGTTTGGAGACAGTCACCTTTAAGAAACCTGGGATGCTATATGTTGAAGGAATCAAAAGAGAGCGGTATCTATCCTCTCATCCAAGACCCATGTTCCAGGGCTCTAAGTATAGGCCTGGAGGAAGGAACCCTGAAACACCACTCCTGCTCAGTCTTGCTTAGAGAATCGGGAGCAAACTCTGTCCAAGACTGACCTTGCAAGTTTCCAGGTCACGTGACCAACAAGATGGAGGAAAAAGCCATTTTCTCTGATTCCCATTATTTCCCAAACCTCTCCAAAATAGGAATTATATAACAAAGATAAAGCAACTTCAGCTGTCTCCATGACCTACAACATCCAAAATTCAAAACATTAAAAAAAAAAACATGAATTGACTCTGACTGACCCTGAGATCACTCAGCACCCTTCCCTTACCTGCCGTGCTACAGGCAACAAGGCTGCACTAGCAGAAACAAGGACAAAAACTCAAGCCCCAGCCCCTGGTCCTCCCTCCCTCTTTCTAGTGCCATGGAGGCCCCAGCTCCAGGATGGAGAATTTCTCCCAGGCTGCAGTAGACAGCCAGCACGGCCATAGCCTTTTAGGAGCAAAAGCTTACAAGGGGGCACAATTCTGTAGCACCAACACCATAAAGCTCTGGAGTGCCACTGCTGGGGTGGTCAACCCTGAGCACCAGCACTGCAAAGCTCCAAACTATCAGTGCCAGGCCAAAGGACTAACGAACGGAGTGGGGAGAGAGGAGTATGTAACATTCCACTAAGCCTGAGGGAAAGAATACAGCATCCAGCTGGGACCAGTTCTAACCACTCAAAAGAGCAGAGGTTTAGGCTGGTGAACTATGCACTGCTAAGCATGAGAGGAGGCTGAGACACTTCGAGATGCAGCCTCCAAGAAAACCACAATCAGAGAAGAGACAGTCAGGAAATGAGTAACAGGGGAGAGAAAAAAGACTGAAATTACCAAAGACTTCAGGAAGAATAAAATTCAAAGACCTTTAACAATAAGCAGATAATTCAACAGGAAAATCAGTAACAACAGAAGGAAACATGGCTTCCAGATCTAGTAAATGAGTTCAGGCATCTACAAATAAATACTACAAAACAAAGGGAAATGATCCAACACTTGATGAGACAGAGGACCCTGTGGGAGCTGAGGAGAACATGGAACTACATTATGTTCCTGAGTGGTTTAAAAGAGAAATAAGAATAATGACAGCAGAATTTATGGCCTATGCAGCAAAAATCATTAGCAGAATAGAAAAACTGGAATAACAAAAGAGAAAACAATAGATTGGGGATGTAAATACAAGGAAAGAAAATTCGAATAATGCAAGATTATTTTGTACCAACTAGAAAGTGTAGGAGGGAATGGAATAATATGTTCTGAAGAGCAATGGAGTTCAGGATGCAGTCCACAGTGACCCTGCAAATCTGAGTTTAACCATACATGAAAAAAGATGGACATCCAATAATAAAGAGGTATTCAAAATATTTTTATAAGAAAATTAGAACTGAAGATATTATTTGCTCCTCAAACACCCAAGACAACATACATGCAGGAGGGTGCATAAATTCAGCAGACTAGGACAGCAACAGGAACAGAGTATCAATAGAGAGACTAATAAAAGGCTTTTTTTTCTAAATGTATACGAAGAGACAGGAATCTAAACATACACAAAAAGACAGTGACAAGGGTAGAAATCTGGTAGAGGTAACAGTGAAGGTGGATGGGGGCATTATGGATAGAACCTGGAAACATCTTGCCTACAGGTGAATCAATGCTTTTTGTGGGACTACATTACAACACGGAAGGGTACATGAAAGGGGAGAGGGGAACAGGAAGATATTAAGAAGTGTGCAATGTGTCAGGGTCAAATCAAGGGCTAACAATGAGGCGAACGTGACCCCTGCAATCTCAAAAAGAGAAGAGACTATAGGAGAGTGGGTGATGAAGAGAGGAGAAGCACTGAAAAGAAGAAAAGGAAGGAGATCTTACTTTGATGATATGAAAGGGTTCCCCTGATGAATGCTCCCATGGGTGAAGAGCAATGGTCTGTAAAGGGAGATGGGGACCTTACACTTGGTGTGGCCTGGGGGATTTGGTGCTTGAAAAGTCTGCTCATCCTACATGGAGAAGGAAAGAATTTGAACCTTTGGGGGCAATTGGCACTTGGAGGATTGAGAAAATAAGGACCAACAGAGTACATTTTTGAGTAAAATGTCGGAAAAAAGAAAAGGTAAACAAGGGAGGGTAGAGATTAGTGGTGGGCTGAATAATCAAGGATATGATGGAGGAGGGGCTTTATCACAGGTTAGATCCTCTCTGAAACATATAATAACTGGCACTGTTCTGGGAATGGAAAACAGAAATCCATGGCAGAAACTGCTCAGAAGGGAAAGTCTAGAATGGATATCTTGGAAGTTTTGAGGAACACATGCATGAAGAATACAGAGAAAAGAAAGAGAGCAGATAATTACAGGAGTCCTAAATCAGAGAATGAGAGTCTGGAGTAAACAGAAAGGGAAGATAGATAATGAAGACAATGAGAGAAATCCTTTGTGGAAAGAGGTGCAAAAAATGAAATTTTAAAAACTAATGAACAGGACTAGTTGAAGGCAAGGAGAGGAAGGGGAAATCTACTTGACTAACTGAGAGGAAAAAAGGGAGGGAGAATTATAAAACCTGAGTTACCAAGCCTTTCGAAGTTGATTATCTTCACAATGCTGCTGTTACTGTATAAATTATTCTCCTTATTCTGCTCACTTCACTTTGCATCAACTCATATAAGTCTCCCCAGGCTTTTATGAAACCATCCCCTTCATCATTTTTACAATACCATAGTATTCCATCACATTCATATGCCATAACTTGTTCAGTCATTCCCCAACTGATGAGCATCCTCTCAGTTTCCAACTCTTTGCCATCACAGAAAAAGAGCTGCTATAAATATTTTTGCACATATGGGTCCTCTTCCTTTTTCTTTGATCATTTTGGGGTTTAGATCTAGTAGCAATATTTCTGGGTCAAAAGGTATACACAGTTTAATAGCTTTTTGGGCATAGTTACAAACTGCCTTCCAGAATGCAATACAATTCTACCAATAATGAATTAGTGTACCTATTTGACCACATCCTCCCTAGCATTTGTCAATCCTTTTCTGTCATTCTAGCTAACCTGACAGATGTGAGGTAGCACCTAAGAGTTGTTTTAATTTGAATTTCCTTAGTTTATTTGTCAGATTTATGAATAAGGGAAGAATTTAAGACCAAAGAAGATATGGATAGCATTACAACATGTAAAATAGATAATTTTGACATTACAAAATTAAAAAGTTTTTGCACAAACAAAAACAATGCAACCAAAATTATAAGGAAAGCAGAAAACTGGGAAAAATTTTAGCAACAAGTATCTCTGATAAAGGTCTCATTTCTCAAATATATAGAGAACTGAGTCAGATTTATAAAAAAAAAATAAGTCATTACTCAATTGATAAATGGTCAAAGGACATGAGATGGGGGGGGCAATTTTCAGACAAAGGTATCAAAGCTATCTATAGTCCTATGAAAAAATGCTTTAAATCATTATTGATCAGAGAAATGCAAATTAAAACAACACTGAGGTACCACCTCACACCTATCAGAATGGCTAATGTGACCAAAAAAAGGAAAATCTTGGATGTTGGAGGGGATGTAGGAAAACTGGAACACTAATGCATTGTTGGTAGAGTTGTGAACTGACCCCGCCATTCTGGAAAACAATTTGGAACCATACCCAAAGGCTATAAAATTGTGCATACATACCCTTTGATCAGGCAATACCACTGCTAGGTCTATATCCCAAAGACATCCAAAAAAAGGGAAAAGGACCTATTTGTACAAAAATATTTATAGCAGCTCTTTTTGTAGTGGCTAAGAATCGGAAATCAAAGGTATGCCCATCAATTGGAGAATGGCTAAACAAGCTGTGGTATATGGTTGTAATGTAATATTACTGTCCTACAAAAAATGACAAGCAGGATGATTTTTTAAAAGCCTGGAAAGACTTACATGAACTGATGCATAGTGAAGTGAACAAAACCAGGAGAATGTTGTACACAGTAACAGCAATATTGTTCAACAAAGAACTGTGAATGACTTAACTATTCTCAGCATACAAGGATTTAAGACAATCCCAAAGGACTAATGATGAAGCATACTACCTGCCAACAGAGAAAGAACTGATATTGACTGAATACACACTGAAGCATGCTATTCTTCCACTTTCTTTTTTCCTTTTATTCAAATCTTCTTGTATAAAATGACTAATATGGAAAGTTTTACATAATTGCACATGTATAACCTATATCTGATTGCTTGCCATCTTAGAGAAGAGGGGGGGAAAGGAGGGATAGAATTTAGAACTCAAAACATTCAATAAAAATGGTTTTTGAAAAATTAGAAGATTCCTAAACAAATGAAAAAAGAAGAGTGTGAAAGAAAAGGATGCTCTTTTGCAATCATTAGCAAAGCATATTAATGACAACATTATTAATTTTAAAACCCAAACAGTGAAAGATAGGAGTTTATCCATATGGTATTAGTTTCCATTTCCCCTCATTAGCTACTGTAGGATGAACACGTTGTTTCAGCAGTATTGTTATAAAAATACATCTTCATAGAGCACTTAATGAGTGGCTATTTGTAACGTTTAAAAGAGGGCAAGGATTTATAATGCTATTAATGTTTTTAAGAAACTTTTAAACAACTTTCTACCTCAAAGCAATGGTGATCATAAATAAATTTCTTTACCTTTGTTCAAATGTTTCATTGTATAGCATATTAGAATAGGAAAATAGTAGAATTTAAAATAAAAATGATATTCTTTTGCTCAAAAAAATTAGAAGAAAATAAAGGCAACTCTACAGGCAAAAAAATTTACATTTCCCTAATTATTAGTATTCAGAACATTTTTTCATACAACTATTAATTACTTTGATATCTTCTTCTGAAAACTGCCTGTTCATATCCCTCGACCATTCATCAGTTAGGGAACGGCTATTATTCTTATAAATTTGGCTCACTTCCCTATATCACTTCCATGTTCATAAACTCCCAAATGCCTTTATCCAGTCACAATCTTTTTTTTATCATAATCTTTTGTTATCCCATCCTTTCCTCTTCCTTACAATCCCTAACCATGTTCTTCAACCTCACCATGACCTCAAATCCTCCCACTCCTCAGTTCCTTCCCAGCCCATCACCCCTGTCCTCAATTCTCTACCAACTCCTTTGTGAACTAGTTTAATTCAACACTATCCTCTACATTTGAGTCCTTGCCCAGCCTTGGATTACTGCCACCAACTGCTGCCTAACAAAGCTGGAAAAAAATCACAAAAACAAGGTGACTGGGTCCACTACAATTTTGTTACACAGTCTCAAGTAGGTCCTCACTAAAACGAGATAATCCTTTTATATCAAATCTCAATCTCACTTCCCACAATGACTTTTCCAAACCTTTTCATCCTTCTTCAAACCTTTTATGGCACCTCTTCCCCTCCCCAATTTGAGGACCTCACCTTCCTTCACTTGCAAAAGTTAAGACCTTTTGCCAAAAGAGCTCCCTCTTCTCCACTTCTCCTCATCTCACATAAGAGACCTCTTCTCCCACTATCTCCTCCTTCACTCCTCTCTCTAAGAGGTAGCCCTTATCTTTGGCAAGGCACTCTCCTCTGCCTGCATCCTTAATCCTGCCCCCTTCTGTCTTCTCCTGCAGATTGTGCCCTCTATCATCCATAGTCTCTCTAATTTTCAATTTCTCCCTGTTTACTGGTTGCTTTCCTGCTGCCTACAAACACACTCATGTCTCTTCCATCCTTCTGCCAAAGCTACTAGCCTTTTCTCAATTCTCATCCTTAACCTCTGTTCACTCTTTGGCACTGCTGATCATGATCTTCTCCAGAATATTCTCTTCTCTGGGTTTTTTCTTTTGGTTCTCATCCTCCCTGAGCACTCCTTCTCAGTCTGCTTTGCTGAATTTTCACATAGCTCATCGTCGCTAGCTCTGGCAATTCCCCAAGGCCCTCTTGTCTTGTCCTTCAGTCTATACTCTATCACTTGGTGACCACATCAGTTCCCATGGGTTCAATTATCACCTCTATGTAGATGATTCCGATGTCCATATATCCGGTCCTAGTCTTTCTCCTAGGTACCAAACTCATATCCTCAATTGCATTTTGTATATTTCAAACTGGATGACCTCTAGATATCTCAAACTCCACATTTCCAAAGCAGAACTCATTAACTTTCCCCCTAAAACACTCTCCTCTTCCTAACTATCCTATTATTACCAATGATACCACCTTCTTCCCAGTCAGCTATGTTTACATCTTGATGTTATTCTCGACTCTTCACTCTCACTGACCTCCTGTATCTAATCTGTTGCTAAGTCTTGTCAACTCTACCTTCCTAACATCTCTCATGTATGCTTCCTTCTCTGTTCTGATCCTGCCACCATTCCAGCACAGTCACTTATCACCTTGTGCCTCAACTCTTACAATGGTCGAGTAGTTGATGCCCCTGTCACAAGTATCTCCCCACTCCAGTTCATCCTCCACTTAACCGCCAAAGGGATTTTCCTAAAGGACAAATCTGGTCACATAACACTTCTGCTCAATAAACTCCAGTGGTTCCCTTTTACCTATAGGCTCAAATAGAAAATTCTTACAACTTAGGCCCCATTTCAGGTCTCCTTCCACTTGACTCTCCAAAGCATGCTCTCTGATCCAGTGATACAGGCCACAGGCCTTTTTGCTATTCCTATAATCATGCATGCTATCTCCTGAACCTTTTCACTGGCTGCCTCCAAGAAATACTTCCTCCTCTCTGCTTCTTGGATTCCTAGCTCAAATTGCATCCTCTGTAGGAAGCCTTTCTTAAATATCTTGTATGGACATAATCATTTCCAAGATGTTTCTCCTATTAGAATGTGAATTCTAAATTTCACCTTGTGAAATAAGAAAATAAATCTACTGAGAATGTGACCTGTGATCTTCAAGGGCATTAGAGACATAATAAATGGCTGAGGGCATTAGGCAGCCCATCCCACTTTGCTTTGAGAACAATTACTTAACCTTTTGGAGCCACATAAGAGGCCTTTCTTTGTGTCCCCATCACAGTAACTGGTATCAAGTAAGAACTTAATAAATGTCTTTTGAAAGTCATTCCCCAATTGATAAATGGTCAAAGGATATGAACAGGCAATTTTCAGAGGAAGAAATTAAAGTTATCTATAGTCATGTGAAAAAATGCTCTAAATCACTATTGATTAGAGAGATGCAAATCAAAACAACTCTGAGATACCACATCACACCTATCAGATTGGCTAACATGGAAAAACAGGAAAATGATAAATGTTGGAGAAGATGTGGAAAAGCTGGAACACTAATTCATTGTTGGTGGAGCTGTGAACTGATCCAACCATTCTGGAGAGTAATTTAGAACTACACCTAAAGGGCTATGAAAATATGCATACCCTTTGACCTAGTGATACCACTTTTAGGGCTGTATCCCAAAGAGATCATAAAAACAGGAAAAGGATCCACACGTACAAAAATATTTATTGTACCTCTTTTTGTGGTGGACAAAACTGGAAATTGAGGGGATACCCATCAACTGGGGAATGGATAACAAGCTGTGGTATATGAATGTAATGGAATACTATTGCACTATAAGAAATGATGAATAGGTGGACTTCAGAGAAACCTGGAAAGACTTGTATCAACTGATGCCAAATGAGGGGAGCAGAACCAGAAGAACATTGTACACAGTAACAGCCACAATGTACAAGGACTGATTTTGATAGACTTAGCCCTTCTCAGAAATGCAAGGACCTAAAACAATTCCAAAGGACTTGGAAAATGTCATCCACATCCAAAGAAAGAACTATAGAGTTGGAATGCAGAATGAAATAGACTATTTTCTTTTTTGTTTTATTTTGTTATTTTTTCTTTCTCATGGTTTTTACCATTCGTTATAATTCTTCTATGCAACATGACTAATGTGAAAATGTGTTTAACAGGAATGTATGTATAGAGCCCATATTAAATTGCAAGCCATCTTGCAATGCAATGCAATGTCTCCCATAGAGCTGGGAAGGAGGGGGAGAAAATTTAAAACTTATGGAAGTGAATGCTGAAAATGAAAAATAAATAATTTAATTTTTAAAATGCTTGTAGACTTATTAATTGACTATCAGCATGCTGCTATTTTCACAAACAGCTAGAAATACTGTCTTTAGTCTTATGGACCTGATCTCACTGGCTCTTGGCATAGTAGAAAGCATGATGGACCTCAAATGATGTAGGAGGATACCAATTCAAATCCTCCTTTGTCTATTACTACCTATGTGACCTTGAGAAATTCAAACCCTGCCTGGGCCTTAGTTCTTCCTCTGTAAAAATGAAAAGGTTAGAATAGACAGTCTCAAAGGTCCCTTCCAACCAGTGGTATGCTGGTAAATTTTTAACAACTAGCTTCCCAAGGGGAAGAAATGTAGGCATAACCCATTCGAGTCTAATCTGCATTATCATCCTTTTTTCCATTACTTTCTTAAGTCTAGGCAATGAACAAAATGATAAATCAAGGCCAATTTGTAGCATTTGCAGATTTCTGAGGCATAAATACTTATGCTGAAAATTTAACAATCAGCTCACAAGCACATTCTTGCTTCTAGCTCTAAATCTCTGAAAAAGAGATCTCCATAACCACCTTTACTCTACCTTTCCCCATCACTAATCTTGAGGTACATGGTGTGGGGAGATTAGCTTTTTTATTTCACTTAAAAAGTGATTTTATTACAAACAATAATAACAACAATGCCACAGACATTTTAAAACCTTGGTGAGGTTTTGCACTGTGCCTTGGAAGAGCAGAAAATAGGCTTCTATGAACCTAGATGACATGTGGCTGCTAGCTTTCCTGGTAATGAGCACCCTGCACACATGTTAATGGCTAATCGAGCAGCCCAGCCTGCCTTATTGCTCCTCCTCACACACCTGGGCAATTTGCCTAATATGCTTCTCCATCTCCATGGGGGAAGTGTCTCAGGCTCCCTGCAAGGGCTAACGGTGCAATGATGACTATTTGTTTGGAAGGAAGGGGGAGGGTAACATATAAATGTCAAGAAAAGATGATGAACTATCAACAGAATGCCGAAAGAAGCTATAAATTGTAAGATAAAGAGAAGGCCCTGTTTAGCTTGTAATGAAGCAATGAGGTTTGCAGGCTAATATGGCATGGCCCACGTGGGCATTTCCCTTGTCTGCAGTCTTGGCCTCATATGAGACAATTGATGTGGAACAGCAAGGAGCCTCCACTTAGAAGGCTCCAGTCATAGCCCTCTCTCTCACTTCTCTCTCTGTCTCAGTTTCTCCATCTGCCAAATGAGGAGGAGTAGCTTTGGACTAAGTGGTGATCTCTCAGGGCTGTTTGTGGTCTCAATCTTATGAATGTGGGTAGAGTCCTAGGAAAAAATCCCAGAGTAGGAATGAGATGAGGGTTTAAAGCTATGGCTGTGGTTCAGGTTCCCAATGCTAACTAGCTCTCCTCCCTCAACTCCTACTTTACACAGGAGTGTTTTAACCAAGGCAAAGAGAGGTGAAGTGACTGGGTCATGGTCATACAGTATGTTCTCAGCAAGATCTCTTCTGACCTTTCTCCTTATACAGCAATTGCAGCAAACATCTGCAATGATATTGGAAAGTGGAAAAGGCAAGGCAGGAACATAGAGATCACTCAAGATGCAAAGCCCACATTCCTTTCATACTACCAACAGAGGTCAAGTACGGTACAGTGGCAATCTGCCCTTCAAGGGCCATACATAGAGCCATTGTGACTGGCTGAGTGTACCCTGGAGGGGAAGGGCACCAGAGGTAGTTCAACTCACCCAACAACAATAATAGTATTAATATATTTCAAAGAGCTATCAGAGTCATAGACTTAAAGCTGGAAGAACCTTAGAAGCCATGTAGTCTAATTCAGGAGGAAACAGGTGTCCAGAAAAATTGTAACTTGCTCCAGGTCACACAGGCAGGGGCAATGCTGTGACAGAAACTCAAGTCCTCCAAATCCAGCTTGCTTCCCACTGGCCTACTCATTCTCCCTTATTACACTGCTGTGAATATTCCCTTCACCAATACAAATTCCAACTGGTCAATGACTTGCCAGAAAAATGCATCCTCTGCAGGCAAGCTGCTGAGAGGCCTTTCATCACTTACTTCATTTTATGTAGGATTTGATATGGACCTGAGAAACTAAGATCCAAGAAGTGAATGCTAACTGACATGTATGCCAAATTTATACTTTCATGCAAATATGATGGTTGACTTCAGAGAAGAAAATATTGCAGCAGATAGTAAGAGCAGTGGATTCGGAGCTGGAGGGTCTAGGCTCAGATCCTGGCTCTGCTACCCTCTGGGCCTGTTTTCTCCTCTGTCAAATGAGAAAATTAGACTAAGATAACCTTGGAAGTACTTTCCAGCCTGAAATTTGTGATTCCAGGACCACTTACTATCTTGGCATTTGAAAGATATCATGTCCAATTTAGCCCAAAGTTCAGCTCATTTGGTTCACACAAAAAACACATAGTCCCATACCTAATGCTCGCCACACAAGGCAGAAAATGATGGTGAAACAAATGTACGGCCAGTTCCACTCATGGTTCTCACCAATGGTCGAAACCCCCAGGAAGATGAAGATAAGTGTATCGCTCACGCTGCTCCACATCTTCATAAAGTACTTGATGGTGGTGTGAGACTTCTGGGAAATGTTGGCCTCAACATAGTGCTTCATGCTCATGGCACAGGCAATGATGCTAGAGTAGAAAAACAACATTAACATTAAGGAGAAAGGAACACACAAACCCTCTTTGGCCTTACGTTTGCCTTACTGTGACTTGACTTGCTCTGGTTTATTCCAGAACATAAGCTATTCATCCCCTCTGACTCAAGGAGCCCATCACTGAGCATACACCTCTAGGTGGCGAATGACAAAAAGGAAAGTCCCCAAATACACCAAAATAACCATAGCAGACTTTTTATGGAACCAAAGAACTAGAAACAAAGCCTATCCGGGGACTATATAACGCTCTAAACAAAACAACACTGAAAGGGAGCTGAACTCTTGTTGTTGTTCAGTCATATCTGACTCTTCATAACCCTGTATAGGATTTCCTTGGCAAAGATACTGGAGTGGCTTGCCATTGACCTCTCCAGAGGATTAAGAGGTTAAGTGATTTGCCCAGGGTCACACTGTTTGCAAGCGTCTGAAGCTGAATTTGATCTCAGGTCTTCCTGACTTCAAGATTACAAAAGGAGTACGACAAAGTTGTACACTGTTACCTTATTGATTTAATTTATACGCAGAGTACATCATGGGAAATGCCAGGCTGGACACATGAAAAGCTAGAATTAAGGCTGTTGGGAGAAATATCACCAATCTCAGATATGCAGAGGATACCACTCTGATGGCAGAAAGTGAAGAAGAATGAAGAAACCTCTCAATGAGGGTGAAAGAGGAGAGTGTAAAAGCTGGCTTGAAGCTCAACATCAAAAAAAAAGCTAAGATCTTGGCAACTGGTCCCATCACTTCCTGGCAAATAGAGGGAAAAGAAACCGAAGAAGTGTCAGATTTGAAATTCTTGGGCTCAAGGATCACTGCAGATGGCGATTGCAGTCATGAAATTAAAAGACATTTGCTCCTTGGAAAGAAAGCTATGGCAAATCTGGACAGCAGACTAAAAAGCAGAAACATCACCTTGCCAACAAAGGTTTGTGTAGTCAAAGCTAGGATTTTTTTCCAGTAGCAATGTATGGCTATGGGAGTTGGACTATAAGGAAAGCTGAGTGCTGGACAATTGATGCTCTTGAACTGTGGTACTGAAGAAGACTTTTGAGAGTCCCTTAGAGCAAGGAGATCAAATCAGTCAATACTTAAATAAATTAACTCTATTCTCTGGAAGGTCAAATACAGAAGCTAAAACTTAAATACTTTGTCCTCATAATGAGAGGACAGGACTCATTGAAACAGACCCTGATGTTGGGAAAGATTGAAAGCAAAAGAAAAAGGGGATGGCAGAGAATGAAGTGGATAGACAGTATCATGGAAATGACAAACATGAACTTGGACATACTTTGAGGGGCAATGGAGGGTAGAAGGGCATGGCATGCCTATGGGGTCACGAAGAGTCAGACACAACTGGACAACTGGACAACTGGACAACTTCCTAACTCTAGACCTGCTGCTCTATCCACTGAGCCACCTAGTTGAACTCTGGTGGACTGCAATTGCCAATGTTAATACTGGAGAAGGGATGATGAAGCACGTCTCCTTACCTTCTATAGGGAGGTAGGGAACACCAGGGGCAAAATGCAGTATATGCCATCCTGCATGGTCACTACATTGATTGGTTTCCCTTGTATGGTTTTTCTGTTATAAGGAAGAGTTGAATTCATGGTGGGGGAGGGCGGAGAGGGAAAACTAGAGTGTAAAACAAAAGGCATCAAGCCAACTCAAGAACAACCACTATCACCGAGCTGGTCCACTGGCATTCCTACTTTCCATTCCATTTTCCAGGTGACTGAATGCTTTGTCTCCTGAATCAGTGGCACTTTTTGACATCCCTTTGTGTATTGAGAACTACCCTTAACTTTGCCTAATCTGTCCTCCTTAAAGCAGGCTGGGGCTGACAGAGCCTAATCATTGGCTGGCAGTAAATCAGTGAGAAGCAGGTGCTAAAGATGAGAAATCTATTTCCTGTGTTCTCCAAAGCATTGCTGTTTTATTAATGAAACCAATTTCTGAAGTGCGGGAAGCTTTTTAGTGGCTTACCCGCTTTGCTCTGCTTTTCCTTCATTCATATTCATATTTGAATCTGTCACCACTCAGCACAAAGCTGCTACACACCAGAATTGATGGCCATGCGCTCACAGCCTCCATATCTGTCCAAATAGCAGGCCACGTAGCTTAACCCATCAAGGTCTTGGCCTGCTGGTCAGCCATTTGGGGTCCCAGGGAAACCAGTCTGTTCTCTTCTGGCCTTCCTATCTAGCAATCCTTTCTCAAGCCTCACTGATCATTTGAAAACACCTCTCAAGCTGCAAGTGTAATTCTTGGCCAGCAAATTTTTCCAGCTGTCTTCCATACACACAGCTATACAGGGCTGGACAACTCCACTGGGCAATTGGGCACTTTTCCAAAGGCCTGTGGCAGGAGTAGGCACCTGAGTAAGCATACCAAACCAATACGTATTTTTTCCCTTCTTGGAGTGGGAAAGAAGGAAGGAGAGATGGTAGCCATCCACAGACTGCCCATGAAGCTACTTCAGAATAAGACTTTTTTCCAACTTTGAGAGTCACTATTAAAAATGCAGACCCTCTTGAGTGGGCACAGTTGCACAGTGAGAGAGAGGGAGCACCAGCACAGAAGAGAGGAGATTATCTCACAATTTTACTGAGGACTGACCCTGGCCATATCACTCAAAATGTCACCCTGGGCATACAAGGCCTTGGCTGTGCACCTTAAAACATAGCCAAGTGGATGAAACAAATGGAGAACAGAAGTAGCATAGCTGTACATTGGCCATGAGTATCTATAAACAGCCTTTGGTCCTGACCAAATGCAGACCCACAAAAGATTTGTACCAGTGATGACTTGAGGGCAGTCTAGACTCTTCTCTAGCAATGCCCTCATTCAAGATGGTTCACAATGAAATCCAGAGGATTTAGGCTGATCCAAAAGAACACTGGGATCAGGCAGAAAAGTAGTAAGTAAGAATACCACTATCTGTCTATAGGGTGGGAGACAGAACTATGATTATACTGGCACAGGGAACTTCTGAAGGAGGAAACTCTCTCTTCCAATGTAGGTAAGCCCCTTCTCCAAAACTTAGACTTGGAAAGTTGCCTAAGTGATTTTCCCAGGCCCACCTAGCCAGAATACAGCAATAGTAGGACTGACTACCCCCATTCACCCTTAAATACAATGCAAACTTCCTCCTGCCTGCCCTTCACTAGCTGGCTTCAACCTAGCTTTCTGGACTCATTTCATATGAATGTCTCCATGGCCTATTTGCTGTTGCCCATAAAGATCATTTCAAGTGTCACCCCTGGGGCTTTGTGGCATATGCTTGGAAGCTCCCTCCCCTCCAACTCACAGTCTCCCCAGTCTCCTTCAAGGCTCAGCTCAGTGCCACCGTACCCCACAAGACCTTTCCAGATGCCTCCCGTGCTTCCTGCAGCCATCAAAATGACCTGATAGTTACTCAGCATGTACTTTATTTGTACCTATCTGTGTACCTGTTGCTCCCCAATAGAACATAATAAGGTCTTTAAGGGAAGGAGCCATTTTGCTCTTGTCTGCATATACCCAGTGCCCAGCACAGTGCCTGGCCACTGTACTTAATAAAGGCTTGGTGAACTGAGCTGAAGTTCTTAGTGATCAATGAGCAGAAGGAGGAGTAGGATACTCATAGGGCTCTGCATCTATGCCAACACTGGTTTGTACTTTGCAGTGTCCAATGTGTCAAAATCTAGGAAGGCTCTGAGCTTCTGGCAGTACAGGGAACTCCTCCCACCCCAACCAAGGCAGACTGGAACCAGTCTCTGACTGAGGAGAAGAATCCTAAGGACTTGCTTGTTGACTGAGGCAGAGACAATTTGCCCAGATTCAAAGAGAGAGTATGTATTAGAGGTGATATTTAGACTCTGGTCTTCTCTTCTCAAAGTCCAGAACTCTATCCACTGAGCCAGACCGACTTCTTTTCAGGTTTTACATATTCAAAAATCATGTTCTTTTCTCTGGATTGAATCAAAGAATCAGAGTAGGGAGGGATCTCAAGGGCATCCAGGTCAACTCGCCTCTGAGCAATTATGTTCTCTAGAGCATCCCCAACAAGTGAGCATCTACATGTTACCTGAAGACCTCCAGGGAGGGTAGAAACTGACCACCTGCCAAGGC
The DNA here is from genome assembly GCA_028627135.1 of Pseudochirops cupreus. Taxonomy (NCBI): domain Eukaryota; kingdom Metazoa; phylum Chordata; class Mammalia; order Diprotodontia; family Pseudocheiridae; genus Pseudochirops; species Pseudochirops cupreus. The sequence continues at coordinate 42,014,006 of CM053582.1, read as the reverse complement.
AGATGAGCCCATTTGGGAAGAACTCTCATTATTAGGAATTTTTCCTTCTATCAAACCCATATCTACCCCTCTTGGACTTCCACTCATTGCTCCTGGTTCTATTCTCTACGTCTAAGCAGAAGAAGTCAAATTGCTCTTTCTCAGGACAGCCCTTCAAATACTTGACAACAAATATCTTGTCCCTCATTCATTTTCTCCTCTCCAGGTGAAACATCCCCAGGTCATTCAACTGATTTTCCTAAGTCATGGACTTGAGGACTTCCCAGTTGCCCTCCTCTGCACAATCTGTCTCATCAATGGCCTTAAACCATAGCTCCCAGAACTGAACACAAGAGTTCCATGTGTGGCCTGTGCCACACCAGAGGACACAGACCAGGATGCTAGTATCCTGCCCTTTGTTTTTCTCTGATTGGGAAAGGGCTGTGGGTTAGAATTTTCCTGGAGTTTTGCCTCACTATGAGACAAATTTTTTTGCTTCTATGACAGAAATGAATTTGGTCCTCTCTGGAAGGAAGAAGAGTAGAATAGCAGAAGTCATCCTTTTGATAGGGGAATAAAACAACAACGTACATTGTGACCTTTTCTAGTGACTATCTGAGCTCCTTTCAAGGTATAAATCCCAAGTTCTCCTTAGCTTATGGTTGCCAATATGGTTGCCAATGTATATTGTTTTCTTTGTCAAATTTCACTTATTCTCATCTCCTGAGACATTAAAAGATCTGCCTCTTCTGTCCTTGTTATAAAATGTTGCTTCTTTGTCTTTTAAATAGATTGGGATTTCTTCCAGCAACAAGGAGTGTTTCTTGATCACGTTCAATGGTACGGGTCAATTTTTTTAATCACTATTTTCCCTTAAGGCTCAGCAACTTGAAGTAGGTGAACTTGGTCAACAAGAGAACAACCAAGCTTTCCAAAGTGTTATCAGTTACCATCTGTTTCCAATCTGTCACTGACTTTTCGCCTCTGCGTAGCATGGACAAGTTGTGAATGAGAAATGTGAATTCCTGTTATATGGGTGACTGTCTCAGCGGCAGAAAAACTGATCTTACTCCACAGAACATCCCTTTTATATTTATTATTTTTTTAATCCATATGCATTTACTAAATACTTATCACGGGCTGAACACTACACTTGGCACATTATATACAAATATAAAGTACAAAATGATTCTTCTACTTTTCATTCATATTACTTAAAATTAATTTTTTCCACTTTTCAAGCATTTATTTTTTCTTCCTCCAATCTCCCTGCACCCTGCCCCCTCCACAGAGATATAAAACCCTTGTAGCAATTACACATAATCAAGAAAAACAAATTCCCATCTTAGTCATGTCTCATTCTGCATTTGGAATTCATCACTTCTTTTCTAGAAGGTGGGCAGCATGCTTCACCATTGGGCCTCTGGAACTGTAGCTGATCGTTGCACCAGTCAGAGCTCTTAAGTCTTTCAGAACTGTTTGTTTTTATCATATCCATGTTCTGGTATAAGTTGTTCTTCTACTTCTGCTCATTTCACTCTGCACTAGTTCATAAAGTCTGCCTAGGTTTCACTAAAATCATCTTTTCATTTTAAGCTAAAGAGAATCCCATTACATTCATAGATCATAATTTGTTTAGATATTTCCCAACTGAAGAGTAGCTCCTTAGTTTCCAGTTCTTTCTTACTATAAAAAGAGCAACTATAAATAGCTTTGTCAATATGAGTCCTTTCCTTCTTTCTGAGATCTCTTTGGGAGCATAGGGCTAGTAGTAATATCACTGGGTCAAAGGACATCTCCAATAACTTTGGGGGCAATGTTTCAAATTGCTTTCCAGAATAGCTGGACCAATTCACAGCTCCACCAACCATGAATCAATGTGTCCATTTTCCCCTAGTTCTTCTAACATTGATCGTTTTCATTTTTGTCTCATATTTATTATTCAGGGCTTCTGACACTTCAAAGATTTGTTTTTTTGTCATCATGGGGCCTACACAGACAAAAGTCACTCTCCCTTTACTTGCTTCCCCATGTTGCTATTGCTGCTGCTTCCACAACAGTGTTACAAGCTCTTGCTGAATGAGAATGCTCACCGGTTATTTTACTAGTCAGGCTCACGGAGATTGTACCCTTATACCCACATCTACGACTAAGCCATGCAAACTATCATGAGGTTCCAGAAAGCCTACAGAAAACACTAAAAATACCAGAAAGGGAAGGGGCATAGCTGATCATGCTACCATCTGTCTTTCAAATGTTAATATACCCATTTAAGCCCACCTAATCAGCTAACATTGGAACGCTCTAAAAATAATCCAAGCATCCTAAGCATTATGTGGGAGCCTCCAACAAATAAACTATATTCAACAATCCATAATAAACAGTAATTTGCTCATGGGAACAGATTTAGAAATGGAAGGGAACTTAAAGGCCATCTAGTTCATTATACAGATGAGGACACTAAGGCCCCACACAGGTTAGGGGACTTGCTCAAGGTCACTCAAGTAGGAAATTCCAGGTCAGGGCACAGATTTAAACCAAAGTCTTCTACCTCCCCATTCAGTACTCCTTCTACCATCCTAGGCTCCTCAAACTCCTAAATCCTACTATATATATATATTTCCAGGCTTCTTCATCTCTTTATTGTGAGCAGTAGTGTGGTGAAGCTTATAATGTTTTTAAATAATTGAAGGCAATGCTAAATTTCAATTAGAGATTAGTGAAAATAAAGATGTACCTTTTCTCCATCCAAGTTCACAAACCCCCTAAAATCTCTTGGGGCCCAAGGATTTCAGTTTAAGAACCCTTGATCTAACTCAAGAATTCAATGAAGGACCAGCTTTGCGGAAGGAGATGATGAAAATGCCATCAAGGACAGATTCCTGGCCAGCTAACTGCTCCGTGCCTTCTTCACCCGCCACATAGACAGCAGTTTCAAATTGGTGCTGTTTAATATTGGGCTGCATTTATAGAAAACAACCATGACATGACTCTTTCTTTATCAGCTTACCTTCTGGGGTGACATGAGATCACACGGACAATAGGATAATCAAACAAGTGGATGATGATTATTTCCTAAGGTTAATTTGGGGGGGGGGGGGAAGTCTAGTCTGTTTTCTAGTTATAGACAAAACAATAATTCACATCTCCCTAGTGCTTTGTAGTTTGCAGAGAGCTTTTATCACAACAACTTTGCAAAGTAGGGAGTTCAAGTATTATCATGAATATCTACAAATAAGGTAACTGAGGCTCAGAAATTATCAGGAAAAAAAGACAGAGAAGTAGTGGACTGTGGATATTTTCAGACATGATTGCTTTTTGCTAAACTCTACTTATTGGTTACAAGGGAAGATATTTGGAGTGGGAAGGGGAGAAGGAAGGCAGGAATCTCTGGAAAGTGACAGTGAGATAAAAAAGAAAAGCAAATCAACAAAACTCCAGGTTTTGTAAAGATTGGCTAGTCACAAAGCAAGGTCGAGGGACGATGAACGAACAGTCCATGAGCTCCAAAAGCATGTACACAAGGTTCAGACATCTATATAAGAAAGCTTTCTGTAGACCTCCCTCGAATAATAGAAAGGAGGCTATGGACAAGAGCTCAAGAGTTGTACAAGATGAGAAGGTATAGAGAGGCTGTGATCTGCCCAGCCAAAGGCTGCCTGCACAGTGACCTGTGCAGGCGACAGAAGCCCCAGGTTCAAATTGAGGTTCTTCGACTTACAAGCTGTGTGACCTTTGACAGTTACTTACCCTCTCTGGGTCTCAGGTTCCTCATCTGTAAAATGAAAAACATGCTGCCTGTAGTGGCTAGCTCACTGTGTTGTTGGGACACTCTGATGATACCATGCAAGAAAAATACTTTGCAAACATTCAAGCCTTACCTACGTGACATTTATATAGACATCAGTTATTATTACCCAACTTGGTAAGATAATGGATCCATCAAAGTATTGAAACTTGAGCCCCCTAAATAATGGTTCCAAAAATGCCACAGAGAAGGGGGGAAATGCCCAAGATCTAAAACAAAACCACAAAGAAAGCCTGACTCCTGTCCTCAAGAGGTTATCCGCGTCACAGGTACCTGCAACACAATGGTCTGCATATCATGAAGTCTGAAAGAGCCAGAGATGGTAAGAACCTCCACAGAGCACTTTCCAAGCATATACACACCAAACTGGAGGGTGCATGTTGCAAAGCGCCATGAGATTCATGAGACTTGGGCCCCATTCCTTCTCAGTTAGGCTAACTTGGTCATCACCAACCTGCACTCACTTGGAGAAGATCCCATACCAAAAGGTCAGGTGCCAATGGAATCAACAGCCACAGTTCCCAGGGACATCAACTGCAAACTGAATGAAGCTAAATATGGCTCCTGACAGGTCAGCACTCACCATGCACTAATCTGGGGCTGCTTCTCAGCTCCTTGATAAGGTTCCCTGGCCTTCCCTTTCATTCCATTCTCTTCAGTATCAGAGATCACTCAACACTGAGCCCATAACATGGTGGGCAGTTTTTTTATTCATCAGACATTGTGACCTTCAGCTCCCATACTTCCTCTTTATTCTTTCCTTGTTCACTGTAAGACTGCAAAATCTCATTTCACCCATCATTAAAAATTAGAAAGTTATGCTATTTTTAAAAGAGCAAAACCATTTTAGGAGTTGAACTATAAAAGTATACAGAGGATAAGAAAATATAACATTTATAAACATATGTTATTTTATAAGTGATGTCTTAAGAGATCTGACCAATATATTCACTCTTCATTACTTATATAAAAGAGTGACACATTAATGTTGCCTCAAGTTGTACGCTCATAGACAGCAGAAAATATGTCTAATCAATTCTTTTCATAGAGCGTCTAGTACAGGAAGAGTTACGGGACCACAGAATCAATCAGCCAATCAATCAACAAGCATTTATTAAGCCCTTCCCAAACACCAGGCACTGCACTTAGTGGTAGGGACACAAAGAAAGGTAGAAACAGTCCCTGGACTCAAGGACCTCACAGTCTGATGGGTACAACACACAAACAACGATGTGCATAGGAGAGGGATACAGAGTAGATGGAAGGCAATATCGGAGGGAAGGCACTAGGAGCTGGGAAGACAGGGAAAGGCCTCTTGTAGGAAGTGGGATTTGAGCTGAATCCTAAAGGATGCCAGAGAAACTCTGAGGCAGAAGTGAGGAAGTCATCCATGCCAGGCCCCAAGGAAAAGCCAGGGCAAATGCAAAGAGTTGGAAGATGGAGGGTCTTGTACAGGAAATAGCAAATAGGCCAGTGTGGATGGATCTTGGAACCTGGGGAAGAGAGTCAAGTGGAAGAAGGTTGGTTAGAGGGTATATGATGTTGGTGATGATCCCAAAAAGGAGAAAGAGAGGAGAGAACAGCGCCACAAAAACCCTGAAAGGACAGATTATCCAGGGGGAAGAGGTCATTACAATGGTCATATATTGCAAAGAAGTCCAAAAAGATGGGGACTGAGAAAAAGACATTAGATTAGATCTCAAAGGAAGAGAGGCTGCTCAGTGATAATGGTAGATGCAGAGTCTAGAAGCGGCAATAAGGGGCAAGGCACATTCAAACTCTCTAACCTCAACCCATGAGTCAGCAGGTATTATTGAAAGTTCAGCCAGTACTGGAAAGGGCGGAGACGGAAGCAGTGTTATCAGGCGGGAGCCAATCTCAGTAAGTGCCAAAAAATGGAAGGAGTAAGAATGGAAAAGGTTTAAGTCAGAAGGAAATTTGTTAACTATGGAGCAGGCATTCCAAAACGCACAGTAAAAGTAGCAGGCAGATGTGGAATGGGACAGGAAGATAGGGGGAACAGTTGGTTAGGAAAGTAAACTTAAGTGAGAAAGCAGGCAGTTGAAGATGGGCAACTTATTTTATATATCAGCAGTTAGCAGAATCACCGAGATAGGAGTGTAAGGGGGTAAGACTATGCTAACCATTAAGGAGTGAGTCTGGGCAGAGTACTGGTGCTTGGAAAGAGGTTCACTGAACGAGGAACACAGACTGCTCAAGGTCCTCTTCTCAAGGCCCAGCCTCACCAAGAATTCTCTATACAGTATACCTGACAAACAGACTTCTAGCAAACGGGACCCCATTACCTCCATGGCAGCCTATTCCATTTGGGGATAAATCAGTTTGTTAAGAAATTCTTTCTTAATAGATATAATAATATGTAATAAATATGTCTCTTTGTAACTCCCACCAATTGCTACTAGTTCTACTTTCTGAAGCCAAGAAGAACAATTTTAAACTTTCTTCCACTTGACAACCCTTCAAATACTTTATTAAAGGCAGATGTCATGACCCTCCTGAGTCTGCTCTTCTCCAGGCTAAACATCCCAGATTGCTTTGACTAATCCCAGTGGCATCAAATAGGGACTTTTCACTCTTCTGATTATCCTCCTGTATACACTCTGCAGCTTATCAATGTCCTCACCAAAATACAGTTCCCAGAACAAGAATATGATACCAGGGATGTGGCCCCATCAGGGTTCAGCACAGTGGGCTTATCACCTCGCTTCTCTTGGACACCGTGACTCTCTTCATGCAGCCTAAAATCACACTCCCTCTCTTGGCTGTCTTACTTATTAACTCCTGCTGATCTTAAGATCCACCGTAATCCCCAGATCTTTTTCAGACAAACTGTTATCTAACCAAACCTCCTCTGGCTTGTATTTATGAAGTTGATTTTTTGAACCCAAATGTAACCTCTTACATTTGTTCCAGTGAAACTCAATAGATTCTGTCCAACATTCTATTCCATCACCCGGTATGTTCACCATCCCTCCTAGCCTTCTGCCATCTACAAATCTGATAAATAAGCATGCTACTACGTTTTTATCTGTATCATGGGTAAAAACTTGTGAAGAGTACAGAGCAGAGATCCCTGGCTTTCTTCAAGTCCCAGCTAAAACTCCATCTTGTTAGATAAGCCTTTCCTAGTCCCCTTTCCCTCAACTGATTATTTCCAATTTATCCTGAATAAAGTTTGTTGGCACATAGATGTTTGCATGTTGTCTCCCCCCATTAGGCCATTAGCTCCTCAACAGCAGGGAGCTGTATTTTTTCCTGTCTCTGTATCCCCAGCACTTAGCACAGTGCCTGGCACATAGTAGGTGCTTATATGTTTATTGACTGGCTGTAGAACTATTTAACCAGTTCCTAATCCACCTGAATATAATGTCCTTTCCCTCTAGCCCAGCAGTTCTCAATCTGTGGGCTATGTTCTATTTGTAACAATGAAAATACATCCTGCATATCAGATATTTACATTACAATTCATAACACTAGCAAAATTACAGTTATGAAGTAGCAATGAAAATAATTTTATGGTTGGAGGTCACCACAACATGAGGAACTGTATTAAAGGGTCGCGGCATTTGGAAGGTTGAGAACCACTGCTCTAGCCCATTTCTTATAGAAATTAGGTGCTTAATATATCCTTTTTGAGAAAAATGATCAATCAAAACAAGTTTGCTGACCTGCTAAGTGTTCTGCTAGTCCAACTTTTACCCAGGAGGCACAGAATTCAATAAAGCTGAATCCAAAGAGGCTTGATTAAGTACCTACCATGAGCAAGGCATTGTACTGATCACTACAGACACAGAGAGGAAAAAAAAAGAAACAGTCCCTGGCCTCAAGGAGTTCCATTCTATTGGAAGGGATGGAACATATACACAGATAAGTAAATGTAAGAAATTGAGGAAAAAGAAAACATTAATAACTGAGATCAGGAAAGGCTTCCCAGAAAAAGGAGGTACCTGAGCTGAACCTTGAAAGAACTTACAGATTTCAAAAGAAGGAGATGATGAGGGTGGACATTCCTGGTAGGGGATGGGGGCAGGGTGGAGAGACAGCTTATGCAATTCTGGACATCAGGAGTTGGACTATCAAACCTGGAGAACAACAATGCTGTTTGTTTGGAAGGCAGTAGAGTACACAAAGGTGAAGAATATGAAATAAGTCTTTCTAGAAAGGTAGTTGGAGCCAAATTGTAAAGAGATTTGAAAACCAAGTTGACGGGTTTATATTTTATCCTAGAGTACAAACTGTTTGAGGAGGGAGTGACATGGTCAGACCTTTAGTAGAGTAATCTTGACAACTGTGTGAAAGATGGGTTGGATAGAGGAGAGATTGAAAGAAGGGTAACCATTTAGAAGACTATCGTTAATAGTCCAGATATGAGGAGACGAGGGCCTAAATAGGGTGGTAATCATATAAATGGAGAGAAAGGAGCAGATGTGAGAGATGTTATAAAGGTAGAATTTACAGGACTTCACACCTGACTGAACAGTGGAAAAGAGAGTGCAAGATGACTCCACATAGTAAAATAAATTAAACCATCATCCAGTCTACAAATAATTATTGAGGCCCTATGGGGATGAGGGAAAAAAGGTGGTAGCAAAGATGTATAAAGCAGGATCTCTGTCCTCAAAGAGCTTACAATCTAATGGGGAAGACCAAGGCTTAATAGATTAAGTCACTGAAGCGATTTTTTTTAATGCAGAGAAGAGAATGAAAGGAAGGCCAAAAAAAAACATAGACAAGCAAGATAGCTTTGAAAATTACATGTTGAGTTTTTTAATGTGCTGCAAAAACTGGGGAGTGGTCTGACATCTATCTTGCACCATATTCCACAATAATTTCAAAATGGGTACACAACCATAAAAAAATTAGAAAAGCAGATTATATACCTTTCTCAGATGCGGATAGATATATTCTTACCCAAACAACGGAAAGAGCCAATTACAAAAATAAATTAGCTAATTTTGATTACATGAAATTGAAAAACTTCTGCCTAAACAAAATGAATACATCTAGAATAAGAATGGAAGCAGACAAATGTAAGGAAAAAAAGTATCAAATTTCTCATATAAGTGTTTGGAATCTAAGATATATGGAAAACTACCAGAAAGATACAGTGTATCCCAAAAGCCTTAGTGAAGTTTTAAGAATTAATAGCTTAAAACTGCATTAAGACTTTCAGAATATCCTATATAAAACCAAAAAAAAACCAATATGTAAGTGGTCAAAAGACATGAATAAACCATTCTCAAAAGAACTGAAAATTATTAACAGTCATGAAACAATGCTCCATATTACTAACAATAAGAAAGATGCAAATCAAAACAACTCCAAGGTTTCTAATTAGCAAAGATGAGAAAAGGTGGGCATAGTCAATGTTAGAGGAGTTGTGGGAAGATAGGCACACTGGTACATTGTCGGTAAAGCTGTGAATCAATATAATTATTTTGGAAAGCAATTTGGAATTATGCAAAAAAAAAAAGTAACTAAAATGGCTATCCTTTGACCCAGAAATTCTACTACTAGGCTTATATCCCCAAAAGACCAGTGAAAAGAAAATCCCCACATACAACAAAATATTTATAGCAGCACTCTTTGTGGTAGCAAAGAACTGGAAACAAAGTAGATGTGCATCAATTGGGAAATGGCTAAACAAAATCCGTTACATGAAATTAATCGAATATTACTTTGCTGTGGGAAATGATGACTACAGAGAAGCATGGAAAAATTTACATAATCTGATACAGAGCAAAGTAAGTATAGCCAAGAAAACAACATACATGCCTACAACAATGTAAAATGCAAAGAAAAGTCCTGAAACAATCAAATGTGAATGCTTCAAAATTATAAAGAAAAGTGTTGTCCCAAAGAAGGGATATGAGATGACATCCCCACTCTACCTTCTTTACATAAGTGAGAGGCCCCAGGGATAGAAAACTGCATATATTTTCAGACTTTTTTCAATGTACTGATCAGTTTTACTAATTGTTTCTCTTTTTACTCTTTTTTATCCTTTTTCTTTTTAAAAATTGTTACATGGGATGGCTCTCTGGAAAAGAGGAAGGAAGGGGGATGGTGGGAGAGAAACTCAAAATAATTAATAAAATTTATTTTTTCAAAAAGGGTAGGCTGATTGAAAATGGTTTTTAAAAGGTTAAAAATATTACAGAGGTAAAAAAAAAAAAACCAGAATTCAGATACTCCTATTTTCCCTTTGTATGATAAAAAGGTAACAGGGCATAATGGATAGATGGAGTTTCTACACTGGGCAATGGGTACCCACAATAATGAAATCACAAAGCCTAGGCAAAAAAAGTTAAAGTGACTCTCCATCAGGACAGAAAAACAAGTTCATTCGTGTTAGGATCATTTTCGTTTTAATTGATGTCAGTGTCTCCTTGTTTTAAGTTTCGCTTCTTTCCAGTTTACCCTTCATACAGCGTCCAAAATAATCTTCCTGAAGCATAGGTCTAACCAAGTCACTCCTCCACCTAAAAAGCTTGTAATAATTCCCTGTTGCCTCTTAAATAAAGTGCAGACTCCTCAGTCCAACATGGAAGGCCGTCCACTGTTGAACCCCAGCCTGCCTTCCCAGACTTATTTCCCATGATTACCCTTTACTGCCTCTCTGCTGCAGCCACAGCAGCCCACCTCTGGCCATTTCTGCAGACCACTCCATGCTCTCAATACACGCCTTTATCATACTGGACTGTCAAAACTCTTTTCTTCCTTCACAGACAGACTCACATGTTACCTTCTTCGTAAAGTATTCATTCCCCCCTCCACTGACCAAAAGCTATCCATCATTCTCAGATTCTCCCAAAGTTTTTTGCTTGGATCACTCCTTTCTCTCTACCATGCTATATTTGTCATTATACTTATGTTTCCAGGTGTGTGTGCATGGTTTTGTATGCATATGTGGTATTTGTGTGCAGTGTATATGACTACTATATATATGTGTGTATAGTGTTTATTGTGAGGTATGTGTGTATACAAGTGATATGTGTATATGTGTGATGTTTGTGTATGGAACATGCGTGTGTGTATGTATGTGCAGAGTGTGTATTTGTGTAGTGTATGTCTGTTTGGTATCTTTATGTCTGGTGTGTACATGTTTGCTGTGTTGTGTATGTGTGATGTGTGTATGGGTGATGTGTGTTATGGTGTTTGTGTGTGGCGCAGGTGGTATGTGTGTGTACTAGGTAAGCATGTGTGTATACCCATGTGTGTAAAAGGGTGTTAGCACATATGTGTGAAAACCTGTGTGTACATGCATATGCTGCTCCAACCCCGCCCCAGGAGATCCTTGAAGATAAGGATGAAGTTTTTGCACCCTTGCATCCCTGGTGCCCAACACAGCACACTGCACAGAGCAGCACTTAATTAATGAAAGTTTGTTTTGCTGAATTAATAACGAATTGAAATGACAATAATTTCATTTAACAGAAACAAAAGAATTTTATTTTCAGAGAGCAAAACAGTATACCCAGGATGTGCAGAGAATGTAGCTCTTTTGTCTTATTCTACTGAGGCAAAAAAAAAAAAATCATGGCCTGTTTCAGTGATCTTGCAGCCATTCTCTCCTTTGCCTTTGAAATGTAATTGCATTTTATTATCTGATGGGATTTAATGTTCTGTAACAGTTACAAATTTACCAGCCTTCATCTGTCCTTACCATCCCAGCAGCATGAGTACTTTGCAAAGAAGAGAATGGTGTTGGTTTGTTTTCCTTTCTTGAAATGACCTTAGCTTTCAGTCCCCCCCCCCCACCCCTGCTAACCCCCCAAAACAAACTGTGATTGGGAAAGCGGCTGAAGCACTCCTGGGTAACAGATGGATTTGGAGGATCTGAGGCATTTTAAAGAGTGCCTCTCCTCTGCCTGAGACTATCTGCTGACAGTCTCACCTGAAGAGAGGGGATGGCCTTCCTGACCTGGGAGTCCACGTTTCTAGTCGTGTACGTGAATCAAGGAAAAAGTGCTTTCGTCTTGAGAAAGAGCCAAGGTTCTTCTCCATTGCCATCAGGGAGTCAAAGGCCCACAAACTCCCACACACATCATCCCTGTGTTATCACCCAAAAGTAACCCAAAGCCCAATAAATCCCCCTACGCTACTCTAGAACCTTTACAAGAAGCAGCTGGATCTGTTCATAGGCTCTCAGCAGTTCAGTTCCCACTTTACCAAGTCATTTACATGTAGCTCCATCACTATGCAAGTTTAAAGAAGGGATGAGGAGAGTATGAAATATTTGTCTTTACACAGATCTGGACTGTTCTAATTTTTTGCTGACCTGGAATCAATAAATTCCATCTGTAAAATACTTGTGCTCTCCTAACCTAAACTTGTAGAGAAAATGAAAATCAAAAAAGAGTTCATCATGAAAACAGCATGGTATAGTGAACAGAACAAAGGGGTGGAATGAAGAAGACTTGGGTACCAGTACTATCTTCAACACTTGCTAGTCATGTGCGACCGTGGGCAATTCCCATTGTCTCTCTGAACTCCAACCTCCTTAAATCTATAAAATGGGAACAATAAGACCTCTAATACCTCTCTTACCATATCACTGTGAGGATCATATTACATAATGCATCTAACACAACTAGTGGGGACTCAAGCCAATGACACTGGAGAAGAGAAGCCCCCTAGAACCCTGAGGGGAGAATGTAGCAGCCTGACCCTAGAAGGGTGAACCAGAGTTCTCATTACATATATAAAATGCTTTGTCAACCTTAAAGAGTCATTCTATTGTCCAGTTGTTGCAGTCAGATCTGACGCTTCATGTCCCCATTTGACTGTTAAAAATTCTTTGACCTAAATTGTATCATAAAGCAGCAATCATCAAAACTACTTGGCACTAGCTAAGAAATAGAGGGGTAGATCAGTGGAACAGGTTAGGTACACAAGACAAAGTAGTCAATGACTATAGTAATCTACTCTTTGATAAACCCAAAGACCCCAGCTTTTGGGATAAGAACTCACTATTTGACAAAAACTGCTGGGAAAACTGAAAAATGGTATGGCAGAAACTGGGCACAGACCAGTGTCTGACACCTTATACCAAAATAAAGTCCAAATGGGTACACGATTTAGATATAAAGGCTAATATTATAAACAAATCAGGAGAGTAAGGAATAATTTATCTGTCAGATTTACAGAGAATGGAGGAATTTGTCACCAAAAAGAGATAGATAACATTATAAAATTTAAAATGGATAATTTTGATTATATTAAATTGAAAAAGTTTTGCACAAACAAAGCCAATGCAACCAAGATTAGAAGGGAAGCAGAAAACTGAGCAAGAATTTTTATAACTAATGTCTCTAATATAGGCATTATTTCTAAAATATATAGAGAACTGAGTCAAATTTACAAGACTACAAGCCATTCACCAATTGATAAATGGTCAAAGGATATGAACAGGCAGTTTTCAGAGAAAGAAATTAAAACTATCTATAGTCATATGAAAAAATGCTCTAAATCACTACCGATTAGAGAGATGCAAATCAAAACAACTCATACCTATCAGACTGGCTAACATTACAAAACAGGAAAATTACAAATGCTGGAGAGGATGTGGAAAAATTGGAACACTAATGTACTATTGGTGGAGCTGTGAACTGATCCAATCATTCTGTAGAGTAATTTGGAACTATGCCCAAAGGCATAGTTCCATAAAAACGTGCATATCCTTTGACCCAGCAATACCACTTCTAGAGCTGTATCCCAAAGAGATCATATAAGTGGGAAAAGGACTCACATGTACAAAAATATTTATTGCACCTCTTTTTGTGTTGGCCAAGAACTGGAAATTGAGGGGATGCCCATCAACTGGGGAATGGTTGAACAAGTTATGGTATATGGATGTAATGGAATACTATTGTGCTATAAGAAATGATGAACCGGCAGACTTCAGAAAAACCTGGAAAGACTTAAATGAACTGAAGTTGAGTGAAGTGAGAAGAACCAAGAGAAAACTGTACACAGTAACAGCTACAAAGTGCAATGACCAACTTTGATAGACTTAGCCCTTCTCAGCAATGCAAGGACCTAAAACAATTCCAAAGCACTCAAGATGGAAAATGCCCATCTGCATTCAGAGAAAGAACTATGGAGTCTGAATGCAGAGCAAAGCAGACTATTTTCTTTTTGTTTTGTTTTGTTTTTTTCTTTCTCATAGTTCCTCCCATTCATTCTAATTCTTTTATACAACATGACTAATGTGAAAATATGCTTAATAGGAATGTATATGTAGAGCTTATATCAGATTGCATGCCATCTTGGGGAGAGAAGGTGAGAAAATTTAAAACTTATGGAAGTGAATGTTGAAAAGCAAAAATAAATAAATTAACTAAAAATTTTTTTACCTGAAATTGGGAAATATTTAATAAAATACATAAAAACATTTTTAAAAGAAATATTATTGTGCCATGAGAAAAAACAAATTCCAAGGACTCAAAAATTTTGGAAAGACATATATTAATTGTGCAAAGTAAAGTAAGCAGAACCAGAACAATACACATAATGAATAAGATAATGTAAATGAAAACAATGCTTAAAGACATCAGAACTCATGGGACACTAACGCACTGTTGGTGGAGCTGTGAACCGATCTAACAATTCTAGAGAGCAATTTGGAATCATGCCCAAAGAGCAACACTACTAGGTCTGTATCCCAAAGAGGTAAAAAAGAAAAAGGGTCTACTTGTACAAAAATATTTATATCAGCTCTTTTTGTGATGGCAAAGAATTGGAAATTGAGGGGATGTCCATCAATTGGGCAGTAGCTAAACAAATTGTGCCATATGATGGTTATGGAATACCACTGTGCTATAAGAAATGACAAGCAGGATGATTTCAAAAAATCCTGGAAAGACTTATACAAACTGTTACAAAGTGAAGTGACCAGAAGCAAGAGAACACTGTACACATTAAAGTAATAACAACACTGTATGATGATCAACTATGAATGACTTATCTATTCCCAGCAATACAATGATCCAAGACAATTCCAAAGGTCTCATGAGGAAAAATGCTATCCACATCCAGAGAAAGAACTGATAGAGTCTGAATGCAGAGTGAAGCAGGCTATTTTCACTGTCTTTATTTTTTTCGTGTTTTTTTTTCTTTTAGTTTGTTTCTTCTTTCACAACTGTGACTAATATGGAAATATGTTTTACATGATTGCATATATATAACCTATATCAAACTGCTTACCACCTCAGGGAGGAGAGAGGTGAGGGAGGTAGTTCCAAAATCTGGAACTTAAAATTTTTAAATGAATGCTAAAATTTGTCTTTACATGCAATTAGGAAAAATGCTAAAATTTGTCTTTACATGCAATTAGGAAAAATAAAATACTATTAAAAAATATATCAGAATTCAGATCAATGTAATGAACAATCTTGACTCACTTCAGAGGGACTAATAACGAAACCCACTTCTATTCTCTTGGTAAAGAGATGGTGGAGCAAAGGTGAAGAATGAGGCATGCACTGTTAGTAGTCATGGTCAGTGTGGCCATTTTTTTCTTAACTGTTCCTTCTTTGTACACTCAACAAGGGAGAAACAATTGAGAAGTTACAGTGATAAAAAAAAAACCAATAAAAACTTTTTTAAAGGAGGCAAAATACTCAAAAAGAATTCGGAATTCTAATAATCATGTGCTCCAAAGCCACAAGTTCAAATATCAGAATTTTAATATTCGTAATTAAGTAAAAATTTCTTTGTGTCCCAGCAGCCAAATAAAAGCAATTACATCTTGTAATGCCTTTCTCTGGCCCCCAAGGACATACCAAGATGGGGGGAGGAGAAGGCTGGATGAAAGTAGCAACCCATAAATTAAATGATTAATGACTTCTACGAACCTGTAATGTGTACCCATTTCTATGGAAAAGCTCAATTTCTTCCTGCCACACCCTTTTGTCTCTTGATACACCACATCCAAGGTCACTTTCAAAGTGCAAAGTGCTCATTTAAACTTTTGCCCTTTGATTCCTCTTGAATAATTGGTTCTTTAACGAATAAGGACATATGTGGTTAGCCTAACAGATTAGCTCTCAAGATTCTCTAATTTCTTTCTAGCAGAACGCCTGATCTGGAGTCCAAGGACCCAAATTTGAATTCTGGCTCTGCCACTTCCCCTCTTTGCAACACTGGGCAACTACCTTCATTTCCCTGGGCTTCAGCTTCTTAATCCATAAGAGGTTTGACTCGATGGCCTTGAGGTGTGAACAGTCTCATTTAGGAGAGACTAATTTCCAAGGTCCCTTTGATCTCTACTACACTGCTGGAATATATTCTGATTGACTATTTATAGAAAGTACAGGTCTTTATCAACTCCCACACTAACAATGTCACATGAGAATAATAAAATAAAAAGTGAAAATAAAAAATTCAGAGAAAAAAATAAATAAATAAAATTTGAAATAAATTAATAAATTTATTATTATTATTATTATTATTATTATTATTATAATAAATGGAAATGAGCATGATAGGGACCAGTAAGCTGCAGCTTATATCCAATGCTAACCTCCACTCAAGAAGTGGGAGAAGGAACGTAAGTGAAAAAAAATGGATTATAGAAGGAGGTGGGCTAATAATAGGACATGAGGGAGGTTTTACACACCAATAGCCTAAGTATTTAACATTTATAAAGTTCTCCAAGCTGTCAGCTGACTCTTCCATGAAGGAGCTACAGAAGTGCATGGACAAGAGTCTGCCAGGATGAGAAGTGGATGGTGGGCCACAGTTGGCACCAGTGGAGGGCTGAAGGGCTCTCCAATGCACTGGGGTGCTGAAGGATTAGGCCATACAAAGCATCTCTGATGTCTAAGGCCTTCTCTTTTTTCTCTTCTTTGAGAGAAATGCCCTGTTTGCATTATTTTTTCAATTTCCTCTGTGTGTAACTCCTGATAAGGTCAACAAGGTGGCTAATGGCATTTAAGACCTGACCTTGTACTTTCTTTAATGGTTCAAGTATTGATTATAGTATAAGGGTGGGAGTATATTAACGATTAGAGTCTAACCTAGAAGGTCAAGTTTGCAACTGAGTCATTAGTGAATCATGTCAAACTCACTGCCCCTTTCCCTTTTAATAAAATACACAGACTGCCGTCAAAGTGAGGATATTTCAGAGCCGGAAGGACTTCGGAGATCACTAACTCCCTCTTCTCCCACCATGGATCCATTTTCTGCAGGACTGCTGGTGGGAAAGTCTTTGCGGACTGAGTAATACAAAGAACAGCCCCCCCCAAAGCCACAGCTTTAGAAAACAGTGGCCTCACTCTGATCTCAGCTCATCCATCATCTTGAATTCCACAAATGAAACATTTGTACCAATAAGACCATGATGCCCTCCTCTCACACATTCATTGCACAAATCTCTTACTGAGCTCCCCTCCAGTGCTCAGAGCATGCTAAATAAGGACCTTGACAAGCCAATCTATGTTTCCTTTGTACACATCACTATTCTTTAAGTTTAGGGCCTGTCTAAGCCATGGGAACTTTTGACAAAGACCAAATCACAGCAGGGCAGTCATCACTGCAGGAGCCCCTCCCCTACCACAGCACTTTCTGGGAGCCAGTAAAGTTGGTGAGCAGTACCTGCCTGGTCATGACCCCCTACTTCACTCACATATCAGGGCCAAGGCAGACAGCTGTCTCCAAAGACCCAGAGGTCTGACATTTGGGAAAGAAATAAGGCAGTGATATTGCAAAGAAATGTTGTCCTGCTCTTATGACATTATAAGCAATGCCTCTGACTCCTCTCCTCCAATTCAACTGAATTCCATAGACATTTGCTAAGCCCTAATCATATGCCAGGTGTTGTGCTAGGCACAAGGGAGATACAAAGATAAGAAAGGTCTAGAGTGATTGCTCATTTCTGATAAATTTAGAATTTAGGGAGTCTAATTAGATTTGAAACTAAACAGACACTTCCTATCTCAAAGCTAAAGATAGACAAGGCAATGCTGCCAGCTAAAAGCGTAAGAAGAGTATGCCACACCTACAGGATAGAAAACAGGTCCCTTTAAAATGGAAACACAAATGAGTGCTTGCCAAAACTGGGACTCTGTAGGGGGGTGGGGATGGGGGGCCCTAGTCACTATATTACTCAGTCCCCGATGGAAACAAACAGTCCCATGATGAACTTTTCACACGGAATGTTCCCTCCCACCTACCAGATTCTACCAGTTGATCCTGCAGTGGGTCAGACATACTGGGGCTGATGGGCAACAGCCTCTTGGATCATGAGATCAGCAGAGCACAGACTTAGAAGAGATCTTCAAGGCCACTTAACCCAAGCTTCTCATTTTACAGATCAGGAAACTAAGAAGAGAGGTTGGGTGACTTGCCCAGGGTCACACAGCTAGGAAGTGACCAGGTGGGATCTTCAATCCTGTTCTTCCTGACTGCAAGTTTGCAGTGTCTTCTCCACAATTCAAGGAAACTGCTGTGACACTCTAAGCTGATAAGCTAGCTCTCCCCCAGCACACTGCAGAACTCAGAACTGGAACTAGAAAACTCAAAATTCTAGGTCCAAGGCCTAATCAGCATATTTGGTGACACACTCAAAGATTCCTAACACAAGGAAAGATGTAATATCCCACAAAGCTCACAGAATTAACATTGCAGGCAATGTCCCACCCCTCAAAAAAGGATCTCAATTTTTAAATAAGTTGAATAGTGAAAAAAGCCACAGCTCTGCAAATTCCACACTTTGCTATTTACCACATCAGTCCTCACCTCCCTTGACCTTTCTGAAGCATCAGCCAATACAGACCATCCCTTTCTTTCTGAAATTTTCTATTCCCTTAACTTGTGCACTACAGCTAGAGATAGAGATGTGGCTAAGCTTGAGGAAGAGATGACCTTGCCCTCTGGCCTTGGTTTTTATGCTTGGATGACAGACACAAAGCATCTTGGTCCCCCACAAAATGACTAAAGTAGACCAGACCCACAGAGTTCTGGGGGTTTCTTTGGCATAGCCCTACTCAAATGTCTTTGGGAGCACAGGATTCTCATAAGGAAATTAGTCAGAGAAATTGAGTAATTTTTTTATGTCAGGATAGGGTTTCTGACAGACCACATCCCCCAACCCACCCCTGAGGAGCATGAAGCCAAGGGTTAAAAAAATATATTTGTGCCTTCTGGCATTAGCTAGTGGTGGCTGTGCTATATCCTGAAAAGTTTGGCCCCTGGAAGAGTCAATCTCTTTTTGGAGAGGAAGCACCTTTTACCAATAAGGCTCTCCTAAGAACATGCAGGCTCTCCCTCTGGGAGGGAAAATCTCTGAGGGACATTCCCCCTTGTCCAATAGTTAGCTGCCAAAGGGTCTATCATTCTTAAAGGGCTGTAGATAGCAAAAGGTCTTTGAGCTTTCATCTCCAAGAGAGAGGGGCCAGTTCAATCTTTTTCTTACATAGAAAGTTAGAAGCAGAAAGACTTTCTACACCCTCTTGTTGGCACCATGTCTAGCAGTGGCCATTAGGACAGTGGGGCCTACAGCCATGCAAGATCAGCAAAGAACATGGCTGGGCTAGGCAAAGGAGGAAGGGACCAACAGAAATAGACTAGAAGCAGCTCCAATCTCACCTGTAAGGCATGGACTTCCCTACTGATGCGATGAGTTCATTCTCTGCTACTGGATTCAGAGGCAAATCCAATTTATATCCTTGTCTGTCTTTGTAATAAATAAGTTTATATTCAAAAACAACTTGGGGCAGCTAGGTGGTGCAGTGAATAGAGCACCAGCTCTGGAGTCAGGAGGACCTGAGTTCAAATCTGACCTCAGACCCTTAACACTTACTAGCCATGTGACCTTGGGCAAGTCACTTAATCCCAATTGCCCTGCTTTCCCCCCTCCAAAAAGCAAAAAAACAAAAACAACTGATTACAGGAAGAGAAATTCAGTGAACTAGTGTTATAAAGGGCAATTCATTTCAGCATTATACCAATAAGTTTGCTCCTCAGCCATCAGCCAAATGATATGACATAAAGGCTTTTCAAACGTTATGGAGAATTCTCAATCACATTTTTTGTCCAGCCTGTGATTTCATCCATGTAGGAGAATTCCTGCTGTGGAAATTCCTTCCACCAACACAAGTCAACATCTTGCCTGCAACTTGTAGTCTTGGGCTCAAAATGGTCTGGTGGCACTCAAGAACACTACTGCCAAAGGATGGGGGCAGCATCCACTTGCACCTGGAAAAAAGTTAACAGCAACCTTCTCTCTGTACTGAAAGTAACACAAGACAAAACAAGTTGTTCTCCTGCTTCCTTTGCCAAGAAGTGACATTAGCTTAACATTTAATTACAATGGCTGCTATTTTCCAAGAGCCTCAAAAGTCAGATCAAGAACTATCAGACTCAAGCAGAGTTAATTAACAGATGCCACTCTCAAACCTACCTTAATAGGGGGAATGCAAAAATTGGGCCAATACATTGAAATGCCTCTGAGAATGACAGGTGGCCTAGCTGCAAACTTTAGGAAGATAAATTTGTGCTTGCTGAGCTCAAAAGGAATGAATACATGGTGCAGGAGAAAGAATGCTGCTGCTGGGGTGGAAGGTCTGAGGCCCATTCCAGCTCTGAGGCTTACAGCCTGTGTGACTGACAAAGGCCCTCCAGGCCCCAGCCTCCTCAGCTAGAAAACTGGACACCAGCTCAAAAGTCCCTTTTAGCTCTAACTAGGTAATAACTTTCCTAAGATAGGAAAGTAGGATAGCTTTTTTTTTTAATTTATACTTTTCTAGACTGAAATCTAGCCTTAGATATTAAAAGAGAGAGAGTAAGATGCCATAAAAATAGACAAAAAATGTGTGAGAGCTTTTAACTCCTAGCAGTGATACGTGGGACCCTCAGGGAAACAGAGGGCGGGGGGGCCTGGTGTTCAAGCATTAACTTAGCTCAGGGCACAAACCCTCAGCACCAGATGCTTGGCCAGGAGAGGACAAATTTTGTTTGGCCACTGCAACTCATGAAATTAGCCACTAAGGTCTGGCTGCATGACCCTAGTGAGGCTCTTAATATCTCAAGGCCACAGACATCTCACTAAGATGTGCCGGAGCTCTCATGCTGCCTGAAGACTCTGAGTCACCATGTTAAACAACAAACACCAGAGGGAGACCACGTGGAAGGAAAGGCATCAAAGGGCCAGCAAACAGAAATACATGGAATAGTGGCATTGTCAAGGACCTCAGAGGCCATCCCCTCTAGCCCTGTCATTTCACAGATGAGGAAGCCAGGCCCCAGGATGGGAACTGGGGTTCGGAAGTGACTTCCCCAAGATCACAGCATCTTGATTTCAGAAACAATGCTTCATAGGAAAAGAAAAAACACAGACTGCTCTCTAGAGCCTGAACCCCACCAATGCTAAAGGCAACTATCATTAAGACTGGATGTTTTCTCCAGAGAAAGAACTGTGGAGTCTGAATGCAGATCGAAGCTAACTATTTTCACTTCTGTTTGCTTTTTCTTTCTCGTGGTTGTTCGCTTTTGTTCTGATTCTTTTTTTACAATATGACTAATGCAGAAATATATTTAATATGATTGTACATATATATAACCTGTATCAGACCACCTTGGGGAGGGAGAAAAGGGAGGAAGGGAGAAAAATTTGGAACTCAAAATCTTATAAAAATGAATGTTGAAAACTATCTTTACATGGAATTGGAAAAAATAAAATATTAAGTGGGTGGGAAAAAGGATGGATGCTCTCTGCATTGGAAGGCTGAAACCACAGGGGTCTACGTTCCAGGTCCCAGTGCTCCTAGTAGAATTACTCCTAGAACAGGAAGGCTGATGGGAGTCATTCTTAGAGAAGCTGATTCTTTTGAGGGACAGCCCTGGGAAAGATGGCCTAGACTTGGTATACAGAGAGGCAGATCTCAGCCTGATGTCAGAGAAAACTCCCTGTCGAGGAGAAATGTTCCAAAGAGGAATGGGCTGCCTGGGGGCAGTGGGCTTCTTCCATCACTGGAAGGCTTCTTCAGGGGTGGAGATCCTGTGGCCTCAAGATCACATTGGGCCCTCTAGGTCCTCAAGTGCTGCCCTTTGACCAAATCCAAACTTCACAGAACAAATTCCCTTAATAAAGGGATTTGTTCTGTAAAACTTGGACTCAGTTAAAAGGTGAAATTTGAGGACCTAGAGGGCCACATGTGGTCTCAAGGCCACAGGTTCTCCACCCCTGGCTTTAACCTAGGACTAGCTGACCACATGTTGGGAGCCCTACTGCAAAGATTCCTCTTCAGCAACCTAGTAGACCAGATGATCACTTGAATTTTCCAATTCTCAAATTGTGTGATCCACCTTTCTGGCGCCCTCTAGTCTGCTAACTTATCTCTCCTTCCTCAGCCTGTCTGGCCCATGCTGGCTGTACTTGTCCACCCAACCTGACTTGACCCAAACCCCACAATCACCCAGTTCAACACCTTGCCGACACCTCCTTTACTCTCTACCATACCCATCCTACAGACAATCTCCAGCCAAGGATAAAGCCTGCCAGTGGCTTTCTCTGCTTCTTTCCCCACTCCTCCTTCATCCTAGGCTGCCTAGACTAGAGAAAAGTGAGACCCAGCTGATGGGCCACATCATAAATTCAGTCTAGCAAACATTAGCAGGACTCTCACAGCTGCTCAGAAGGCATTGGATCATCTCTACCTGATTCCCTCATTCATCACAGAAACTGTCCCCAACTGTTTACACTCTCTTCAAGCCCTAGAGTCTAGCCCTATCCCTTCACTCTGCAAACTAACTCACTTCCTTTTCTACCAAGAGGAGAGAGGTCATCTGGGAAGAGCTCCAGCTACTTCCCTAGCCTCTACCTCAAAATGTCTCCCTCTCTTCACCCCATCCTTCCTCCCCCTCCCACCTCAAAGTGACAACCATCCCCATGCATTCCAGAGGTGTCCTTTCTGCTGATTTCCTCCACCTCTCTCTATTGCATCTTCCAGCTCTCCTTCCCCACTGGCCCTTTTCTCTTTCCCTAGAAACATGTTCTGGTCTTCCCTATCCTGGACTCTACAAGGGATACGCTGGGAGCACAGTCTTCCCTGCCCTTACCTTCACAATCACACTGACTCCTCTGCCCCATACTCAGAAACCTGCCTGCTGTCCCCCAACTCCAGTGGAACTACTCTCTCCCAGCTCACCAACAGCCTGCTCCCTGCCAAATCCAGTAGGTTTTTCTTACAAAAAGAGCTACAGAGCATTTGCCTCAAGTTGGAAAGGAACCCGAATCATTTGGGAAATTTGAGAAAAATCTAAATCTCAGATAAAATATATATGGGAAATGGGATGGTGCAAATGTTTCCTCCTGCTGCTACCTTTGGCTATAAAGAGACCAGATTAGCTAATTAAAGCTTCAAGGGCTGCAGTCCTAACCTACATTTTTTTTAAAGAGTATTAGCAAATTCAAAAGAAAGGCAAGTTCCCGGCACAGGAAGCTAAAAACGGGCTCAGCCCCATTGGTCCCTCGGGCGTGGCTGCCCCTGGGCTGAGGATAGAGTCGGAGATCAGTTCCCAAACAGGCAAGCTAAAAAAATTAGATAAGGACTTCCAAAGAACAAGGCTTCCAAAGAGACACTCTGTGGAAAATCTTGAAAAATCCCCTGGACTAGATCAGCTCAATGTAAAATGCCAGAGGAAACCAACAGGCAATCAGATTGGCTCTCTCTACCTCTCTGACAAAGGTAATATTGACTGGTAACATCAGGGGCGATTTAAATCATGGAATTCATCCCCTTGCCAAGACAGAAGACAATTTTCCGGGCTCAGAATGGAATCCTTGAGCTTAGCCAAGCCAACATGCAGTTAAAACAAACTAATTCCAACCACCGCACTGTGGAATTTATTATTTCAAGTTAAATCCCTTCAGAGCTTCGAATCACCTAGAAAGTCAAATGGCATTAGTGCTTTGGAACTCAACAGTAATTCATCCTTTGTCTTTTTAAGCTTTTCGAAACCCTGACCTGAGTATGCTGAGGAAGGAGAAGGGGAAGGGGAAGGTCTCATTTTAGTAGCATGCAGAGAATGAGATGCCAGCTCGAAATCCAAATCCAAACAACGGAAGATGTCCATTTCCTTTAGTCTACCATGTCAATATTTAGCAGATACTAAGTAGTAGATATTTATTATTATTACTATTTTCAATGCCAACCAGATGTAGAAGAAAATAGATTGCATGACCTCAAGGTAAGTTTAAGGGTTTTTGGGGGATTGGCATGGACTTATGATTTCATGGGCATAGGGAACTCCCTGTGTGAAAATAATTCCCTCCACCAATATAAATCATCAAGCTTTATCTGCAACTTGCAGTTGCAAAGAATCACCTGGGGACCTGGTTTGTCCACAGACATACAAGCCAGTATATGTCAGAAACAAAACTTGAACTGGGGTCTTCCTGACTGTAAAGCTGGTTCTCTATCAACTTTATCATGATGCCTCTCAAAAGCAAAATATATCTGTCAATTTATATTAACTTCATCTTCTCAGCTATTCACTTTTATTTGTTCATTTGGGGTCCAGACCTGAGATTTCATCAGCACAGAGAATTCTCTGGATTGAAATTCATTCCACCAGTGCAGATCAGTAATTGTTCTACAACTTAAAGTCATAGAAAGTTACATGGAAAAACTTTGAGGTTAAGGGACCTGTCCAGGGTCAAACAGCTGATATACGTCAGAGGCAGGTCCTGACCTTGATTCACTATGCTAGATTGCCACAGAGGTTTGTCAAAGAAATACAGTTCATAATTATGTAGTGAAACAATAGTTTCCTGAATAAGAATCCATGTCAAAGTTCTTGAAATGTCCCATGCCACTCCTCATCATAAGTATTTCTAGACTCAAGACACAATACATTAGGGGATGATTTGTCTTCCACCATAAATGGGTCAGAAGGTAGCATGTTCTAGATGTATACAGTAGGGAAGTTTTTCCTCCACATGCTAGCAAGGGAGCCCTGGACAAAGCTGTTAAACTCCTCAGCTTCCAGAAATGTTTGGAAGAAGGCTGAAGGGGGAGGGCCAGATGTCGTCATCCCCAGCTCCAAATTTCCCCAAGGAGCCCAGCATCTGAGGCCACCATCCATCTGGTGATGCCTCAATGATCAAGAGATTCTTTAAGGCTGGAGGGGAAGAAAAGGAAGATTTCCCTCATACACAATATACTACCATTTCACATTTCTAGAGCCCTTCTTTTCAAAGCAGCACAAAGCTAGAAATGAAGGGGGTGTCCATTAATTGGGGAATGGCAACACAAATTATTATAGATGAATGTAATGGAATACTTTCATACTATAAGAAATGACAAAGTGGATAGTTTCAGAGAAAACTAGGAAGACATCTATGAACTGACATAGAGTGAAATGAGCAGAACTAGGAGAATAATGACAACATTATAAAGAAAAACAGCTTGGAAAGTCTTGGGTCCTGATCAGTGAATTCAATGACAAACCATGATGGCAGAAGACTGAAGATAACGCATGCCATTCACCTCCTGCCAGAAATTGATGGACTCAGGGTGAAGAAGGAGACACAATTTTTTTGGATACGGTCAACACGAGAAGTAGCTTTTCTGAACTATGCCTATGTTAAGAGAGTTTGTTGGTGATGGTGGTTTTAATGGTTCAATGGCCTGGAATTCAATGGAGAGGAATGGAATGAAAATAAAGGCTTGCTTAAAATTAATTTTAAAATTTTATAGAACTCTTTATGGTTACAAAGCATTTTTCTATCCATTCCTAAATCTGAGCCTCATATCAATCATGTAAAGCAGAAAGTATGGGTTTCATCCCCATTATACAAATGAAGAAACTGAGATTCCAAGAGAGAACTTAGCCCAGGTCCCACAACTAGGTAGAGAGAGAGGAATTGTTCTTCCCACCTTATATACTTCACCAGAGGCACCTCCCGAGTTTGTTGGGCAGAATCAAGCACAAAACCCTAAACCCAAGGCTTCCTTGAGGGATCAAGGATCTCTGGGATACTTACGCCACAATCCCAGAGAGGTGAAACATTTCTGCACTGAGGTAGGAGAGGTAGCTATACAAGAAGACAAAGAGGGGCTCGATGACACGGATGGCCTTGGTAAAGCGAGTGGTAAAGGCAGCTACCATTCCGAACAGGAGACCAATGAAGACTCCTCCAATTCCAACCACAAAGAACTTTCCCATCCCAGCCAAAATGTCCAGTGTTGTGACAGAAGGCATTTCACTGAAAGCCTGAAATAATTTATAGAGCACCTGGAAGAAAAGGGGTTAGAAGAAATGTCATTAGAAAAGGCCAAAAATGATGGCCCAAGTCATTCAAATGGATCCAACCCCAACCAGAAAGTAGTGTGGTACAGTGAACAGAACGCTGGATTTGGAGTCCAGAGCACAGTTCAAATATTCCCCTATGCATTTGCTGTGTGACCCTGGGTGAGACATGTAAACCTCTATAAGAACCTGAGTCTCCTCACAGTAAAGCTCAAATGATATAATATATGTGAAATGCTTTGGAAAACTCTTAAAGTTCTATATAAATGTCAGCAGTTACTACTCGGCACTTGTCAAACTTCAGATTTCCCAAAACACCCAAAGTTTCATTGGACACCAAAGAGTAGGCCAAGCTTTGCCCTTGTTTCTCGTGCCTCCTCCCCTCTGAAATCATTCAGTATTTCTTGTGTCATTACTTTATGTTTACTTATCTGTGAACTGAGGACAGAGACCATGCCCCTGAAGAAGCTCTATGTCAGGGCATCGCTTGGCCACTGGCAGACTGAATCCAGTTTTCAGAATTCTCTAGTTCCCTTTAAGGGAGAGGCCTCCATCCATGGTGAGGGCAGCGTGGCTCAGCAACTAAGACACCCCAGGCTGGCGGCAATACTTACAACAATCACAGCATCATTGAGGAGAGACTCTCCAAAAACCAAAATGTGAAGCTTCTCATTCACATGCATCTCTGCAAACACTGAGAGCACAGCCACAGGATCCACAGCGGCAATCAGGGTCCCAAACCAGAGGTTATGGAGCAAGGAGACATCACGCAAGCTGAAGTACTCCACCTGGCAGATGCCATAGAGGGAAAAACCGATCCCAAGCACATTCCACAGAGTGCCCACGACTGCATACAGAAGGATAGTGCCAATGTTTTCAAAAAAGGGCCGACTGGGCATAAAGTAGCCTGCATCAAGGACAATTGGGGGGAGTAAGTAGAGAAAGAATATGTCGCTGTCCATAACGGGTGGAGATTTGTCATTTAAGCCATAAATGATTCCACCCATGACGAGCCCCACAAAAATCAGCAAGCAGCTTTCTGGAACAACTGAGGGCAATTTGCTGTAAAGGTGAAATCCTGGAAGAGAGAAAAAGATGGTGTGGCTGATGAGAATATGGCACCTCTACTCTGAGTAACTTCTTTCTGGAGAGACAGAATGTGAGTTGGAGGGAAGAAGACCAGAAGTCAGAAGACCTTTGAAACACAGCTCTGCCACTTTCCAACTATGTGACTTTGGGGACAAGTCACTTAACCTTTCTGAGCCTCAATTTCCCCATCTGTAAAGTTGAGATAAAAATATTTATGCTACCTTCCCTCACAGGATTGATGTTATATGATTTGAATTCATTGTCCTTCCCCCGATCTGTGATTTCACTGATGTGGTAAATTCCCAGAATGAAAACTCCTTTCACTGATACAGAACAGTAATTTCTCTATAACAATATTAGAGAGTTGCTTGAAAGAGTAAGAGACTCGTCCACAGTCACATAGCTATTTGAACTCAGGTCTTCCTGATTCCAAGGCCAGCCCTCAATAGACGATACCTCTCTAAAGGAAAATAACTTCAAAACTTAGAATTTGTGATTTTGTCAGCATAGAAACTCTCCACTGATTCAGACTGCAACCCCTCGAAAATTTTATACTTGAAAAGGTCCCAAAATTCATCCCCATGTGGCCAGCCTGGTGCCGAGCTTCTCCAAACTTAGGCTGGCCCTGGCCCTAGCCCCAGAGGCAGTCTATCAGAGGGCTGCTATTCAGGATCCTTCTGGCCTAGTAGAACCCAGAGTCACTCACATTATAAAGCAGGGCTTGGGTGGAATCACTTTGCACACAATAGGGCACCATGGACAGTGCTTTACAATTCCATAGTTCATCATTATCACTGAGCCTCAGTATTTACCAAAAAAAAAAAAGTTCAATTTCAGACGTGCCAGTTTCATAACGACATAATTAAGATGCAGGAGCATGGACAAAGGTATTTTTCCTCTATGACGGAGACAGTGTTGACTCATAAACCTTATCTAGTTACCATCAGCAGGATTATTTATATGTATCCGCTGAATTCTTCATAAATAGGTACAGACATTTTAAAACATGAAATGATGTATCTATCAGCTTGCAATATCTCCACTAATCCTTCCTGTCATCAGAATGATAAGAAATTCAGTGGCAGTGGGTCTCAATAACCTGGAAAGGTACAGTACTGGTGTTGGGGGGGAGGGGTAGAGTTTGGATTGGTATTCAATTCTTATTTAGAACAACAGATTCAGAAGGGATCTTTGAGGTCATCTAATCCAACCCTCCCCCACTTAGAATATAAGAGAATTAAGGTGCAGACAAGAGAACTGACTTGTCCAAGGGCATACAGCTGGTTAGTAGCAGAACCAGACTTAGAACCTGGGTCTCCTGACTCTTCTGCCCAAGGCTTGTTTCTCCTTACACCTCGCTGAACAGGCCCTGGGATGATAATATAACCCAGGTAATCCTCCGAGAAGCAAGTTTCAGAGATTGTCACTCACCACAAAGGACACACCACTCAACAGCAGGGATGTGTGAGCTATGCTCTGTCAGATAAATATGCCTGTTAGGCCTTGTTGGAGTTTGTGTATCTAATTGCAACAGTGGATGAAAAGTGGTCATCTACATACCAATGCATATATTATTGGGGTAACAAGATGACTTAATACACAGATAATGTCTCCTTTCTTTCCCTCTCCTCTCTCCTTCTCCTTTATTTCTCTCTGCCCCTCTACTGTTTTCTCTCTCCCTTCTCTCTCTTCCTCTTCTCCTCCCCCTTTCTCTCCCCTCCCCTCCCCTCATACGGGGCCATTGGCAGCAGTTCTTGACCTTCCCACTGAACAGACACCCCTTCTTTAGCATTCCCTTGGCACATATCCAATCATGCACTTGTTTATGTGGTGCCTTATCACTGCAGACATATATGTATATGTCTTGTCTCTTATAAGACTGCAAATTCTTTTATGTTCCCTGAAGCACTGGATGCCCTTTAGCAGAGTACTAAATGGGTCTGTGGGACAGCATCAAAGAGTCCAGGGTCCTAGACACAGCCGCACCTCCTTACCCTGGGCAGCTGCAAAGCAGTCGAAAAGGAGTTACTGTTCCTCCCCCTGGAGAGGCTTCCTGAGAGCACTCCAAAGATGGGTCAGTGAGACAGTTGATATCTGAGATGGTGCTGGAGCAGTCCTCCCTAGACTATCTAACCAGGGATGGACACTTTCTCTAGATCCCTCCTAGGCCCACAATCCTGAAGCTGAAATCTCATCCGGGCACTAAAATCAACATTTTATTTGTCCAATGAGTATTAGGAAACCACAAATATCTACAGGTACCAAGCTTCCTTAGAATAATCTGTTACACTGCTTTGCAGAATGCTTCTGCATTCCTAATCTCCTTGAGCTCTCTGCAGTGAGACAGCCAGGGAAGGGACCATGAACCAAGCCTGTTCATTTCTACACAGGAGGAAAGCGAGGCTCGGAGACTGGAATGACATTACCCTCCATCATATTGTTAGCCAGAAGTCTTCGGGCTCTGTACCTAAGCCCCTTTCCTGGAGCAGCAACATTGGCAAAGGCTTCTTTTACCCAAGGGCCCTGCAGGGCAGAACAGAGTCATTTTCACAAAACAGGGGACTAGAACCATTCGGAAACTGAATGTCCCTTGTCTCACAGTTAAGGGAAGCAGTAGTGAAGACTGCAATGGCCAAGATTCCAGTATAATACTCTCCATGTTCTGCAAATGTTTACTGAGTAACCACAACAGGTTGCAAAGAGAAAGTCCACCAGGCTCAACTTCTTATAAGGCTGTTGATATGTTTTTGACATAAAATAGGCCACACAATTGAAAAAATGCAGCTCTTCCTCTTCTTTGCTGAGGTGGGGGGCTATGGGTATAAAGCACTGCATACACTATTCAATCTGGTATCAAGTGAGCACTGGTTAGTGTTGTCAGACTTCAGAATAACTGATTTAAGAAGACAGTTTTGATTTTTGTTTCTTCTTTCTCATGGTTTCTCCCAGTGGTTCTAATTCTTCTTTACAACATGACTAATGTGAAAATATGTTTAATAGGAATATATATGTAGAGCTTATATTACATGCTTTCTTGGGGAGGAGGGGGGAAAGGGAGTAAATCTAGAACTCAAAATCTTACAGAAGTGCATGTTGAAAACAAAAAATAAATAAACAATTTTTTTAGAAAAAAAAAGAAGACAGTTTTGAAAGTCTCCCAAAGAAATGTGAAGACACTTGGTAAAAAGCATCAAAGACAGTTCTGGCAAATAAAACTCTTGACTACAGTAGGTTTGGGCATGGCTAAATCTAGTATTGGGTTTGCAATGAAACAAAGTGGGATGAAAACCTGCCAAAGCTCTGCACTTTACTGTGGGATCTTTCTCTGGGCTGGAAGGGAACTTAAAGCCCATCTAGTCCATCTCCCCTCATTTTACAGTTGAGGAAACTGAGGCTCAAAGACTTAACCAAGGTCACACAGGTAGCAAGTGGCAGAGTAAGTTTTAGAACTCGGGCCCTGTGATTTGAAATTCAGTGTTCTTTCTACTGTATCTGCCTCAGTTTCCTCATCTGTAAAATAAGAATCTTATCTTGCAGGGTTCTTGTGGGAATCAAATGAGATAATGTATGTGAAGCTCTCTACAAACCTTATAGCTCCATATACAGGTCAGTTTTTACTAATTAAGGATTTGGGAGTGTCCCTACCTGCCAGAGATTGAAACTTGAATGCAGGCAAATGTGTTATAACACTAGAGTATTGATGTTTTCCCCAAAGCCTGGGCAGGGATCAGTGCCTTGATTTCACCACCCATCAGACAAATACAGAGAGCAATCCAGGAGCTGGGGGCAAGTAATTTGAAGGGGCATTAAGTAAGGTCAGACTCTGCTGAGCCCAGGTTGAGCTGCCTGGTCCCTTCCCCAGAAACCTCAGCTGTTTCTCAGGGCTGAAGCCCACACCACTCTGCCCGGCCCCCTGACACCTCCCCTGGTCTCTGGGCCCCAAGAGGGCAGGTTAGTACCCAGAGAAGGCCCAGAGAGGGTTGAACAAGCCAAAGATTCCCAACTCACCAATCTTAGCCAGTGAGGCCAGCATGATCCACAGCGTAATCTCAAAGGGCACCTGCACATGATGGTAATCCAGAGAGAAGAAGAGTGGGTGTGTGGCCCCTGAGTCCTTGGCATCCGCAGAGCTGCCTGAGGGGCCCCAGTCGCTGCCATGGTCAAGGCCTCCCGGGAGCCCCCAGTCACTGCCCGGCTTGCTCAGGGGGCCCCAGCCACTGCCACTGGTCTGGACCTCCTGGGGTCTCCAGCCACTGCCAGGATCCGGATCCCCTTGCAGTCCCCAGAAGCTGCCACTACCTTGGTCATGGGTGCCTGGGGGTCGCCAGTGCACAGCATCACTACCCGCCTGGGAGGCAGCCAGGAGCAGGGTACAGATCAGAGCCAATCCCACGCCCATGGCAGGGCACTTTGCCCTGGCTCAGCCTAGTTCAATCTTCCCTCAGCCCTCAAACTCCCAGCCCCTTCAGTGCCCAAGCCACAGCTCCCAGTCTTTGCCTCTGCTCCCGGCAGCCTCAGGCCAGATGTGCCCTGGCCCCTGTGAGCTGCCTCCGCTTGGAGGGAGGGAGAGGGAGAGGGGAGGAGGAAGGGGCGGGGGAAAAGGAGAGGAAGCAGGGACTAGAAGGCTAGGGCTAGACTGACAGGCGAGGAAGCTAGTTCTCATGGGAGGACCAATTTCTGGGAGCCTTTTGGGATTCCCAGAGAATCTCATTCCCTGCTAAACCTCACCAGTTGTAATTCACAGCACCCCAGATTTGGAAGAGATCTCAAAGACCATATAGGCCAACACATCCATGCCTGACCTGGCAGCATGCCTGACCATTCCAATTTTGGAAGTCTCTAAATGCTAGGAAGTGCCAGTATCAAGCAGAAGCCTGCCTCGTGGCTCCCAGGTCTGTCTTTGAGCCAAGATCATAGACTCCTGGAATTAAAGCTGAAAGGTGCATTAGAGAACTTCTGGTCCAATCCTCTCATTACTCAGAGAAGGAAACTGAGGCTCAGGGACAGTAGGTACAAATATGGGGGGCCTAATTTGAACCCAGACCCAAGTACACTACTCTCTCTTATCAACCCCTCCTGCCTCTCTCTCCTTCTATAGCGCAAAAGAAGGCAGGTCTCCAGGGGTTTTAGCATCCCTTTGTGGCTTCTGGTGGCCACACTTTCACCTCCAGATTCTTTCTCCGCCTAGTCCCCATTAAAGATGTGGATGGCCTACCACTAGATTGGCAAACCACTATCTCATATGTATTGTCATCCTCATTAGCCCAGTAAAGGTAAATGACTCCCTCAGTTACACAGCTAGCATGGGTCTGAGGCAGGCAAACTTCCACTCCAATGCAGAGTTCAAGCAATTTTTAAGCATCAATAGGCCAAGTGTGATATCTTTGGGTGAGGCCCCTCCAAGGAGCCCTGAGAAAATCCTGTGTTTTCTTTTCCTTGTCGAATGATTCCAATGGCTAGAAGTGGTATGAGGCTGGAGAGTACAAATCAATGCAATGGAAATTCTTCTTGCCCAGTGGATCTCTTTTCATCTTTGATTTCTTCTAAACTTGAGGGATGAAGCCAGGTGTGTTTGTATTTCCCAATTATCCAGTTCATTCACTTATGTCCCATGGCTCCAGGGGCAGTAGAAATAAACAACCTGGAGAATACTGCTTGGTAGCTAAGGCAGGCTTATGAGGCCACATGTCGATGTGGATCCAAGAGACCTGGGCTCCAAACCTGACCCGGATGCTTGCTAGCTGTGGGACCCCTGGCAAGACGCTTAGATTTGTCCTCATCTATGAAATAGGCAGAACAATATTTGTATGCCCTTTCTCATAGGGTTATTAAGAGGAAAGGGGTTTGCAGACCTTAAAATACCATCAAAGTGGGACACAGTAACTTTGGTTTCTCCCAAGAATCACAGAAGCCCACGATGGTAGAGCTTCAAAGAACCTGCAAGAGCATCTAGGCCAACCGTTCTTAACCTTGGCTGTACTCAGACCTCTTTGACAGTGCAGTGAAGCCTAGGGACCCCTTTCCAGAATTACATTTTTAAATGCCTAAAATGAAATACACAAAGGCTCATAAAAGAAATCAATTACGCTGAAATAGACAAGTATTATTCCCATCCAAGTTCAACGACCCTCTGAAATCTAGCCACGGACCAAGGGATCTGCAGGCTCCAGGCTAAGAACCCCTGAGTCTAAGAAACGTCCAGGCTGGTGGCATCAAACTCAAACAGAAACAGCACTAAAGTCCATCCAGGCAGTCATGGGAGCTGAATTTTAAAGCCATAAACTTAGTACCCATGTGACCTTTTACACAGAGATGACTAAACCCCAAAGGGCATGGCCAAAGGTCACCCAGCTAATAAATAGCAGAGACTCATCAAAGGAGGCCCTGTCATTATAACCAAGAAATTGACAACTTGCAAATATTAGATATAATCTGGGCAGTAACTACAAGAAAAGGCAAAAGCAAAAAGCAGATGGGTTGTGCTACTGGTAACCAGGAGAAGGTAGCTTCGGAGAGACCAAGAGTACAATCAGTCATCAGAAAAGTACAAAAAGTCCAGAATCTCTCCCTGTGCTCTTCCTCCCCGGGTCTACCTTGTTATACAGTCTATCCAGAGGCCACATCTGGACAGATATAGACGAATCCCACAGCAGACAGACAAAAGAAGCCTGGTCTGAATGTAGGTGATTCTTGAAACTGCAATTGTATTTTTCCTAAGTTTTAAAACACCATCTTCTCCCTTCTTTCAAAGATTCAACTTTTTATCTTTTGAAATGACATATACAAAACTAAATCACATTTTAAGGGGAAAATATGTAATATTTCATGTACCCTCTAGAATAACCCTCATAGGAAGTAGCCCATGAAGACTTGGGGATGTTGGGGCTGTGGATTTGAAAGGTTGCAACAGACAGCACTATAAAGTCAAGAAAAGAGATATACTGTTTCTTTGTGCAGAGACCACAGACAGTAAAAATGAAGGAAAAAAGTTATCCTTGAAGTATCTTGATTCCAATGCTCTTAATCCTAACGTAACTGCTTTGTTAGGAGACAGAGAAAGTGGGGGAGGGAGAGTTTCTATGTGGAGGGGAATGGAGGGAGAGAGAGAGAACAAGGATTACACATAGCAGGATGTCCTGAGCATTAGCAACATGACTGACTAATCACAGAGAACATGGGTAATTAAAACATGGAGGCCCAAGGCTATTAGATAAATCCATAACCCATTTTTCCTTAGCTGTCCAAACACCATCCAACCAACCACTAATGACAAATCAATGACCCATTTTTCAGCAAATTGGGACTAGTTTGGAGATGTAGAATCACCAATGCATGGGCCTTCCATTTGTCAACAAGAAGTCTGCCCTAAAAAGAAATTAAATGAAAAAGCAAGGCATTAACTGAAAAGTACAGGGAAAAGCTGCAAGTTGGATTTTCATATGAACTTAGGGCTACTGCCTTCTCCATCTACTTTATTGTTTCCCAGCATCCTCTGCTGGGCATTTAACCACTTTGCTATCAGCAAGTGCTAATTAGACTCTATACAAACTTCAATCAGGCCACAGGTTCTGGAATAGGAAATTAATTTTTAAATATTCAGTATCCATGTAAATGATGAAAGGTATTGAAGGAAGAAATCAATGCACCAAAGCAAATATATAAAGTTATTAAACTGCACTGCTAGAACCATATCCCCAAAATGTCATAAAAAGGGAAATATTCATATTTCCATTCAAAGTTCATATCCATAGCTGCTCAATTTGTAAGAGCAAGAAACTGGAAACAAATATATGTCCAACAATTGGAGAATGGCTGAATCAATTACGGTCTAGTAATGGAATATGTTAGTGCTGTTTAAAAAAAAGATAAATATGATGCATATAAGGAAATATAGAAAACAGTGAAATCAGCAGAATCAGAGCTAGATTCATACTGACTACAGTTATATTCTTTTAAAAAGAAAAGAAAAGAAAAGAGAGAGGGAAGGATGGAGTAAGGAAGGAAGAGAGGGAGGGAAGGAGGGAAGAAAACCAAGAGAGGAGGCAAAATTTCTGACTGATCTGAGGGTCCCAGAACAAAAGCAACCCATTTGTTTGTTTGCTTTTTGCCATTCTTTTGGTTCCAGAGCTGGACAGGGAGTCAGGAAGACACGAATTTAAATACTGCTTCCTCAATTGACTCATTTCTTTGTTCAATGTTTCTTTGTCAACATGCAGTTGGTTGAGATTATGTTGTTGCTATCATTCCTACTATTTGGAAGGGGCAGAAAAAGGGAGCTGATAGAAGGATGATGTTCCACTCTTCCCTCTCTAGCCTCTAAGTCTTTGCCCCAAGTGTCCTGTAGACCCAGAATGGCCTCTTCACTCTGCCAGCCCTACTAGAGCCAACTCCTCCTACTTTCCACCATAGCTTAAGGGCCACCTCCTTCACAAAGTCTTCCTGGATTAATGTAGCCCAGCCTCCAATCCACCAAAAGATGTGCACACACTTTTTTTTCCTCCAGAGCCTTTATGCCCCAATACATTTAGCAGGGTCAGGGGATATGGATTGTGGCTCTGTCTAGCTCGGTTCCTCTTCAAGGACATGCGTCCTCCCCCTTAGAGTACAGCACTAAAGCAATGGGGGTCTGCCAAAGTTCTAGCAAGCCCATGGTCAGCCTTAACACAGAGATATGTGGCCTGGCAGCCGCTCTCTAAAAGACAGAACAGTTATGGTCAGCCATGTTTGTTAGGGCCTTGGAGCTTAGATCAAGCTCCAGACTTAGAATCAGGAAAATTATGATTTTGACCCTGGTCAAGTCATTTCAACACTCTGAGCTTCAGCTTCCCCATCTGTAAAATTAGTATAGTAACAGTATATACCACACAGGCTTGTTGTGAGGGTCAAATAATACCACATACATCATGTGCTTTGCAAACCTTAAGTGATATGTAAATATGAGCTATTATTATAAGAAAGGTGAATTGATGTAAATTTTTTAAACTCTCAGAACCAAAAGCGTTGCAATAATAGCTAAGTTATGGCATATGGGCTCTGAATATGGGCAATAAATTGAGCCCCAGAGTAAACAGGAAGAGAGAGGCTTGATCCTGTCTGGAAAACTGCCTATGATTTTCGATGACCCCAAGCTGCCACCTGTGGCAAAAGCCCATCCTGTGAACATCAATATTCTCTCAGGGATGCCACGTGGCCGTGAATCATGGAAAATCACAGCCCCAGAAGAATCAGATCCATGGATGAGACAAGGGGAAATGTAGAGGAGATAAACAGAGGGAGGCTGCAACATATTGCTAGTGATGATTTGTGCATCCAAACAGGGGAAAAGATATCTGAAAAATAGGTGGTGAGCACAGGGGATGGGCAGCTCAAATGGTAAGAGCTTGCGACAACAGACAGCCCCCGTGCTGCACCGGCAAATGTGAAATGTTACAAGACCGAGAGGAAAATGCTAGTATATCACCCAAACCACAGACCCAATAATATTAAGTGCAGAACAAAAAAATGAAATCAAAAGAAAAACCATATATCTATCAAAGTATCATATGAATAGCTTAGCTTCAGACATAGCAATGAGGGTGTATGATAATATGCAGATAGAGAATAAATATGAAAAGGAAGATTCACCGTTCTGACGGCCCTTACATATGAAATTCCAACACTTCCATGTTTTTGTGTAGGGGTCCATCATTTTGAAGGCAGTATTGCCCAGGGCCTCCTGTCACTACCAGGACCCAAAGGGTACTAGGAAGAATGAAATTCAACAATGCCAAGTAAAACACTGTGGCAAGGCAGAGATAGGGCAGGTGCCAGTAGGGGGCAGTAACACCCAACGCCTGGACAAATGGTTAAGGCATTAGGGGTTTTTGACCTTTGTAATGGCAGTCACAGGCCCCTGTGGTGAAGCCTATGGAGCATAAAACCAAACTGTAAGATTACAAAGAGCACTAAAGGTTAATGAAAACAAAGATGGTTTTTGTTTGTTTTTTTTCATGGAACCCCTGAAATCTACACAGGTTTAGAACCTGTGCCCCCAGAAGGTAGCATGGACAGCGCCCATTCACAAGCCAGATTACTGAGGTTGTCACCAAGCATTTATTAAGCACTCACCATGGGGCACGATGCTGACCTTTTGTCTCATTCAGCCAACATCCCCCGAGTTTTAGCCTCTGGCAGGCATTAGGGCTCCAGATCCGCTGCCCTTGCACTGGATGGTTGAGTCTGGTTAAAGTCCTGGGCTCCCAGACCCCTTTCTGCCTCAGCCCCAGCCAGTGAGGCCCCAGGCTTAGACAAGAGGACTCAGGGGAGTGGGAATAGGAGAAAAATCATCCAATTGTGCGGGAGACGAGAAATAGAAAAACATAGAGCTGTAACAACAAGAGAGAGAACTATAGTTTCACAGGTCAACACAAGTCTGAGTGAGCAGAGTAAGCAAGGATGGAGCAGGGAAAGACATTCAAAAACTCAGGTCACCTTAGCCAGTCCTTCAAAATGAGAATAAAGCTTGGTTCAACTAACAAAAATGGACAGTTTTTTTCTCTTTGCTGCCCTCTAGTGTTGCAACAAATAAATGCTCTATATACTTAAAGGAAGGCAGTAACATCACAGCTAAAATGGGGAAACTATAAATAATGATATTTGTGGGAGCAAGAAGATCATAGGGGCATGAACATAGACCTAGAAGTGGCCTCAGAGTCATCCAATCCAACCCTCTCAGATACAGAGGGGAAAATGAGGCCCAGAAAGGAACAGTGGTGACTTACCCAGGGTTGTACTCTCGCCACTAGCCCATGCTGCTTCACTGTAAGTCCAGCAAGGGAACAGAATTTTTCTTAAAACTCAAGGGAATCAGACAGTTTAGTAATGAGTGATAACAAGATCCCCAGCATCAGCCCTGGGTGGTTTTTTCCCATGGGGCCCTGTCAGCTTCCTCAGCCTACTTTTACATCCTAGGGCTGTTTATTTATGTGTATGGAGGGGGGAGGAGGTTTGCAGGGGGGAATTACTACACACCTCTCTGCCAAGTGGGACCCAGCTCTAGGACCTTCTCTATGCCAGGTCACTCTGCAGACAAAACCTCCTCCATTTCCTGTTCCCCCATCCACCCACTGTCTAGGAAAGGCTAAGACACCCTGGCCTCCTAAATTGGCTTCCATTCTTCCACTGGTTGCTGCCTAATGCGAAGCAGGCCTCCTCAGGTCTTACAAAACTCAACATCTCCAACTGCCAAGAGGCTGAATCTCAAGGGAGGCCCTCAAGCTGTCTAATCTCATGCTCCCCTCAATGGACTTCTCATCAACTGCTGATATTCGGCCTAGACTCATTGCTCAAAAGTTATCATACCCTTATCCCCTTATACCAGGGGTGGGGAACCTGCAGTCTCAAGGCCACATGTGGCCCTCTAGGTCCTCGGGTGTGGCCCTTTGACTGAATCCAAACTTTGGTTCCCCACCCCTGCCTTACACTCACCACTTCGCAGTGATCAAA
Organism: Pseudochirops cupreus; assembly: GCA_028627135.1. Lineage (NCBI taxonomy): Eukaryota > Metazoa > Chordata > Mammalia > Diprotodontia > Pseudocheiridae > Pseudochirops > Pseudochirops cupreus. Next base: position 41,975,368 of record CM053582.1, on the reverse strand, counting down.
AACCTCTGCCTACTGATAGACAAACATCATTCACCATCTTCAACTGGATGCTCTCAGGCTTTACCTCAACCTTATACTGAAATGTCCCACTCCATATCTACCCACTCCTTTTACCCTCCAGAATTCTTATTCCATAATTAACAAACTTCCTTTATCTTAAACTGTTTTCTTTCTCACTCCTTCACTCTTAGCCCTCAATGAAATGTAACTTCTTCACAACAACATCCTTTCCCTCAACTCACTGGACACAGAAGGGGAATTGGAGAACTTGCTCTCCATCACTACTTCCAAACTCCTTCCTGACCTCCTTCACTAAACAACCTCTGATGCTCTGAGGTTCACTCTAGCCAAACTGATCACCCAATCCAAATCTTGGTAGTTGTTATCAGCAAATCCCCAGATTGGTCTCCTTACCTCTTCAATGAGTTCAACACTTGGCTCACTCTTTCTGTCCTCTCCATCTTCTGCTCTCGTACTAAGGAACTTCAATATATATTTTGATACTACCTCAAATACTGCAATGTCACAATCCTGCAATCAATTTCCATGACTCTTACATTCCACTGCAGTCAAACAAAAAGATGGTCAAACTCTTGGCCCTTGCCATCACCCTCAAGTGTTTCACTTCCATGTTCATGAATTTTGAAATTACCTTATCTGGTCCAGTATCTCTAGCCCTCGGTTCTTTCTAGGCCATCACTCCTGTCCTGGCCACACTCTCCTCCCTTCCCTATCTCCATCCTTTGGTGAACCAGTTCAATTCTCCATTGTTCTCTCCGTTCGGGCGCCTTTGCCCCTTATGCTATTGCTGACCAGACCTTGCCAAACCCCAGCCCTTACCATTCACCTCCTTTGTTCTTAGAACTAGAAGAAATCAGGATGCCATATTGACTAGACCCACTGCAAATTCTTGTTACATATTCTCAACTAGGCCCTCACTGAAGTACGGTAATCATTCTACTTTCCTCTAATGAATTCACTCTCCCACCTACTCTCCAAGGTGACTGTTCCAAACCTCTGTCCTCAGGCCTCCCACAGCACCCCTCCCCTCCCTTCTCTCCTGAAGACCTTGCAGCATACTTCATTTAAAAAACTGAGGCCATCTGCCAAGAAAGTTTCTTCCTTTCCCCTCCTATTCATCTGACATCACTCTGAATCTTCTCCCACTGTCTCCTCCTTCACTCTGAGTTTGGATGAAGAGGTGGCCCTTCTCCTTGCCTAGGAAAACTTCTCTACATGTACCCTTGATTTCATTCCCTCCTGACTTTTCCAACAAATTACCACTACTATCATGCCCACTGTCTGACTTATCTTCAGTCAGTCAGGGACTCAGCCAATAAGCATTTATAAAGCCCTTACTATTTATGAGGCACATCTCCAGCTACCTCTTGGACAACTCATTTAAATTACGGCTCTTTCGATTTTAGGTGACCAAAATAGAACTCATCTTTCCCCCCCCCCCCAAGCCCCTTCCACTTCTGAACTTTTCCATTATGTCAAGAGCATCACCATCTTCCCGGCCACCCAGGTTTCCAACTTGAGTACCAACCTTTATTCAATCACTGTATCCAATCTATTGCTAAAGCTTGTCATTTCTACCTTCAGAACACCTCTCAGATATGTCTCCTCCTCCCTATTCTGTACACAGCCACAACCCTGGTTTAAGCACCTCTCCCCTGGAATATTCCAATTAAATTTCCTAGTCAATCTCCTCGACCCAAGTCTCTCCCCACTCAAGTTCATCTCACACTCTGCTGTCAAAGTGATTTTCTGAAAGTGCAGGTCTGACGATGGATGGTACTTCCCCTTCCATCACCACCCCCTCAATTCAAGATCCAATATAAACTCCGCTGGTATTTAAAGTGCTTCAGAATTCCCCCCTGTGCACCCTCTAAGTTCCAGTGCCACTGACCTATTTGCACTCCCTCCTCCCTCAAAACCCTCCATGTCTCACTTCTGTGTCTTTGTACCAGCTGTCCCCCAGGCCTGGAATCTCTGCCTCTTAGAATTCTTGGCTTCCTTCAAGACTTAGCTCAGATTCCACCTTTTCCAAGAGGCTTCCCCAGCCTTGCCAGCTACTAGTGCCTTCCCCTTTCAGATTACCTTCCTCCACTCTGTGTATGGGCCTATAGTGCATATGTGTATAATTATTTACATGTTGTCTCCCTGTTAGACTGTGAGCTCCTCCAGAACAGGGACTGTGAAAGGGCGGGGGAGGTAGGGAAGGAGGTGCCCTTTCTTTGGATCCCTAGCACTTAGTAGAAGCTTAATAAATGCTTGTTGACTGACTGACAATAGCTATCACGATGTATATTCTGTCACTGGATCTTGACCATAGCCCCACAAGGTAGGGAGACTGTTTTACAGATGAGGAAATAGACTCAACAAGATTAAGTGACTCATCCAAGATCCTACAACTGTTCAGTGACAGAGTTAGGATTAGAGGAGAAGCCTCTGGAGCTCCCATTCCACTATAATGTCCAAAATCAAGGTCTTATTGGGAAGAACTGAGGCAGCACATCAGTATAGGTCAGAGCCAGGAAACAAAGACCCCAGGAAAGGGTGACAGATTAAGAAAGACAAGCAGCTTCCTAACACTCCAGCATTTTATCTCCTGATCCAGCACTGAATTCCCTCCCTCCATTTCTACTCACAGACTCACAGAATTTGGATGATTGGAAAAGACCTCCAAGTTTATCTGGTTGAACCTTAACGGGAATCTTCCCTATAACACTCCCAAATTTCAACCTCCATCTGACATTCTCTAAAGAGGGGGGAGCCCTATCCCTCCTGAAGTAATCATTCTTGCAACTTGTTTCTTGATGCCCTCTTGTATTTCAGTTCTACAAAAAATCCCTGGTGCTGACCTAACCTAACCTCTCGGTTTCTTAAAATCACTTGGCTCTCAATTCAAATACCCTTCCATTTCCCTTGGAAATAAATTGTCTTAATCAGCTACACATGTTGCCCCACCCCCAGGATACCACCAGCTGCTTCTAATCTACTATCCCTGGGTAACCAAGAGTACCAGAGAATAGTTGTTTAGACTACCTTAGAAAAGCCAAATAACCACAATTGTTAAACTTCGTATGTTGTCTTCCTATGTTAGAATATAAGCTCCCTGGGGGCAAGAAATGGTTTTCTGCTTGTATCTGTATTCCCATTGCTTAAAATGGTGTCTGGTCCAGAGTAAGCATTAAATGCATGTTTATTGATATGACTTAAATCAGTCACTTTAATTTTACATAAGATAGTCTCTGGCTTGAGGGATTCATGGTGCTTTCCCTTCCAAAAAGAAAAATACCTGAGCTTGGAGAAAAGGAAAAGTCTAGAAATAGCATGGGTGTCACACACAGCAAACACCCTGTCAGAGTTATAAAACCACTCAAGGTAATGGTCTCTCAACCCCTAACCCAGGTATGTCCATGGTCTGCCAAGAGGGAAGAACTCAGAAGATATAGTCAAAGATGCACTTGTCAATGACTTTGGGACAAAGAATCATCATTTCTCAGGCCTAAGACTTCTGGCAGCTCGCAGCACAGTCCAATGCATGAGACTCCTCCTAGGGACACACACAAAGGTGTTCTGGTAGATATTTAACTATCTGATTCCCCAAGAAAACAACATACCTTCGACATACTTCTAAGTTTAACCTGCATCACTGCCCTTTTCTTCATCACCTTCTTAAGCTTAATCAACAAAACAATAAATCGAGCCCTGGTTGGTATTTTTCTTTAGTGCAAATGCTCATGCTGCAAATTCAACAATTAGCTCTTGCTAGCTTAGCTGGTTTGAGCTGACTCTAACACACCCCTGCCACCAATTAAGGGAATGCATAAAACACGATATATAGGACAAGCCTGGACTATTGTAATAGCCTTCTAGATGATCTCCCTGCCTCTATAGTCCCACCCTCCTCCAATCCATCCTTCACACAGTCTCCAAGATAATCTTCCTAATGAAGAGGTCTGACCCTGCTTAAGAATGTTCAGTGGTTCCTTACTGCCAATAGGACAAGATACAAATTGTTTAGCCTGGCATTTAGGCCTTTTCTGCCTAGTAGCAATATTATTCCCCTTCCCTTGTCCTACACTCTCTCCTGGTGAGAATTCTTCTAATCCTTCAAGTATCAACACAGGTACCGACCCTCCAGGAAGCTTTTTCTAATTCCCCTCCCCTCCCCTACCCCAGGGTGAAAATGTCCTCTGACTCTTCAAATTGTTTTAGCAATCTCCTTCAGCCCCATCATGCTCTAACTCATATTACACTTATCTGAGTATTTGTATGTCCCCCAAAAAATCTAAGGTCCTTTCCAATTATGAATGTTTTGAGTTAAGAGAGGGAACGATCACTGCGGGCTAGGGAAGTTTGGGGATGGCTTCGTTCAGGAGGCAGTAGGAAAATTCATGCATCTGAAGTAAGAGGACGTGGGTTCAAAGCCTGCCCCTGCCACTTACTAACTGTGAGTGAACCTCAGTGTCCTAATCTACAAGGTAAAGGAGTTGGACTAATCAGGGCTCCTTAAACTTTCTCCACTCAAGACCCCTTCAGCACTTCTTAAACTGTGGCTGTGGGCGCCAAATGGGAGTTTAAGAAGTGCTGGACTAAATGACCTCTCAAGTCTCTTCCAGTTCTAGACCTATGAAGCTAGCTAAATTCATGACTTAGGATCCCCGTGAACAAAAATAAGAGGGGCTGCTTTATTTCCCATTTCATTCCAGGACCTTATTTTATTAGATGTTCTAGATGAATTTGTCCAATCCCCTGTGATAAGGCCTTCTTCCTGGCTCACCTTCCTTTCAACTTCACGCATCTGATCTAACTTCCATCCATCCAACCTGCCAAGACAATCAATCAGCCTCCAACACTTGATCACACAGAGGAGAGGAGGCCCAGCATAGTCTTTACTTCCTCTTTTACTTGCAGAATAAAACCACTCCCTACCCTTCAACAAAGTTGGAAAACCCAATCTTCTGAGACCAATCTTTTCATATTAAATACAGCATCAGCACAGTGCCCTTACAAAGCACAACATCATAACTTCACACCATATACCAAGATGGGCCTCAAATGGATACATGACTTAGACCTAAAGGATGACATCATAAGCAAATCAGAGGAAAAAATAGGGAAATTCCTGTCAGATCTATGACTAAGAGAAGAGTTCCTGACCAAACAAGAAATAGAGAGGAACACAGGAGAGAAAATGGACATTTTTGATCACACAAAATTTAAAAGTTTTTGAACAAACAAATCCAACATGCCTGATTAGAAGGGAAACAGTTAACTGGGGGGTGGAGAGTCTGTGGTAAAGGTCTTATGTCCAAAATCTAAAAGGAACACTAATCAAAGTTGACCAAAAAAAAGAGAAGAAAAAGCAACAAATGTTGGAGGTGCTGTGGGAAGTCACACTGGTGCACTGTTGGTGGAATTAAGGACCCATACGAGCAAAAGAGGAAAAAGGTAAGACTAGAAAGTAAGGGGATGCCTGTCATTGGGGAATGTATACAATACTACTGTGCTATATAAGAAATGGCAAAAAGAGACAGTTTCAGACAAACCTTGAAAGACTTATATGAACTAATAGAGTCAAGCCAGTAGTACCAGAAGAAAAATCTATACTATAGCAGTAACACTGTAAAAACAATGTTGAAAGACTTAAGAAGTATAATCAGTACAATGACTAACCATTATTCCAGAGACTCAGTGATATGGCATGTCACCCAGCTCCTGACCTAGAGGTAATAGATTCAAGATGCAGGATGAGACATAGACTTTTATACATGGTCAATGTGGGAATCTGTCTTGCTCAGTTATACATATTTGTTACAAGAATTTTGTTTTTCTTTTTTTTTCCAGAGGAGGAGTAGGTAGAAGGGAGAAAAAAATAAATGTTTGATAATTGAAAAACTTTATTTTTTTGCCTTTTGGAAGAGGGAAGGCAGGGCAATTGGGGTTAAGTGACTTGCCCAAGGTCACACAGCTAGAAAGTGTTAAGTGTCTGAGGCCGCATTTGAACTCAGGTCCTCCTGACTCCAGAGCCAGTACTCTATTCACTGAGTCACCTAGCTGCCCCAAAACTTTATTTTTTAAAAAACCAAAGGGTATGGTCTCTATTTGTCCGTTGTCTTTAAAAAAGAGCATAAAGAATAAAGTTAAAGGAATTAGAATAGTCTAGTTAAAAGAATAGAAAGCTAAGACATAAAGGCACTGTCATCTTCAAGAATCGAAAGGATAGGGGGCGGAGCCAAGATGGCAGCGTAGTAGCAGCAACATATCGCAGCTCTCACATAGCCACCCCAAAATACCCATAAAATAGGACTCTAAACCAAACCTGGAACTCCAAAACGCACACAAAGATACTTCCCACTAAAGTCAGCTCGGCTACGAGGAACCGTGTCAGCACTGCAAACCGAAACCAGCCTGGCCTGAAGCCGCAGCTGTGCCCTGGGGGCGGCTGGACGGGAAGAGCTGAGGAGCTTCAGGTGAGCGGATTAGCAGCAGCTGCGAGTGGGAATTGTGAAAGGGGGAGATAAGCAGTCCCGCCCAGAAGGCCTCCAGAGTGGAAAAGTGAAAGGCAGAGGTTTTGCACCCGCCTCGGCTTTGCAGCTTCCCCCTGTGGCCTGCAGGCAGCAGGGGGACTAAGCGATTGTTCTTGGCCAGAGCTCTCGTGTTGAGTGGCCTGGACGGATCGCAGTCTTGGGCCTCGGTCTTGGAGTCTTTATTATCCAGTCTGCCAGAAGTATATAGGAAGAGTTCCCAGCCTCTCCCTAAGAGCTATGGCAGCTGGGAGGACCCCAGCGATTTGGGACAGAGCTTTCCCTTCTGGAAGCAGAGCCCCACAGAGATTTTTAAAAAAAAATCACGGTCTGAAGAACCATGAGTAAGAAAAAGCATAAGAAGCAAAGTAAGAACAGCTCCCAAACCCCTGATACCTTCTTTGGGGTAAAGAAAGATCATGGGAGAGAGAGGGAGGAGGAGAGCGCAGCCAGACCACCCCCACCAGGGGCCTCCAATAAACATGAAGAATGCCTTAAAGC
>CM053582.1:41894674-41967828 GCA_028627135.1 Pseudochirops cupreus | reverse complement strand
CCTTTGGTATTTAAAGGCCTTCACACTGACTCCAGCCTATATTTCCACTCTGATTTCACATTCTTCCCTCTATGCTTGAGCCAAACTGGCTGCCTTGCTACTTCCTATGCACTACATGCGATCTCCCATCTCCACACCTTTGAACAGCTGTCCCTCACCCCTGGAATGCTCTCCCTCCACAATCCTCCCCTTGGAATCTCTACTGCCTTTAAGGCTCCATCCAGTTGCCACCTCCTACATAAACTTCTTCCAATCCCCTAAGTTGTTAGTGGCCCCAGAAAGTCACAACATACTTACTTTCTATATATTTATGAATTTATCTGTGTACAAGTTGTATCCCACCAAGTAGAACTAGCATCACATAAGCTCCTTGAGGGCAAGGGCTTTGCATTTTGGTCTTTGTACCCCAGCCTTGTTCACCCTTTGTTTTAAAAGAGGATCAATGACATCACAATATAATCACAACTTGCATGTGAATTGGATTTCAGTGAAGCCAAGCTGCACAAAGTCATCAGCCTCACCCTCTCCCTGAGTCACAGAAGTCCAGTGATAGGACAAAAGTCAGGATGACTGGAGATGGCCCAAGATGCAGCAGATGCAGTGTCTGACCAAGCTCCAAGTGCTCCCTTCAGCCACCTTCATAGTCACTGTTCTTATCCACCCATTCTGCATGCTTGAGGTAGACATCCCCTTCCTTAGCACAGTACCAGCACCATAGTAGGTACTTAATACATTTTTGGATTAAATCAAACACTGAAATGAAAAACCATAAGAAGTTGTGGAGTCTTTCTCCTACTGGATTTATTTATGAACGTATGGATGAATAAAAATCATTTATTAAGTGCTTACTATATCAGTATGCTAAGTGCTGGGATATAAATAGAAAAAAGACACAGTCCTTGCTCACAGGGAGTCCACATCCTAATGGGAGACATCACATACAGGAGGTTTCAGCTGCAAGTCAGATGGACAGGCCCAGGGGTCCTTAGGGAAACAGCGGGCAGACAGATGGTAATGGAGCTTCTTTAATGTCATTCCACTGATAAAAAATGTCCCTTCTGTTACTGAATCATTTGGCAGGTCAAGGACTTTCTATACCAGGTCTTCAGTACCTGGAAAAGTCCCTTCAGCACCTCAGACTTGACCAACTCACACCTTTGAGAGATCACTACACCCTGTCTACTATGTGTTCAGGGCTCTATTTGTTGGAGCTTCCTTACAAAGGGAAAGGCCAGAGTGTTGCTGGGGTCATATAGCCTTGTGGAAGATGTTCCCTCTGGCTGAACTCTGCTGGTCCTGTGGTCTCAGCCCATCACCAGCAAGGCAGTTCTGGAAGACAGGGCAGTCTGTGCAGGAGCTGTGACAGAGAAAAGGCAGCCTGGGAAAGAGGAAGTAGATGCTTAGGCTCATTTTCACTTCCTTCTAGGCCTAAGGGATTTGTGATTATATTGGAAGAGAAGAAGATGGCAATCATGAGATCATGGATTTAAAGCTGAGAGCGGCCTCGGATGTCATCTAGGCCAGGGGTGTCAAATTCAAATAGAAGGAGATTCCTATGGGCCACATACTGACTTAGAAAACTACATATTAACATTATCTAGGTTGTGCTATCTTTTTAAATTTTGTTAAATATTTTCCAATTACATTTTAATCTGGGGGATGAGTTTGTTACCTCTAATCTAGGACATTCCACTCCATTAAAGAGGAGGAGATAGAGGCCTGGAGAGGGGAAGGGATCAAGCCAATGTCACACAGATAGCAGGTAGTAGGGCCAGGATTCAATCCCCCAACCTTTGCTCCAAGTTCAGTGATCTTTTCACTGCACTACCCTGACATACCTTCAACACTTCAACAACAATCTCTGTGAGATGATGTAGGCAAATATTTTATCCCTTGGTGGGTGGCCTGTAGTGCCAACCCTCTGTACTTAGCTAGGCCAGGCCTTAGACAGCAGACACACAACACAATCTGCCTCTGAGCTCATATTCATCAATTTCCCAGTGCCGTAGGATATGTCAAAGTCTATGTGCCATGGGTACACCCTTTTGTAACTAAGTGCCCCCTGAACCATGAGGTGGCATCAGAGGAGGAAAAAAGCAAAGGCCCACTTTTAAAGAAAGAACTGAACTATATTAGCTTTCTTGATAGTTCTGAGGCCACTGATCTGAGGGCAAACTTACACTGGTAATGTTTGGTACTTTTTTGTTGGTACTGAATTCTGCTGGCACATATTTCTTTATTCATTAATATTTTAACTATTTAACTGTTCTATTAAAGACTTTAAAACGAAGAGCTCAGCTATTCATATTAAATAAATGCTTGCCTGCTATTTATTGGTGTTAGTGTTATGACATGGAATCACAGAGGACCTGATGAGGTCATTGGCTCCAGTCCCTTGCCCTCAGTCCAAAGCACTGGCCAGTGCCAGAAGGTGACAGAAGAAGGGGTATGTGCCAGGTAAGTCAAAGGATCACCTCAACCACCAGCTCCCTCACACCTTGCTAGAGACAGCTTCTCTATCTTCTCAATCTCTTCTGCTGAATCTTTATCTACGTCAAGTCTGCTAATAGTAGGTGATCCCCAAGGCTGTGTCCTGGGCCCTCTTCTCTTCTCCCTCTACAATATCTCACTTGGTGATCTCATTAGCTCCCATGGATTCAATGGTCATCTCTATACAGGTGGTTTCCCGATCTCTTTATCCAGCCCTAACCTCTCTCATGACCTCTAATATTGCATCTTCAACCGCCAGTTAAACATCTCCAGTTGGATGTCCCATGTTGTTGTCGTTTAGTCGTTTTCAGTCAGGTTCGATTTCTTTGGGGCGTTCTTGGTAGAGATACTGGAGTGATTTGCCATTTCCTTCTCCAACTCATTCTACAGAAGAGGAAACTGAAGCAAAGATGGTTAAGTGACTTGCCCAGGGTCACACAGCTAGTAGGTTATCTGAGGATGGATTTAAACTCACTAAGAGGAGTCTTCACGACTCCAAGCCCAGCACTCTTTGCACTATGGTGCCACCTAGCTGTCCTACCTGTGCCTGCCTAACACATAGTTATTAGTAAAAGCTTGTTGATTTGATTTGATTCTCTAGACCTGCTGCTTCATCTTTGAAAGGAGGAATTCTAACTAGATAGCCTCTAAGATCTCTTGAAGCTCTAGATCTTGTAAAATATTACAGGAAATATTGTAGGAAAGTCTGGTCAGTCAGTGGGAGGAGACAAGTTTCAGAACCCAAACTCTGTGCCTGGCTTGGCCTTTCTATGATGCACTTATTAGACAAGATGGTACATTATCCTGGCCTGTGTTTGGATCTCATCCCTGGCAGACTGTAAGCCCTATGACAGCAGGGGCCAGGTCCTGTCAGAATTTTGTGGAAGCCTGGGCCATCTGCATAAGACTCTCCCCATTGGTGGAGAGGCTGAGGACTTGGCAATCACTTAGCCCAACTGCTTAGAAGAGAGACTTTCTTCTTATTTCCTGCTTCAAAAGAGGATACACATTCCAGACCCTTGGGGAGAATCTGAAAAGAAAAAGAACAGACTTTGGAAACAGACAAGCAGGGGAAAATCATCCTCCCAGGTGTGTGCTAGTAAATGTTTAGTAACTGGCTCTTGGGAAAAGCAGGCCATACTTTTAAGTTGGATTGGCACTGCTAACATTTTCTCCCTAGGAAAGTCTAGACAACCAAGAAAACAATAAATCAATCCCTGCTTTGTAGCATTTGCCAAATTCTGAAGTGTAAATGCTTGCATGGACAATTTAATGATTGGCGCCCTTAAGCCAGGATGAGCTGGCACCAGCACACCTCTACATTTTCCCCAACATGTCTGACTTCCAAAATCTGTTCCTTTCCTTCGGGAATTCTCCCCAGAGAGGATCTGGGACTGAAGCAGAAAGGACGTCTCTCTCTCCCAAGCTAGTATGCAACAGTGAGTCCTTATCAGTGAAGACAGTCATGCAAACGATCCAGGCTTGAACTTCATGTTATCTTTGTTCATCCTCCACAACCAATATGGGGCTCTAACCAGTGGAGGTAAGTGTAGAAACAAAGTTTGGATGGATGGATGGATGGATGGATGGACGGATGGATGAGTCTCTTGCTGTGCTGTGACAGACCTCTAAGAAGTAAGAGAGTCAGCCTCAGGTAGTAGAACATGGCCTATGTATCACAAGGCCTGAATTTAAGTCCTGGCTCTGCAACTAACTTGAAGTGTGACCCTGGGCAAGGCAAGGTCATACTTTGTGTGCTTCAGTGTCTAAAAGGAGGAGGGGAGCCTACTAGGTGGGCTCTAAGGTCCCTCTTGGCTCTTTTGTGGTGCTCAGTCATTCAACTTTTCTGTGTCCCCCATGGCTTACCACACACATGGAAAGGTCTGTTATTATTCTCATCATTTCTCTGGCCCCTTCTCTCCACCATCTCACCAGTCTCAAAGCAACCATGGCAGGTGAGTGTTACAAGTATCAGGGTCCCCATTCACCAGCACAGAGAGAATAGATGACTTTGCCACAACCACACAGCTAGTATCAAACGTAGGATGGGAACCCAAGTTTTCCAGACTCAGAGCCAACCCCGCTATGTGGTCTCTCAAAATAATAGAGACTTTTTAACACTGAAGTGAGAGGCTTAAACTAAGGCAGCTGGTTAGCAGGGCCCCATGCTTAGCCCCAGCCTCTGATTAGTGTTTCTTGGATCACATTTTTTCTATGTGGTAATATGTTCTATGTCCCTCTCATAGACACCAGACCCTCGGGTCCTATTGCTGTTACCTGGGTCCCATCGCTCTTGGACTGACCCCAGACATGCAGCACTAGAATAACTCTTTCAAATCTAGAACTACCCCTAGATATACAAGACAGGCTCAGTCTACTTTCATATCTTTAGGATCCCTGGGAATTGGCCTCTACAGGCTATAAGAGATCTTAAGAGTCATTTAGTCTAGCTCCTACACTGTATAAAAAGTCTCTCCTAGACTTCAGAAAAATCTGAAAAGATTTACATGAACTGATGCTGAGTGAAGTGAGCAGAACCAGAAGAACACTGTACATAGTAACAGCAACATAATGTGATGACCAACTTTGATAGACTTTAACTCTTCCCAGCAATACAGGATCTAAGACAACTCCAAAAGACTCATGATGGAGAAAATGCTATCCATATCCAGAGAAAGAACTATGGAGTCTGAATGCAGATCGAAGCATGGTATTTTCTCTTTTTCATTTGTTTCTTTTTTCTTGTAGTTTCTCCCTTTAGTTCTAAATCTTCTTTAAATATGACTAATGTGGAAATATGTTTTTTTAAAAAGTCTCTCCTACAATGACTCTGATAGCTTTTACTTGAAATACTCCAGTTATGAAGAACTCATTACTGTACCAAGCATCCCATTCCCTTTGGGAACTTCTAGACACTTAGAATGTTCTTCCTTATATTTAGCTGAAATCTGCCTTGTAACTTCCAAGTTCTCCCCTTTTAGTACTGCCCAGAATAAATATAGTCCCTTTCCCATGGGACTTAGATACTTTTACAGACCTGAGAAAACATCCACATAGATGTTCCTTCCACCTGGTACAGACTGCCACCCAGTCATGTCTGCTCATCCTCTACAAACCCACCCTTGTTTCTTATATAGGTATGTGAATACTATCTCCAACCACGGATGTCTTCCAAGATGTCTTCTGTCACATAAAAACCTCTGACATACTCAGAGGCAGCTCATAGGAGGAATAGACACTTCCAGAAGTCTCCTGAAAAAAAATAGCCACTCTCTCATCTTCTGGCATTCCCAGCAGAGCCAGAACCAATCACTCTGGAGCCTGCAGCAATCAAGAAGTATGTACCAGGGTAAGTAACAAAATCTCATTTTTAAGGGGAAAGGAAGGGGAAGGAAGAGACCCTGAACCTCAAGACACAATGTTCTCTGAGCAGAGAGACTACCTTATGGCAGGGAATAGGGGAGGTCACAAGGGGAACAGAACAGGGCGGGCTGGAAAGGAATTTGGGGGGGAAGGCAGTGGAGAGCAATAGTCTAGTTAATAGCTTCCTATTTTAACTAATTTTGCATGCTAACTAGGGTTTCAAGCTTATTGGTTTCTACCTGCTGAATGAGTTCAAAAGTTGTCAATACCTTCTAAATTTCAGCACCTTGGGGCAACAACTCCATCGCCCCACCTTAGTAATGGCTCTGATTCCCAGACTAGCCTGAGTATTCATTTGCATTTATTAGTCATACATGATATATTTCCCCTGATCATTTAAGGAAGTAAAAAGCAGAACTGCATCAACATTCTATAGAGCTACATACTTTTCTGCCTTAAAAAGAAACAGGATAGCATTTCAAAAGTTACGGGCCACAGCAATGATTCAGTGGAAACAAAGTGAGGTTTATGTTTTCCTAGCTTGGTTGCGTCACATCCATCAAGACTAGGTTTCTATATACATCCTTCAAGAGGAAAAGGAGCAAACCTATTGTTTCACTGGCAATGGGAACTCCTGGATGAGCAAACCTCTTCCCTCAATACAGGGTAGCACCTTCTATACAACTTGTAGTCTTACTTAGAGAGTTGCCTAGATCACTGAGAGTTTAAGTGACTTGTCCAGTATGTCAGAGCCAAAACTTGAACCCAGGTGTCTACCTGGATCCACAACTTGTTCTCTATCTACTATGTTATATGGTACAAGGAAAAATGGCTCTGGGGTTAGAAAGACCTGGGTTCAAATCCCACCTTTGACACTTAATGGATAAACATTCCCAAAATAAGTCATTTAATCTCTCTTAGACTCAGTTTCTTCATCTTCAAAAAGGCACATGTGAGACCCAAATGAGAAATTATTTATTGTACACATTTTTCAATATCGTAACTAAAGCAATTTCATCATCCCAGAGTAAGCACTGTCTCCACAGCTACACCATAATGAATTCTTGTAGGCATTTAACAAAGACATTTGGGAAAGTTCTTAGAGGTCCCAGAACCTGCCAGGCTAAGTAGAGGCCCAGGCCACTTCTGATGATCCCTCAGAGTCTAATCTGTTAGATCTCAGCGAAGCAGATGCCCCTTGTGGGAGGCCCACAGGGCCTCCCATCTTCTTCATTTGTCCTTCTTTGTTCTCAGGAATATTATGAAAAGGCCCAGAGAACAGATTTCAATATGTCCGTCAGAGAGATGGCTCCTCTATGAAGGAGCTATGGATCGACAGTGACAAGAATGCCACAGCGTGGGTAGATGGGCTCCATATCACCAAAGGGAATGGCCACAGCAGTGGTATGACAGAGCCACTGATTCATGGGAGTATTTGGGCACAATTTAACCCACATTTATTAGGTGCCTGATTATTATCAATAATAATAATAATAATAGCTATGTGCCAGGCGATGTGTTGGGCTCTAAGAATACAAAGGCAAAGGAGATCATCCTTCACCCTCAGAGAGCTTACAGTCTTCTGGGGTAGGATACAATATGTACCCATGGAAGCAAATACAAAGTAAACAGAAAGAACTGCAGTTATTTCAAGAAGAAAGAAAGGAAACAAGCATTTATCAAGCACCTACTGTGTGCCAGGCACTGTGCTAACTGCTTCACAAATATGATCTCATTTGATCCTCACAACAGCCCTAAGAGGTAGGTTCTATTATGATTCCCATTTTACAGATGAGGAAACTGAGGCTGAGAGAAGTGAAGTGACTTGCACAGGATCACAAACCTAGTGTTTTCAGCCAAACCTAAACAGAGGTCTTTCTGTCTCCAGGCCCAGTTGACCATCTCTCCATTGCACCACCTACTGCCTCTATGAGAAAATGTTGGTGGCACAGTGAATACAGCACCGCCCCTGGAGTCAGGAGGACCTGAGTTCAAATTCGGCCTCAGACACTTAACACAAAAAACTAGCCATGTGATCTTGGGTAAGTCACTTAACCCCAATTGCCCTACCTTCCCCCCTCCAAAAAGTAAAAAACAAAACAAAACAAAATTTAAAAAAAGAAGTGAGGTGGATGGGGAGGGGAGGGGAACAGCCAGCTGGGGAGTTTGACTTGACCCTCTAAGAACAATGGACTTGCTAATTTTACATGTAAGTGACCATGCACTGCTACATGATCTTACTTTTACTTTTCACTTAAGAACTATGAATTTGAGTTGAGTTCTGTGGGCAGCTTTGAAATTGAAACTCAGCTTTGAGTTATTTATCTTTTCCTATCAACCCCAAATTTGTCAATATTTATCTTCTAAAGAGGAAAAAAATAGGGACTCTCTCTAGAAAACAATGCATATATGGACCTGATCTTGCCTTGAAGTCCTATAGCAAGGTAAATATCCCAGAAGACCACTCTTCAAACTAAACTGGCTCTGGCCCAGGTGAAGAAGAGAAAGGCCAGAGAGCTCTGCTCCTCTCCAAAGAGTCTCAAGATTGGGTTGTCCTTGTATCAAAGACTCCTGAGAGGTTAGCTTGTCTGGAAACCCAAAGCAAAGGTCTGGATCCACAATTAGCTAAGTTTGCACAGCCCTAGGCCAGGCACTTCCCAACAGCCTTGATCCTTGGGCCTGTCTACATGTGGAGGAGGACCTTGGGTTAAACTGCCAAGAGCTGGTTCAATGCAGATCTAAGGGCAGAGCTGCCCTATGGGAGTTGGGACAGGAGAAAGCACTTGGATTCCCCATTAGACTCAGACCGGAATCTCACCTCTACTGTCAGGAACCTAGTTTACTGCACATCCTTGGGCAAGTGCCTCAGTTTCTTCATTCATCAAATGAGGGGTAAGACTAGATGGCCTCTGAGGTCCCTTCCAGCTCTAGAGCTAGGCTCTTATGGTCCTACTGTGTGTTCAGTGCAATGTGAGTCTCTGTAGAGGACACCAAAGAAGGATAAGGGAGGCTTAGCAGAACAGCAGAAATTGTACAGATTCTGGACTCGGAGGCCCTGGGTTCAAACCTGCCCTGAGGCTTATTACTCATATAAGCTTGGTCAAGTCACTTAACTTACCTGGGTCTCAGTTTCCTTGCCTGTAAAATGAGGGGGTCAGACCCAAGGGTCTCCTGGAATTCCTGTCCAGCTCTAACTCTGGGATCCTATGTATGACCTTGGGCAAATCACTGCACGTCCCTGGGTCTTTTGGCCTGCTTATCTCAAAAATGAACAGTCCAGTAGTATTGAATGCCTGTAGAAAAAGAAATCACTAATCCATGCATAAGGATCCCTGCAGGTCCTACATTGACTTAGTTTTAAAATGGGATATTCTCTGTTTCATTGTGTTTCTATTTATGGCAATATTTCCCAATGGCATTTTAATGCAATTGAGGCCACAGTTGGGAGGGTTATTGTCCCACTGGCTTCATGTCTGACCCCTCTGAACTAGACAGCTGCGGTGGGTCTTTCCAGCTCTGGAGCTGGAGCAGGGCCCATTCTGCACTACAGCGGAGGGTGGCGACCATTCCAACACAGGCCACACTGGGCCAGATCATAACCCAGTCTGCTCACTTTTCCCTACCTTCCTTGCCAACGCACCTGGAGATGCTCCTCCTCAGTTGGTCACAAACCATCTGTCCTATTTGGAGGCACCATCCTGATAGCTTGCCCTGCTCCCCGCCTCTGCAAAAGCATATGGGGCTTCTTACAGATTGTGGGTTAAGTGATGGAAATGGACTCACGTAGGCTGGGCAAGGAAACAACCCAGGAAGGGAAATGGAATCATCTGTGACAAACCATGGTGTCCCTGGTCCAAAACCCAGAGACATATTCATATCATTCAAGACCTAAAGTCTGCAGAAGCAACCCATCAAGACCAGAAATGGCACCAGGCTCATCATCTTCCCTCCTTTGGATAGTATATTACCTATTCTACTTGCAGCATGACTCAGCTGGCATAGAGTGCTGAGTTTGCAGGCCTGTGTGACTGGAGGCAAACTGTTTCTTTTCCAAACCTCAGTTTCTTCATCTGTAAAATGGGGACAGTAATAGCACCTACTTCACAAGACTGATGTGAAGACTAAATGAAATCATAGACATAAAGGGCTAGGGAAATCTCAGCCATTCAGGGTTCAACTCAAGGGCGACCTACACCAGGCTGATCCTGCTCCCCCCTCCCCAATCCCAGCTGTTAAGGTTTCCCACCATACACTGAGAAGCTACTTTGGATACATTTTACAGTTTCTCTGGCTACATGCTGTCCCCTTCTCCCACTCCCCCCAATGGAAGCTCCCTGAGGACAGGCACTGGTTTTTCATGTTTTGTTTTGTTTTGTCTTTCTATCCCCAGCACTTGGCATAGTGCCTGGAACAGAAGAGGGGATTGAGAAATGTTTATCTGAGTGAATGTCTTATTTCTTCTATTAGTAAGAAAGAACAAAGGAGCAATTAGAAGGGTTTAGCACCAGAGGGTAACCTAAATTACATTTTTTAATTAGGGAGCAGGTTAAAAGTGGCAGTATATTGTTCAAATCTTCACATGCTCCCCGTTATGACAATCACTTGTTTTGACAAGTTAAATGTTAGTCTAATAGTGTCTGAAAAAAAATTGTCCCCACCAGTGATATTGGCTGATTAATCTTTATTTACATCTACAAAGTTGATATATTTGAAGCATTAATTAATTTTACCATTATGGTGACCTTTCCACTAAAAACAAACAAACTTTAAAAAGAAATAGAAAACCAAACATTTGTTTGTCAGTATTTTCAATTCACTCAGTCAATTTTTCCAAAATCTTGACCCCTGGGACTATTCTAAGAGTGTCCAAAGAGTCCAAGTCTCCCAACAGTTGGATGAGAAGGGCAAGAAGGGTATTGCTACACCATTCTCACTTACCAAGAGACATCACAATCAGAACTCCTACCACAGAAATTCAAAGTGCTTTAAAAGTATCTCATCCTTTTAGTCTTCTCAGCCCTACTTGTGGGTAACTGCTATTATCCTATTTTACAGAAGGGTTGACTCAGGCAGAGACCCCAAGTAAGTGGCAATGGTTCCATGTTCCATTAAGGGAATTCTTGTCCATGCCAAGGGTGGGTAAGAATGTGTGCTAAGCAACCTTCCCAACTCCATGACCTTAAAGTACAAGAACAGAAGGCCTGGTAAAATAAGCCTGTGGGCCAGCAAGATGGGGGGACAGCTGTGGCCTTGTTTGCAAGTCAACATAGGTATCTGCCTCTTTTGGGAATATTATGCTAACTTTGGAATTCATAACCTTATAAAGTCATTCTGAGCTCTACCCTGGGCCAGGAGCTGGCGATCTCCTACCAGCAGACCAGAGGATGACCCAACACCATTATCTCCTACTCTTAAAAACGACCACCAGGGAGCCTCCTCTGCCCGATGGCAGTGTACATTCAGCCCACTTTCTCTGTCTTCATCTCCCTCCAATGTCCCAGGAGAAAGTGCTGTGCTTGGAATCAAGTTATCCAGTTTTGAGATCTGGTTCTGCCTCTCGATGCTGGTGTGACTTTGGACAAGTCACCTGCCCTCTCTGGGCTCATTTTCCTCTTTTATAAGACGAGGCAGTTATATGAACTGAGCTCTGAGGTTCCTTATGGCTCTAACATTGTATACATCACAACAATGAAAAAAATACTGCCAATGGCAATCTCAAAACAGTGCAAAAGCATCAAGTTTCAATCCCAAGTACACTTGTTACACACAGCCTGATTTCCCTCTCCATGTTGTTGGAGCCAAACAGAAGCACTGGCTTTGGAGTCAAAGGACTGGGGTTCAAATCTCAGATCTGCTAAGTATTAGCTGTGTGCCCCTGGGCAATTCAACTCCTTTCTTTGGATCTCTGGTTCTTCATCTATAAGAGGAGGGGACTGAAAAAGATGCTCTGTAAGGCCCATTCCAACTTAAGGTTCAAGGACCTGAGGAACAGAGCCAGTCAAGTCCTCTGCCAGTGCCCCACTAAGGGCAAGAAGGTGACTCTGGGCTCTCCAGGGTTATGCTGGCAAAGTGTAAGTGCACCCACGTCCCATCTGGCTGGAAGGACCCAGAGGACAAGCAGGCAAGGAACCACAGTGGGTTATCTGTGGGCCTCAACTTCACCAAGTTCCTACAGTCCTTGGAGCAATCACAGGCTAATGTTTCAACCAAAAGTGGCTCTCTTAGACCCTGTCCTAAATCAGAGAGAGGTGGAGCCCTGCCTCAGTGGATGGGAAGAGCCTGCTGGTGAAGCCCCTGGTCCATGAAGGACTCTTCCCCTTGGTAGCCCACTCTCAAGAGTAAATGTCATCCCATCCCTTGGCGTCCTTCACTGCAGGACTGCAAAGGGGATGTGCAGACCCTGGCTAAATCTCTGGCTTTCTGAGCTGCCCAGGCTCCCCTGACTGTAGTGGCAAATAAAGCTGCCAAAGGGAAGGCAGAAGCAAGGGGGAAGTCAGGGAGTAAATGAAGCAGGCATCCCTTTGAAGCAAAAAGCAACTGAGCATCTCAAAGATATCTCTGTCACAAAACACAGGAGTTCATCATCTGAAGGGGGGTTCAGAACCTACTGTAGCAGCTAGACCCATCTAGCTGTCTTGTAGTCAAAAGATCCTGGCACTGAGTCCTGGCTCCATTAGTTCCATGAAAAGTTATCCCAGGAAAGTCACTTAAACTTCCTTAGGCTTAGGTTTAGTCATATACAAAATGATGCTAATGGTACTTGCTCTCCATACCCAGGACCAGAAACTAAGAATTTAAAGGGATCTATCAAATCCAGACTTTCGATTTTACAGATTAGGAAATTGAGGCCCAAAGAGGGATGGCAACTGCACAGAATTCCAGCCTGCCAGGATCTCAGAGCTGGAAGGGCTTTCAGGGACCATCCAATCCAATCCATAACTGAAAAGGACTCCCCTCTGCAACATGTGGTGCACAAGAGCCCTTGAATCTCTGCCATACAAGACTCAGTTAAAGGAAATAAGAAGGTTTAGTTTGGAGAAGAGATTGGGGGGGAAGGGAAGGGGGAAATTATGATTACTCTCTTCAAGTATTCAAAGCACTGTTATTAGGAAAAGAGATCTGACTTGTTCCATTTGGACCCAAAAGGCAAAACTAGAAATATCAGGCACAAGCTATAAAGGGGCAAGTCCAGATCTGATGGAATGAAAGGCTTCTAGAAGTACAATGGGAGGCCTCCAGAGGGAGAGGGAGAATTAGGTTTTTTGCTTCTGGTTTAGACTACAAGCTTCAAAGGTCTTTTCCAGCTGAACAGTTCTGCAAGTTGGTGTTCCTGTCACAATGGCAGCAAGCAACAGTAGGGCTGTGAGCTCAAAGTGGGCCCCAAAAAGCTGAATGCAGCACCTTCCCACTGGACCAGGGTGGATGTGAGAAAAGCACTTGTCAACTTTGAGCTCTCCAGAAATGTCTCCCCACATGCAACAATACCTCCTCCCCCATCCCTGAAGTAAAAAGGCTACTGGGGCAGTCAGTCTTCTGCCCCAGCAGCAGCCCAAAGGGTATCAGCTACACCTTCGGCAACTTCTCCCATTTTGTCTGACTGGAGATCTGCAGGTTGGGAGTGCTGAGCTCTGAGCTATTTCCTTTGGAAGCATAGTACAGACTTCGCAAGGCCATAGACTGTAAGAGGGCCTCTCGAGCTCGGGACACCTCAATGTTTTGTTCTTGTGAGATCTGAAGGCTGATGTGATTCAAGTTGTTCATCAGTAAATTGGAAGCCACAAGACTGGTCACAGAGTGGCAGCGGGTCAAGTTCTCTTCAAAAACCTGCTTGTAGAGCTCATCCACCTTCTTTTCCACATAGCTGTTAAGCACTGAGTTGGACAGGGGCTGCTTGTGCAGGAGGATGCTTCTTTCTCGAACCTCATCCCCATGTAGGAACTTATATGCCATAGGGAGTGGCCTGCTGGGGATGGAAGAATGGCCCAGTGGGATGTCCTCTGAGAGAAGCAGAGGCCCAGTGAAAGCTTCATCATGGATGTGGTCCATGAAACAACCAGAATCATAAGCGTGCCCCACACGATTCCCCCCAATATGGAGGTCAGGATAATTCTGGCAGATGCTGGTGCAGGACCATGAGCGATACAGATCCAGCTCATTTTCTTCTGGTGGGGCTCTTTGGGGGATCTGCAAAGCTGCAGATGCATTACCCTGCAGGGCTGTACCCTGCTGACCCTGCATCACCACTCCATCTGCTGATTTCTTCAGGCACATAACCTTACTGTGCTCTGGGAAGCTTGCAGGCCGACCTTTGGCTAGCCTTTTCGTTCCAGTGGAGGGAAGGTTAGCATCTTCACTCTCCAAAAGCTGGTTTGTCCAATTTTCCTTTTTCTCCTTAGGGTTCTGCTGACATATGTGCGGTTTGTATGGCTTAGTGTGTTCTCGGTACAGGATACCAGGTAGGACAGCTTCTGCTAGCATTTTGTGAGACAAGCCTGCTAACCAGCAGAGTGCAGTATAACCCTAAAAATGAAGAGTTCACATAAGGAATACTGGGAAAATGGTCAGGGGGAGGAAGTTCATAGACCAGTGGTCAGCGGATTTTTTTTTAATTGTGTGCCCATATCAGTAAGAAAAAAAAAATTGAGCATGTAGCTCCCAGTAGCCACCTATATTCTTATCTATAAATCACACACACCACATACACACTGCTGGCCATTTCTGGACCCTCTTCTGACCAAGTTGCCCCCAATCCAGCCACCATCCTCAACTCCCCCCCTCCCATAACCTTGGAATCTGCCTTCTCATTCCCACTCTGAGAGGTAAGCTTGTCCCTTCCCTGCCCAGGACTCCACCCAACTTGCCCTTCAAATCCATACCATATCCTACTCCTTTCCAGCTCACTTTGACCAGATGTCTTTCCCCATTAGAATGGAAGCAGGGGCTGGCTTTGCTTATTTACACTTGTACTCAATGGGCTTAGCAAACACCCAGCGCATAGTGCTTAATACATACTCATCTATTTATCTATGTGCATTATAAAACTTACACAAAAACAAGTAGAAAAGGATGAGATCAAACATTTATTAATTTCCTAATAAACCAATAATTTATTAAGTTCCTCCTATGTGGGCAAAGAACTGGGCCAGGTGCTGGTAATATAAGCACTAAGAATCTCACCTCTTAGGAAGCTTCCATTCTCATGGGGCAGACAACAAGTACATCTAAAAACCATCTGGGACAGATGTAAAGCGAATAACCATACTGAACAGAGAGACAGAAAAAGGAGTGAAACACAAGGCACCTAGGAAGGTGGCATGAGCAGTTTGGGGAGAGCAGGAAAGACTTTGTGCAGAAGATGGTGCTTGAGCTCCATCTTAAAGAAAGAGAAGGCCTCTAAGAGGAAAGTGAGGAGAAAACATATCCCAGAGATGGGGGATGGGGAAGGGACCACCATGAAGAAGAGATGAACTGAGAGAACACCAGTTGGGTCTGGGATGGCAGAGTGCAGGAGGAGTAACACAGAAACACTGGAAAGATAGTCTGGGGCCAGGCTGGGTAGAGATTTAGAAGCTAAACAGAGACTTCGGTTTGGTTTTGGTTATTCTAGAGGCCACAGGGACACACTCGAGTT
Source organism: Pseudochirops cupreus (assembly GCA_028627135.1). Taxonomy (NCBI): domain Eukaryota; kingdom Metazoa; phylum Chordata; class Mammalia; order Diprotodontia; family Pseudocheiridae; genus Pseudochirops; species Pseudochirops cupreus. Next base: position 41,952,344 of record CM053582.1, on the reverse strand, counting down.
GGTTGAGTAGGGCAGTTGCATGATTAGATCTGTACTTCAGGAAGAGCCATTTGCGTCAGTGTAGAGAATGAACTGGAATGGGGAAAGGCTGGAGACAGGGAGACCAAGCAGGAGGCTCCTGCAGTAATCTTGGAGAGAGAAGATAAGGCAGCTGTCGGGGTAGAGAGAAGGGGTCAGATGGGAGAGATGTGAAGGTAGCAACAGCAAGGTCTGGCAAGTGATCAGAGGCATAGAGTGATGGGAGAGGAAGGAAGTGAGGGTGACGTCAAGGCTGTGGGCCCAAGTGAGTGGGTGAATCGTGGCACCTTTGACAGAAATAGGGAAACATGATGGGTTCAGTTTTAGATATACTGAATCCAAGATGTCTGTAGGAAATCCAACTGAAGATTCCAATAAGCAACTGGTGATATGGAACTAAAGCTTAGTGGAGAGACTGGGGCTAAATATGGGAATCTGGAAGTCATTCACACAGACACTGACAGTTAAAGCTATGAGGTCACCAAGAGAGGACAGAAGGAGAAGGGAAGAAAAACCATATCAGAACCTGGGGGAACGGCCACATTACAGGCCAGGATTGTGGATGATGAATCAACAAAGGAGGCTGAAAACAAGTAGTAAGATAAATAGGAGGTAAACTAAGAGAGAACAGTATCAGGAAACCCCAAAGAGAGGAGAATATCCAGGAGAAGGTGGTCAGCAATGTCAGATTTTGCAGCTAGATCAATCTGGACAAAGACTGAGAAAAGATCATCAGATTGGATCATTAAGAGATCAATTGCTGGTAACTTTGGAGACCTAGCTTCAGTCTAGTAATGAGGTTAAAAGCCAGACTACAAAGGGTTGGGGACTTGGAGAGGAGAGGAGATAGAGGCAGGTGGACAATGCTTAAAAGAACAGCTAATAACAGGAGGAAAGATAGAGAGGATTGTTGAGGGATTGAAAGGATCTAGTGAAGGGTTTTTTTTTAAGGATGGGAGAGTCATGTCTGAAGGCAGCAAGAAAACAACCAGTTGACAGGGAGAGATTGATGACTGGAGAGGGTGGGGGATGACTGAAGGGAGATTAAGTGATATGTAGAGGAGTGGCCTTGGCCATGAGAACCACTTCCTTTTTGTGGAAAAACTGGGGGAAAGGAGGAGAGAATGAGAAATGATAAGGAATGAGACAAGAGGGAGCTCAATTTTTTTAGTAAAGTAAGAGTCAAGGTCCTCAACTGAGAAAGAGGCGGGAGGAAGAGGTGTGAGGGGCTTCAAGAGTGAAGAGCAGATTTGGAATAGCTTCTGCCAGAGTGAGATAGGGAATCAATTAGGGATAAATAAAAGAACTGCCCTGCTTCAGTGAGGGCCCAGCTTCGCTTGGAAAGTCAGCATCGTTGTGAGATTTCCTCCAGCTTTGTGCGGCATCTCCCAAGTAGGAATGAAGGAGGCAGATGGTGATGAAATAATATCTGAGTCCAGAGTTAACAGGGAGGCACTGGAATTTATTGGGTAAATGGAGTGACATGTCAGGCCTGTGATTTAGGAAGATCATTTTGGTAGCTTCGGGGAGGGGGAAGGCCCAAAACAGGGAGGCCAAAGAGGCTACTGAAACAGTGCAGAAAAGGGCTAAGGAGGGATGGAAAGAAGGTGGTGGTCATAAGAGTTGAGAGAAGGGAGCATATACAAGAGGTTTTGGAGAGGTAGAAAAAGACAAGATTTGGCAACTGGTTAGATATGGGGATTATGAGAGTGAGGATATGGCTGACTGGGAGGGGTGAAAACTGGGTGACTAGAAGAAAGATGGCACCCTCAAAACAGGCAAGTTTGGAGGAGAGGTACCATTGGTGGGAAAAGCCACAGAATGAGTTTGCTGATGAAGATCACACCCCAGCGATGCCATCTCATCCTTTGTGACTCACTTCTCTCCCTCCCAAAACAAAAAGGGAGAGGGAGGGTCCTTACTCTCTCACTGATGCTCAGGGTACCTAGCCAAGCCATGAGATGATTTGGGAGTCAAGGGGTGGAAACACTGAAGGACAAGGTGGATGGGATTTTGTCTGGACCTGGTTAAAGACACCGTAAGGGGCTAATGCTACCTGTGCAGCCCTGGTGGACCAGGGTGAGAGGGGATGGAGTGGAGTAGACTTGACTGAGAATGAGAGAAGGGAGTGGTGTAAGAGACAAACCTAGAATTGTCACTGATGCCATACCACCACCGATACTTTGGAAGACCTAACTATAGACAAGTGGTTTTAGGGAAGCAATGTTTCACAAACAAAAGCTGGCTTAGGACTGAGAAGGTTCAGACACTACATACTACATGCATTGGCCCACTTGCTCCTTTTTAGTCAATCTCCCATCTCAGCACCTTTGCACAGGCTGTCCCCCAAGGCTGGAAGGTACTCCCTTGGCTCACTGCCGCTCTCTTAGAGTCCCTGGCTTCCTCCTAAGGCTCAGTCCAAGCACCAATCTTTTAAAGTCCTTCACATCCTGGTCCCAACCTGCTTTTCCAGGCTTATACTTTATTACCTTGCAAGGTGCCGTCTTGTTCCTCACACACAACATCTCCTACCTCCATGCTTTTGTAGGGCCTGTCCATCTTGTTTGGGATGCACACACTCCCTGATGGTTTTCAATATTCCAACTCAGGTACTGTTTCCAGCGTCACCTAACCATATCAGCTGCTAGTGCCACTCCCCCCCACCCCAATTACCCTGTCTTTAATTTATCTGTAGCTCAGATGTATTTCTATGTGCACAATGTCTGCCCTGATCAAAAATGAGCCCCTGGGAGGTGATGACTGTTTCATGCCTGTCACACAGCAGGCACTTTATAAAAAATAATAAATGCTTATTGAATGAGTGGATAAAATTAAAATTTGATTAAAATATAAAGTTATATAATAATTAAAAGCAACTACATCACTTATAAATGTTTTCACACATATAGATGTCCCCAAGACAATACCAGAACCTATATCCTAGTACAGGAGGTTCCCACCACAACAGGGACCATATCTATGCTTTTACTGGTATAAGGAACTCCCTCCCTCATGAAAGAGGCACTGGCACCCTGGCACTGTTGCCTGGAGACTGTCTCTCCTCAACTTATCCTAGAGCACTGAGGGCTTAGGTGATCTGCCGAGGGTCACCCAGCCAACATGGGTCAGAGGCAGGACCAGAACCCTGCCTTCATGGCAACTCTCTGTCCACATTGCCTGGGTACCATGCCACCCTACAAAGCCAATTTGGCTTCCAGGGAAGCGGGTCCGAATACAAATATCAGTTACTAATTTTTTTGAGTCCTAGGCTGTTGGCAAGTAAGCCTAGCTCAGAGGAGGGCACTTCATCGCCCTACCCCTGGAGAGCTGCTACAATGTGGCATTTTGCCCAGGCTGCCCATTCCCTGGCATGCCTCGAGAAGCCCCTTCCTTGGAGGCCGAGGGAGCTTCCCCACGATTGAGGCCTGCAGGAGGGCATTTCACACAATGCAGCTGGGCCACCTCTCTGTTCCAGTCCTAGGCTGTGATCTGTAAGCGTTCAGGGGCAAACTCCTTGGGGCCAGGGTTGGAGGGCCTGAGGCTTACCTTACTCCGAGGTCCCAGCAGTGCAGCACAAGCAGCCACTCGGGACTGGCTGCCTTTTCTTGGCTCCTGACAGAGACAGCTCTGACCAGCGAGCCCTCCTTCCCCTTTGGTGGCCAACCAAGCGGGAGAATTGCGTGGGCGGGTCACAAGGGCAGTAATGACTGGGCATCGAAAGAGGATGTGGGCATGTGCGCCCCAAGGCCCAAGGCCAGGGTTTTCCCGGGAAGGGGAAGCTGACCCTTCCTGGAGGGCCTTCTTCCGGCAGTGGAAAGACGCCCCCCCCCCCCCCCACTCCCACCTCCCTTCTGCCCCGGGATCTCACTTCGGTCCTCGGGGGCCGAGGCTGCCCCGACAGAGGGGACCCTGTCTCCCGCCCCCTCACAGAGGGAAGCATGGCCCCTGCCCCTCCGGCCCACGGGGGCTGGCCCCCCTGCGGGTACGGCCCTTTCCACATCCTTATTAATTCTCGCACCATGCGGAGGGGGGGGGGGTGCACATGAGACAGTGAGTGGTAGAGCAGGCCCTGGGCTTCTGACAAGGCAGGAAACTGAGGCTCAGAAGGCTAGGGTACTTGAACAAGATCCTGCGGTCAGTGAGAGCCACGGGAGGCCGCACCCAGCGGGGCGGGGAGGGGGAGCGAAAAGGCGTGGCCTGTTGCTCTCCTCCGGTTTCCCCACAGCTCTCTGGTTCCCGCGGCCTGCCCGAGCTGCCCGGAACACTGCGGGGGAGGGGGGCGCGAGTAGGGAACGTGTGCGCGCGTGCGTAAGGAGCGGAGTGGGCGGGGGCGGAGTTGGGGGTGGGGAGGGACGGGCGGCTCGCGCCCATCCCATCCTAGTGTGGTCCGGCCCAGTCCAGCCTCCGATAAACTATAACCCCGCCCTGGCTCCCGCTCTCAACTTCCTTCTCATTTGTACTACTTTTTACTGGAGAGTGAGCAAGACAAGGCTTCAGAGGACTTGGATTCGGATCCTACCTATCATCTTTGTGACCTTGGGCAAGTCACTCGAGCTTTGTGGGCTCAGTAAAATGAGGAGGGAGGGGGTGTACTAGATGAACTTAAGGATCCTGTATCAACTCTGAAGTTGCCACCTTACCCAGAGGAAGGGGTGGGGGTGGGGGAATCTAGGCCGACTCTCAGGTATTACCACGGAGTAAACTGAGGTCCCAATGAGGGACTTGGCCAAGATCTCACTGCTAGCAAGCACCAGGGTTGGGGGTCGAACCCAGGTCTCCCGATGCTCTGGGTTCCATGACTTTGGGCTCATTCTCATTCGCCCATACATTGCACTGTGAAGCCTGCAAGCCCATTAAACCCGCTAAAGTGACAAGCGTTCTTTTTCCCCAACGCCAGGCTCAGCCACTCGATTGCCTAGTGTCTGGGACTGATGGATGGCCAGGTCTGAAAATGGGAGAGCAGAGGGGGAGGGGGCCTGGAGAGAGGAGAGATGGGGAGGCAGGAGAGGGGGACGAGGAAGAGGAAGACGGAGCGGCAGAGTCGCACAGCCCTCTGTCACCCAGAGATACTGAGGACTGAAAACAGAACCCCCATTGGCCCTTGTTGACCGATCAAGGGGGCCTTGACTGGTTTCGCTTAGCAACAGGAGAAGTGGATGAGGGAGGGTGCCCCTGTTGTCTTCAGGTCGCCACCAATGAAGGAGCAGATCCCCAAGCCAGCCCTCGGACATTGCAGTAAACATCCCTAGCTCTTTATTAAAGTTTATTACACCGGGGCAGCTAGGTGGCGCAGTGAATAGAGCCCCAGCCTTGGAGTCAGGAGGACCTGAGTTCAAATGCGACCTCAGACACTTGAACTTACTAGCCTTGTGACCTTGAGCAAGTCACTTAACCCCAATTGCCCTGCTCTCCCTCCTCCAAAAAGCAAAAATAAAAAGAAAGTTTATTACACCAGTCTCATTCTTTAGAGAAAAGTAAAGCAAGAGGGAAAAAAAAGAAGAGAGGAGGAAGGAGGTCATTATCTCTCCCTGGGAATGAGTCACTTCATCTATAAAATGGGAAACCAATGCTGACCTCCCAGGGTCGTGGTGGTAAAACATTCCATGTAACTCCTTCATTTTACCTCCCTTTCCTCAGTTTATCCCATAGATTAGAAACATGTTTCATCAGGGTAAACATACCACTAGGCCAGTATCCCAGACACAGTTGCTTTCCCAGGGGCCCAGTCACTTTCAGGTCATCCCTGATGGAAATGGGAGGAACAAGAAAGAAAAGAAAATGAGGAAGGTTTGGTGCCAGAGCTGCCTCCGAAGAAGCAGCTGTATCTGGACAAGGAGAACATTTGTCAGCCTGATGAATGGAAGCAGAACAGGGGAGGAGTGATAGCTAGCCTCTTCCCCATCTAGCACCCACATGCCTTTCTTAGTCTGCTCCAGGCTGAAAGAAGTGCATCACCCTTCATTAAGGTGCATCACCCTTCAAGACATCTACAAACAAAAAGTGGGGGAGGGAATACAAACCTGGGACTTAAGCCCAGCAATTAGCAGTGATATGACCTGGATGTTTCCAAAGGGCTGGCTTATTTATTTCACCAGCCCTCTTTCAGTAGCTGTGAACTGGTTTTGGTTTTTTGGTTTTTCAAACCTTTTTATAGTAGTATTGAAATGATGAGTCTTAACAAAGTGACCACAGAGTCCAAATCAAAAGGTTTTAAGGAGCTTTAATTAGCCAGCTGGGGCTACTCCATGCCAATTAAAGGGGGAGCAGCCCCGAGTTCGGGGGGTGAGGCACCTTTTATACATTTCTTTAGGTTTACCTATCTAACTAACACAATTAGTTACTAAGCAGGTTGTCATATAGATGCAAGCAAGCGGTTACTAAGGCAAGGGTGGGGTTTGTAGGGTAAGTGGAGGGGCACAGGGCATGACAACTGAGCAAGAAAAAGATAAATTACCCTAGGCCAGCTTCCCAAGTTCATAAAGTTTTACTTGGCTGGTTTCTAATTTCATAAAGTATCACTTAACTGTTTCCTGGCCATAACATTATATACTTTTCATTTGTAAGGAAGTGGGCCAGTACTCACGGCCAAACTTCTGATCCAGCATGGACTTCCCAAGTTATTCTTTCTTACAGCACAGGTCAGCACCCCAGATCTCTTGAGGATAGAAGTCCCAATCTATAACATTTCTGCCCATCTCAGGCCAGCATCACTGCTTTCCTGCCTGGAGTCCTTGCTTCCCCGCCTGGAGTCCTTGCTTCCCCAAGCTGAACTTGATGGTTAGATATTCATTGGGAGTAGAAATTAATCTTTAAAAGAAAATGCTTTGGGATGAGGAAGTCAAGCATGGAATGGAAGGAGGTGGGGGAGAGTAGATAGAATCACCCAGAAGACATCTTTGCTTCCCTCTTTGAAGTCAGTACAAATTATTGTGGCAGAACACACTCAAAGAGAGGAGACACCACAGTGGCAATTTCTGAAAATTCTCAGCTATCCCACTGAAATGTGTAGGCCTTTCGAAGCAGGAATGAGTTAAGTGGGATTTTTGCTTTATCCTTCCCATAAGTCAAGGCCAGCCATAAGCAAAAAGCCTGACAATGGCCCCTGGGCAAAAACAGCATCAAGCTGGAAAGGATATGAAAGAAGAGCAAATTTGGAGGCAGAGCTCAAAGAGGCCCTGGCCTTGAAGCCCAGCCTGATCTTGGGCAAGAGTGGTAATAATCACCAGCAGTGATATAGTGCTTTGAGGCTGGCACAGTGCCATATGGATGGTATCTCATTGGATCCTCACAACAGTCTTATGAAGTGGGTATTATTATTCACCCTTTTCACAGATACGGAAACTGAGCCCAAGTGACATGTACAATCACACAAGCAGGAAGTATAGGATCCAAATTTGAATTCAGGTCTTCCTGGCTCCCGGTCTGGCACTCTATCCACTGTGCTATCTAGGTACCTCTCAAGTCCCAACCTCTCAAAGCCTCACTTTTCCCATCTGTAAAAGGGGACCAACATTGATACTACCTATCTGTTTGAATGATGTTTTTAAACTTTGAGGCATTAGGAAAAATAAGCCATTTCCCTCGAATCCTAGCAGCTCAGAGTTGGAAAGGACCTCAGAGGCAATAATGCTCATTCACCTGCAATATGGAATCTAGTCTTTGTAAGTTGCTCTGGGCCCAAATCAAGGAACTGGAACTGCGAAATCCCCCAGCTTCCTCTTCAAGGGGCTGTTCACAACCTCCTTTGCATACACTGGTTTTACTGAGGCCATTGGTTGGTAGTTAACCAAAATGACATCACTGTGTTAAGTCAAGTTTCAATGTGTCCAACTGTGGCTGATCAGACCAATACAAGCTCCGAATGCTCTACCACAGGTCAGGCACAAATAGTCCGTGTGAACTTTTGGGGTGATTCTCCAAATTTGCGCACCCTGCATTTCCTTTGAGCTGTTTCAATTCTGCTTTGCTCCTAGAGCACAGCACCTTCTCTGATTCAGGCACACCATGTTGGGCGGTCCTGTGCCAGTGTCTCCCATGTCACACAATCAATCCCAAAGTTCTTGATAGAGACCTTGAGAGTGTCCTTGTATCGCTTCTTCTGACCGCTATGTGAACGCTTGCCCTGTGTGAGTTGTCCATAAGAGTCTTTTTGGCAATCCTACGTTTTGCATTTGTTTTACTGAGGCCACTGGGAAGGGGAAAAAGCTGTTAGACTCTGCTCCTTGTCTCTCTATCTTTTCAGGTAAGGCAAAGATAATCTGCTTTTTAGACAGCAGCCACATGAAATATGAGTTAATAGATGTATCAATCAATGAAAAAACCCTTCAAGAAATGAAGAACTGGAAACCCCAAGGCTCAGCGCCCCGCCCCCCCCCATATTCAACAGAGGTGACTAGTTGTAGAATAAGAATAAAGCCAGATAGGGGGTTTTAGGGTTTTGTTTTTTTACTTCTGCTTTTTCTTGTGAGATCATAGATAGGTGGGGGAAGTACTGCATTTCTAGGTGCTTGAGGAGCAAGAGCAGGGTTCCCCATCTTGTAGAAAGGCATAGTTACTGCCTTAGGAGAAGGGCAGTCTGTAGAGGGTGATGGCTGCCCCCCAACCCTCCTGATGCTTCCTTGTGGTATGGCCTATCCTGCCATGGACACAATCCCTGGTAGATTGGACCAAGCTGCATAGGGTTGCATATGGGTATGGGGATAGGTATGCCTTTGAGGAACCATCCACCCAGCAAAGACCAGCCCGAAGAATTCTAATAAAACTAAACACCAGGTGATAAAAGCTTAGGTCACAGTGGTCCAGGAAACCAAGGACAATTTGCACTCTGATACACAGTGTACTCAATACCTCTTGGTCTCTCTCTCTCTTTTTTTTAAAGATCTTTTATATGGAAGCCATTTGGGAGGAGGAAGGGAAGGAAGCTTGGGAGGTACACGTAAAAGACTTGCAAAAAATCCAAGCTCTTTATGTTGCAAAAGTTCTTTCATCATGTTTTTGTGTTAAGTTTAGAAATAGGATGCAGTGACATATGTACTCTAAGGAAAGTCCCCGACAGGAAGGAGGCCCATATTTTCTGAGTCCTTAGGTAGCAGGCTAATTTGAGAGTGTATCAAGACCCTTCAGGTGAAGGAATGGCACCTCACCGAGCATTAGCAACATTAACACAACAATTCTGTTTTAGTTGCTTTCTGGACTTGGAAATGTTTATTAATGCAAATCAACAAAAAGAGATCTATGAATTCCTGAGGCTATCAGCAGTGAAAGACTGAAGACATGCAAACATCCAGACAGGGCTGCTTAGCCTTCTAGCTCTTAATGCATTGCTCAATACTCCAATCCTGGGTTTTTCCCGTTAAAGTTGTGATATAAATTGGGTTGGGGTGACTCTAACCTGTGCCATTTTAGCATTTAGAATTTATAGATAAACAAGGCAATATGGTATGGTGGAAAGAGGGTCAGCCTTGCAATCAGGAAGCCCTGAATTCAAGTCCTGACCCTGACACAAACTGGCAGTGTGAAGGAGGGCATATCACTTAACCTCTTGGTGACCCAGGTAGCTCTTTGAGACTACAACTAACAGACAAGATTCTGATCTTTGGGTGAAGGGAGTCACCACACTGGGAGGCCCCTAGGCTGATGAAGGCACGGATCCACCCCACTCCTCCTCCCCAAATAGAAGGGATTCTTCAAACAATCATCGAGGTAGCACTGTTTGGGCTCTGAAGCCATCACTGTCATCAAACTCTTAAAGTCATTTGCATAGAGGACACCAAATTATGCTTTGATATAGCCTTCACGGGCTATCTGCATGGAGACAAGAATATCAACTTCAGGCCATCTGAAGACTTTCCTATCTGATTTTAGTTCACTGTTTTTAAGTCTTTGAGTCACTCTCTGTATCTGTGTGTGTCTATCTCTGTGCTGTCTCTACTTTCTCCACCTGTCTCTTCTCTATATATATCTGTCCATGTCTGTCTGTCTTTGTCTCTCTCTGCTCTCTTCATCTCTCACCCTCTGCTCTCCCTCTCATTCTCTGCTTTGTCCATCTCTCTCTACTCTTGATGTGTTTCCATCTCTCTTCTCTACCTGTCTCTTCTCTCTCTCTCCCTCTCTCTCTCTCTCTCTCTCTCTCTATATATATATATATATATATATATCCATGTCTCTCTATGCTTTCTCCACCTCTTCATCTCTTCTCTCTCCATGTTTCTCTCTTCTCTCCCTACCTCTTCTTCTTTATTCCATTTGTTTTGTCTCTCTATCTCTGTCTCTCTCTCTCCTAAACACTATCCACTAAGTCCTCTGCCTCTGTGCCCCTCTCCATTGCATTGTGGAATGCTAAAGGTTCCACACAAAATGAGACTCTCTGCGTGTGTAGACAAATGGCTTGCTTAAATGCCCAGCCTGCTGGTGGTGAATAAAACATTGGACTTTGGATCTCTAGAGCTTAGCAAATATGCTTTCCATATAGTAAATGGAGACGAGTTCCAATCTTTGTCTGCTCACTCTGTGTGTCAGTCACCTTGGATACATAACTTCCCCTCTCTGGCCTCAGTTTCCTCCTCCATAAAATGAAGGGGTTGGACCAGATCTGAGAGTTCTTCTATCTCAAATAGTTCATTATTCTCCGAGTAAATGCCTGCCTCAGAGACTGTAAGCAGGACTTTGAAGGGAAGGACATAGACTGGGGAGAGAGGAAGGTGCTTCCTTCGTTCCCACTTGGGGAAAGTCCCCAAAGTAAGCAGCCAGTGTCCCATTTAGCCGTTTTGTTCCATTCCTAGAAAGAAGGCTAACTCTGATCTTTTAGACGGTCATCGGGTTTAACAGACAGGATCTCAATAATAGGGTTTGGGTTTTCCTAAATTACTCATATAATTTGTTGCTTCAGAGCTCCATCTCAACATGCCTAGAGACCTTAATTCAAGTTAAGAAATGCAGATTTATTCAACTATTCTCCATCCTGACTGTATAAGGAATTAAAAAACCAAGAAATGTACCCCCTTGATAGTAAGGCAACTCAGCATATAGGATGGTCTTATTTAGAGAATTTCCACAAGCAATGCATATACTGTGCTTCTTAGATTGGCACAAGGGAATTGTGAATTTCTGCTGCCATGGCAACAGCAGCATTCAGGGCCCCAGGCTCTCATTTATAAATTCAAGTCAACGAGAAGAAAAGGTTTGACATCTTGAATTTTTCCTTACAGCCAACTTTTCAAGAACACATTTTATATATGGAAGGATACTTGTAGCAAGGGGCCTGAAAAGGGGGGGTGGGGAAGGGGATGAGAATGGAATGGATTTTTTCCCTCAGCTCTAACCCAACCCCCAGCCACCCACTTGTCTACCACTGTGGGCTTTAAGCATGGCAGAAAGGAGAAAGGAGAGGAAGGGGAAGAGACAGCAAGGGGGAAAGGGGAGGGGAGGAGTAGGGAGAGGAAGAATGAAAGAAAAGCAAGCAAAGGTAGGCTTTGCTCTGAAGGAGGGGAAGGAATTAAAGGGACTGAGATTTTTTTTTAAAAAACCCTGCTACCCTTCCATTCCACTGCCCCACCTCCCACCCCCCTCCCACACACATACCCCTGGAGCCATACAGCAAACGGGGCTGGGAAAACCGAAAGCCTTTGAGAAGCTCAGTCCTCTCCAGATTTTGAGAAATCAATTTTGGCCGAGGGTGGTCAAGGTGCAGAATTACTGCATTTAAGGAATTAGTCATCCCACAGGTAGATTTACATTTTAATAGGGACTTGGGAGAGAGTGGCATAATTGTAAAGGGCATGTTCGTTACTTAGCACTTTGGGGGCATATTTCCAAACATCTTGGTTCAGACTGGACCTGATTTTTTAAAATATATACATATATAAACACACACACATACACATATGTATGTGTGCGTGTGTGTATGGCCATATGCGAATGTGTGTGTATCTTTATATGTATATTGAAATCCTTTCTGAAACAATAAAGGGGATGGTGTTAGATAGGGTTAGATGAAATATTGCAATCCTGGGAATGCTATTCTAGGAAGTAATCTATACTTTCATTTGGGAAATAGAAGGGGTGGAGGAGTATATTTCTGTTCATATTTAGGGCCAGAACAAAGAGACCAGGCAATCCAAACATCCAAAATGTGAAAGCATCTTAAAGAGTTTTATTGGAATGGTAAATCATTTGTTTCAAAGCAAAGATATTTCTATTTAAGCTAAAAGGGGAAAAAACGGAGAGAAGGGGAAACAATACAATCGTTGAGAATCTTCAGCATTCATAATTGAATCAGAAGCATAACACAGACAAGCGGCGGCTTTTCCCTTGCCTCACCTTCCTTTGGATTCCACCCTCCCCCCAGAGAACCACCAGGGCTCGGGCACTGACGCCAGGGCATTTAGCTCCTCAGAAGCTTTTACTCCCTCAGGCATCTATGGTTCTTAACTTGGGGACCATGGATTCCCAAGGGATATTTGGGTAGATTTCAGGGGCCCTGTGAATTGGGGTGGGAAAAAAATACATCTTTATTTTCATTAACCTCTCACTGAAATTTTAACATATCCTTTAATTGTGAATTTTTTAAAAAATCATTCTGAGAAGGGATCCATAGGCTTCAGCAGAGTACCTACAAGGTCCATGACATCCAAAGGTAAAAACTCCCTCCTAAAGCATGAGCACAACCTGTACATATGAAGCTAACAGCCCTGCTCTGTTGTCCTCCAACCTGATGGAATAAATCTGTTTCAGAGAAAAAAATATTAGCTCAAACACCTGAAATTCATCTCCTTTGATCGATGGCCAACCAACAGACCTGATCCACCAAAAAAAGTAATATACCAGGATCTGCCCTAAAAATTTGACATCAGAGGGGAGGTTTTCTAGGGCAATCTGATTTTCTTTTCTCATCAAAACTCCCCCCCACTTCTGGTTTTCACTGTCTCATCTACTTTATCAGACCTAGGTATAGGGGACATGGCTTAAAGAAGTAGCCTTTAGTATGAAACTCAAATAACTGGGCAGGGTAGGCAGTCGTATTTTTTACCCTTGGGATGAATGTGTCGCATTAGCAGTTGTGAGCCACTTAGCTGAAGGCTAGCCACTCAACAGAATCCCCTCCTTTGGCTAGCTGCCTCCCTTGAGACCAGTATGGAGTTAGAAGTGCAGCCAGACAGTATTCTCCTCTGCATGGGAGATAAGGACAGGGACCATATTGGACCTTTGATTTCACTGATAACAAATGTGTGGAAAGTCCTACCAGTGCAGGCTGGCATCTTCTCAAAAACAAAGTCTTCAAGAATTGCCAAGAGCCCTGGAAGGGTTAGGTGACTTGCCCAGAGCCACAGTCAGGATGGGTCAGAGGGAGGACTTGAACACAGGTCTATCTGGCTTCGAGGCCAGCTCACTAGCCACTAGAACCTGTTTGGGGCTCAAACATTTCCCATCTCTTAGAATCTGATCCAGATACCTCTTGTCCCCCAGTATTCTTGATGCCATTATTCACACACAAATCAGTTGAACATTTGTTCCTAAAATATCTTTGTTAAAGGCAACTTCAGAACCCTGAACAAGGCCTGATGAACAAACTTAGAAAGGAATATTTAAACAGTTTTCTTTCCACTGTTTCCTGTACCCCTCCCTCCCCCTCAGAAGAAACCACATACTATTCATCTGGCATTACTCCTATTCATTTCAGATCCCCAGCAGTCTGTAATTTCAGTTTCTAAAAATGTTGATCTCACTTTAAAGCACTGTGCCCGTGTTGAACCTCCGTAAACAATGCCATATATTCATTACATGTTGATTTTGGCAAACGACACAGCAATGCATACAGCGCAGGGTAATGGAAAGTCACTTAAAGGAAAACAGGGATGCCCATGGGGTGCTTTTAGTAGCAAAGGCTCTATGGTAAGAAAACTTCTCCCTAAGTAAGTGATGAAGGCCATATGGCTCCTTGCCCTTTTATCAGCCTTGAGGGTTATGGTTTTAAATTGGTCCCTTGCTTGGATGGATATTCTTATTGGATGTCTGCTATTATTGAAGTGTAGAAAAGATAAATCCGTCTAAACTTAATGTACTCACAAAAAAATATGCTTCACATGCTAAGAAAATGCATTTGCACAGTTGAGTTTCTAATTCCTATTTGCCAATTTCTGGAGCTTAGTGCCATGGTGATGTGTCATTTGAAAATTGAAGGGGAAAAAACAACCCACAAAGCCACAGCACTAATTAACACCTGGGGAACGTTTGCTTCTTAGCTCCTCCCATGGAAACTCAGGCTCCTTGGGCCATGATTTTCTGCCCATTTTTCAGCCATATAATTGAAGGATTCTGCAGCACCCATGTTGACTCAAAGCCCAAGGGTCAAGTGCTCAAACACAGACCAGTCTTTGCACACCTTGAAAGAGAAGATTTAGACTCAGCCAAGTAGTCACGCAAGGGACCTGTCACCTAAATGTTTTTCTGACTTCTCAATGGAAAGGAGTTTGTTTCTGTAGATCACCAAAATGAGCAACACAGGAGCTAAGGAGCCCCAAGAGTATGTGTCACGCACAGGACACAGTTTCCATCTACAAAAGAATTGGAATATCAGAATGGCCATAAGTCATCATGACAAGTGCCAAATGATGAACACTGCTTATGGCTTCTTTAAAAATCACAACGGAAGCACATTGAAATTGTACACAAGCATTTGCTTGGAAAAATCCAGGAGGGCACCAAGGCATCAAGTCAATTAGACAGATTCTCTTTCCCTCCCATTTTATTGGGGCTTCTCATATGCTTAACAACAGGAGCTTGAGAGATATTTAAGCTGCGGTAACAATAAAAATAATAATATAAAAAAGAGATTTTTGTATTATGATTACAAAAAAGAGGGGGGCGCTCCATCGCATCTACTTGTAATTTTACAATAATCGTCTCTCATAAGCTCTACCCATAGAACATTCACATTTTAATCATGTATTCCATTGGCTATCGTTTGGACGCTGAGCACACCAAGCAACAGATTGATGCTGTAGACATGAAGCCTATTGTTTTCTGGAAGCCAAGATCATTTTGCTATTTTAGAGAAGCGACTGTGGTGGCGAATCCCTCCCTGCAGGAGGCACAGGGCCAGGAGGCAGAAGGGTTCACGCTTGCTGCTTTGCCAGGGCTTGGGCTTCCTAAAAAGACAAAGACGAAGTCAATTAAAGTGCCCCCCAAACAGCTGCCTGGAGCTACTAGGACAAAATTCTGTTAGTCTAAATAACTACCAAGTTCCTTATGTTCATTGATACCAGTTGCTCCGAAAGTAAGTGTAGTTCAGCCTACCAATGATCATTTCTAAATTCAGAAGGATGTGACACTTTCCAGTTTATAAAGTTCATAAACTTTTCAGTTTATAAACTTTATAACCCCATAAGCTAAGAAGGGTGAGAATTACTAAACCCATTGTACAGATGCTCAAACTGAGGGTAAAGTAATCTGCCCAAGGTCACATAGGGAGTTAAGTAGAAGAGTCAAGCTAAACCCAGACCTTCTGACTCCAAGTTTACTGCCCAAATGTAAATGAGAAATCAACAACCTTTTGTGTGGCAGTCTCCAATTTCAGAAACTTGTAAGATCCCTTTCCCACAACTCCAGACCTCCTCTGATGCTTTGCTGAGGCCTGGAAATAGCTCTGGGGTGTTGAAGACTTATACTAATGGAAACGTCAAAGCCCAAAGAGATGGAGTCTGGGGCCCAGCCCAAGGGCTACAGGGCTGGTCCCAGCAGCTCCAAACAGTGGCAAAGAAGGGACAGAGATGTTTGGTGGGAACACCTGCAATGACAGGGCTTCTGAGCAGCTGTCCAGATGTCTGCCTCCACTGGGCTTTTCCCATGGTCCACAGAGATACTCCAGCAAGGGAATACACGATGTCAAACATGGGGTAGGTCTGCAACAAGCCACTGACGAGCCTAGCAACTCAAACATCTGTAATGAGTCAGCCTATTTGCAGTTGAAGAGAGGCTGATAAAGATGCCTGGCACACATGTAAGGACCAGTGCTGGCACTGATACTGGCAGGGAGCTTTCTATCTCTTGACAGTCTATGGTATCTTGGTAGAACTTCAAGATCTCTCCCGAGGCCAAAGAAGGTGAAATGCACCAATTTCCTTTTATTTTTTAAGGTGGGGAGGGGTGGGGGAAGGTAAAGAAGCCTGCAGCCAGAGGTAAGAACAGTCATTGTCTGTCCTGAAGGAGCTGACAAGTTTGAGAAGGACAACAGAGTGTAACAGAAAAAAAAAAACCCCACTGCCTTTAGGTCTGAATACTGGCTGTCTCTTACTACCTGCAAGATCTTGGGCAAGGCCCTTCCCCAAAACGGGCCTCAGTTTCCTCATCTGGAAAATGATGAGACTGGACTAGATAATGTTTTCTGAGGTCCCTGCTCACATGAACAAAAACGAACAAGAATAAGTCTCTACCAAAATCTTTGTTTCACCAGATGAGACAGTAATGCTCCATGTCCCAGGCAGGACAAAAAAGGAGTAATTCAATCCTAACCGAACAGCACCACTGACTTTAAAGAAGGGAGAAAAATAGAATGATGTGACCAGATTGGGAAAGACATGCGCCTCCCTCAACAGCAGGCTGCCTGTCGGAAAGTATAAACTTTGATGCACAAATATTTAGACAGGAGCTCTATTGAAGGTGGGCAGGAAGTGTGTGTGGGGACGGGGGAGGTTTCAGCTCCAAAGGTGAGCTGCTCTAGAGAGGCCTCTTCTGGGGATCTAGAAAGCAAACAGATTCCAAGAGCCAAGAGAGTGGGGACCCGAGGGCTCATTAAGACACATCATTCCAGGGGGGCTGTGATTCTCTGAAGCCAGTCTGTCTCCAGGATGCACAGCTGGCTCTGCATAAACCAAAGGAAGATAGGTCGCCTCCAAAGGAGGCAGGGGAACTGGCTGGGAATCCTGTCTCCAACACTTAAGATCTAGTGAGCACAGACAAGTCATTTCATCTTGCTAAGCCTCAGTTTCTTCATCTGTGAAATGGAGCTGTTACATACAAGTCTCCTTCTACCTATCTCCCAGGGTTGGAGGGAAAGCAATTTCTAAACCTTTCAGGGCCATGGAAAAGTGAATTATCTGCCATCAGGAATTCCATCTGGTATATTTCATGGGGGGGGGGGGAGGATGTCAATATGCAAGAATATAAAAAATGAAATAAACTGTTACCCCCAAATACTAGCTGGTCCTCCTACTTTCCTAAGGGGTGAGAAACTGGGACTATGCATTAACACAGTCTGTTAATGCTGGCTGTGTCTCTAAGGCCAGGACTTACCCAGTACTGGATGGCAAAGTCCCATCTGCTTCAGGGGCCTCAGATCACCTTGGTGCCAATCAAGTGGCCCGGTTGCAGGAGCAACAAGCTGGATAAAGGTGCCACCTGCCTAATTCAGCCCAAGGAAAGCCTCTGCTATGGTTGGCCGGTGGCCCGTAGAACACAGTGGCTGTTTCCTATGATCTCTCCCTTGTCATTTTTCTTACCTCAGCAGCTGGGCCTTGATTAACCAGAATGCTCAAGGAAATGGGGCCTGTGGTTAAATATAACTTTCTGGGTAAGTGAGTCAGCCTCAAATTTCCGTTTCAATTCTCGTAAACAATGTTTCTAAGCAGCGTTAGTAAGGAGAAGCCAGGGCTCAGAGTTGAGTTTTGTCTTTGCTGAGCACCGTGCTCACTGTCCATGGAGGGGGTCAGGAGAGCCAGCTGCATCTGGGCTGACTTTGCATCTGCAGAGTCACGTCACCCTCCTGGCATACGGCTAATGTGCTGCCAGATTGCACCGTCTCCTGTATTCGGTGTACCCAGGAGCCAGCTCTCTTTGGAGTGTAAGCATCAACAGCTCGGAAATGAGTAAATACTACAGAACAAGCTGCATTTCTTGTTTTATTGCATGTTTAGATGTGAGAAAGTAATGGCAAATTCAACTTAAAAGTGCATCCTGTGTCCAGGTTTTGTTTTCTTTTGTTTTCCTGGTTGTTAAACACTCTTCTTCACTCACACATGTGCACCCTTATTCCAGGTCCTCATCACCTGCTACCACATTACTGCAACGGGCTTTAAGTCTCTCCATATGGCACACAGCTGCCAAGGCCATTTTCCTAAAGCTTAGGTCTGACCATGTCAGCATCATCTCCTTCCTTTATGAACTCTAGTGGCTCCCTATTACCTCTAGAACCAGATAAAAACTTCCCTGTCTGGTCTCCTCTACACACTCTATGATCCAGCTATATTGGTTTGCTTGCAAGTCCTTAAAGGTGAGCCTTCATCTCCTACCTCCGTGCCTTTGCACTGGCTGCCCCCCATGCCTGCAGGGCTCTGGTCCTTCACCTCAGCCTCTTAGTTTTCCTGAAACCTTTTAAGTCTCAGTTCAAATCCCCCTTTCTAGAGGAAGTTTCTCCTTCTCCCCTCCCCACCTCCAACTGGGTCTTCCTGGTGAAATCACATTCCACTTAAGCTGTATTTATCTCATATGTATCTTGTAGGTATCTAGTTTGACCAAGTGATTTCCTTCATTAGCATGGAGCTCTGTGAGGGCAGAGACTATTTGTGTCTTTCTTTCTGTTCCCAGTTAACACAGCACCTAGTAGATCCTGCCCAAATACTTGGTGACTTACTGACCAAAATCAGAAGCAGTTTTGCTTGAATAAATCCATATAATCAACACATTTCCTTGTGTTTTCTGCTTGCCATCCCCAGCTAGTAGTTATCTGATCATTCTTGTTAGCTGGTCTGGGGTTAAACTGAAGTTGTACCATATTAAAGAAATATGCCCTTTCTGCAAGGCTGCTGTTTTTTAGTCCTGTCAGGCAGAAAGAAGGGCTTGGGGTAAGGGATAGCTTAGAGATCACATGACCATTACTCTCATCCAGACCTTTATTACCTCTTGACCCAACCTCCTAGCTGGCCTCTACCCTTTCTCATCTATTGGAAGAATCTCCTGCCAAAATAAGCTTGCTAGAGCCCAAGTCTGACCATGTTACTCCCTGCTCAACAATCTTCAAGGGCTGCCCACTGTCTGGAAAATAAAAAACAAGCTCCTCGGCTTGCCACTTAAAGCACTGGCCTCCAATCTCAGTCTCCAAGTTTATTTCACGTCACTCCCTTTCCCACAAATTACCATGTACCTACTGTGCACGCTTACTTATCTGGGAGCAAGAATGATGACATCATCAGGGAGCTGCCTTTTAGCACTCAAGCCCATGTTCCAAAGCAAAGATGACACTGAATCTTCAAGAAAAACTCAATTAGAATCGCTCATGGACCACAACCTCTCAGCAAGGAGGCTGTAACACTAGTGGAGGGCTGGGCCACCAAAGTGCCCCCCAGCTTGGCCACGTGCCGTGCAGCTTGTTCCAAATTTACTTGTCTTTTTATAGAATAACCTTCTAGAAATTTCTCTGGAGAACACAATTGATTCTAGAACCAATTAAGGTACCTCAAAGTCTGAGTACATGTAGTTACTGTAGTAGTCAGTAAAACAATAGGGCCCTAAAAAGTGAGTCAGCTATGAAGAAGGAAGGAGGAAGGAAGGAAGGAAGGAAGGAAGGGAAGCAGGGAGGGAGGGAGGAAAGAAACAAGTATTTATTAAATGCCTACTACATGTAAGTCACTGTGCTAAGCTCTTTTTACAAATATTACTTCATTTGATCCTCACAACAACCCTGGGAATAAGTGCTATTATTATGCCCACTTTACAGTTGAAGAAAATCAGACAAATAAGAGTTAAGTGACTTACTCAGGGTCACATAATAAGTGTCTGAAGCCAAATTTAAACTCAGTTTTCCTTGACTCCAAGCCCAGAACTCTATCCCCCATACCACCTAGCTGCCCCTTAGGGTGCAGAACATTTGATCTCTAATCAGGAGATCCGAGCTGGAATCCTAAATATGTCCCTTGCTTGACCTTCTCTCCAACAGGACACTTACCCCACCCATCTGAACGACTTTGAACTGGCTAGCCCACCATGGCTATAAGCTTTTGTCCTCTCGGCTCTGCCTCCTAATTTCCTTCCCTTCTGCAGGAGGCCTTTCTCCAGTTCCCCCTCTGACAGTGTCTTCCCTCAGAGATTGGCTGCCATCTCTGCATGCATATTTTAGCATGTGTTGCCTGTTGTCTTTTTCCCTGTTAGAACGTGAGCTGCTAGAGGCCAGGTTCTGTGTTTTTGCCTTTCTTTGCATCTCCAGTGCTTGGCACAGTGCCTGCCAAATAGCAGACATATATAGCACAGAGTTTGTTGACTGACTGAGTGCTCTGGTTCTCAGCTTCCTCCTCTGTAAAATGAGGGAGATGAAGCCTAAGGTCCTTTCCAATTCTAGAGTCTATTATTTTGCTCATGAGAAATAGCATCTGAGGAATTAGCTTTCTGCAAGCAATACAGATCAGAGAAATGTTCAAATCATAGGATATTAGGGCTCAAAGGGGCCTGAGAAGCCCCTTGGATATCTAAAGCCTCGTGGCTATGAAAGCCTACATGGTATCTTGGTACAGGATAAAGAGTGTCACATTTGGAATCAAGTGAGTTGGGTTCAAACCCCAGCTCCACCCCATGATGCCTCTGTGACCTGATGCATATCACTTAACCTCTCTGAGCCTGGTCACTCATCTGTAAAATGGAGACAGGGCTGTTATGAAACTCAAAAGAGATAATGTTAGTAAAGCACTTTGTAGGACTTCAAGCACTAGAGAAGTGTCACCTATCATTACTGAACTAATTCAAAATGAAGGGAAGGGAGCTATCAAATCTGAATAATAGAGCAGCAGCCACAGCAGCAGCAGTGTTGGTACTGGTGGTAGTAGTAGTGGTGGTGGTGGTGGTGGTGGTGGTGGTAGTAGTAGTGGTGGTATTGGTGGTAGTAGTAGTGGTGGTGTTGGTGGTAGTAGTGGTGGTGGTGGTGGTGGTAGTAGTAGTGGTGGTGGTAGTAGTGGTGGTGTTGGTGGTAGTAGTAGTAAGTAGTAGTGGTAGCAGCAGTAGTAGTTGTAACTATGATAACAACTGACATTTTGAT
This sequence comes from Pseudochirops cupreus, assembly GCA_028627135.1. Taxonomy (NCBI): domain Eukaryota; kingdom Metazoa; phylum Chordata; class Mammalia; order Diprotodontia; family Pseudocheiridae; genus Pseudochirops; species Pseudochirops cupreus. The sequence continues at coordinate 41,931,310 of CM053582.1, read as the reverse complement.
AGTACTTTAAAGTTTGTCACACTTGAGCTTCATAGCAGTGCTGTCTAACACACGATCCCTGACCTGCAATTCACTAAAAAGCTATCCATTGATGCCCCTACTTGGCCTGGGTATCACTAAGACATTTACATAGCAGAGTCTCTGAAGACTTAAATTAGACAGAGCTTAAAATAGGACATTTCATCCATGGGAAAAGCCAGTTTGGCAAGGATTAGACCTGGGAGGGTGACTCAGATCAGTACCCTATGGTCTCCAGTGAAAACAGTAAGCATGTCAACCCCTCCTCTCTACACTGGAGGCAGAGTTCCCGTTAGCTGTGCTGCCTACCAGGGATATATAGAGATATCATCAAGGGGCCATTCATTGTGGTCTTTGTTTTTTGGCTTTGTCTCTTTGATTTGGGCTCTCCTGGGATGACACACTTGAAAAGGAATCTGCCTTTGGCAAGAAAAAGGTCCCAAATTCAGCCAGCAGTTCACTGGCCAGATTTTGAACCCCAGGGCTCACTTGTCAGCCTCGCCAATGGATCCCTCTGTAGCATTTCTCCTCACATAGTGCCAAGAAAATGACCATGGCCTGGAATACATGTTGTGATTGAGGAAGGGACATGACAGCTCTAATCAAGGAGTCTTTAACATTCTTTGTGAGCTGACCAATGGGAAGCTAACTGCCTTTGGGAGCTTGGTGGGCAAGTCTCATTGCTGCCTCTCTTACCTTGGGATGTTATGGGTCACATTTGGCTGTCTAGTCAGGGTAGACTTGCACTCTGGGTGGAAGAGGATTGCCAGGATTGCCTTGCATTCAGGAAGAGGCAGGGCTGCCAGTCTGGGATAGCCTACACTGCCCCCAGCCTCTCAGGAGGACTGTTGTACAACATCATAAATCATCATCTGTCAACTAGGAAACAGAAGGAGAGCCTACCTTTGACCCAGGTGGGGCTGTCAAGCCCAAAAAGGCATACACTGCATTATTTTCTCTGGCTTCGAAGAATGCATCATAATCCTAAGTGAAGAAGAGGGCAGAGAGAATTAGGAGTGCTGAGGACCATGAAGGAAACAAGGATGGCAGACTGTAGAAACGGGCTGATTTTGGTGGCCCATGGGTTAAGCCTGATACTTTGTCCTTGCTGTAGAGTGATCTCAATGCCACAGTGCTAATCTACCAGGAGATACAGCAAAGGGACAAAGCTCAGGCCCACGGCAGTCCTGGGGGCTTTGGAGGCAAGGCAAGTTGTGAATGCCTTCCTCCAGCCCATGTCTAATTTCAAGCCACTTTAGACAGTTGCATCTTGGGAGAACCCTACAATTTCTCAGTGAACAGTAGTTCCCTCTGTCTTCTGCTTAGAAATAGTCTTCTCCCAGGCTGCTTCTCTCCCATTGTCCATCAGAGAAGTAACGTTCACCAGTGCCCTGGTTAGTACGAGCTTCTGAGGAGGTCCTTGGGCAGAGGACAGAGATGGTAGGTGCTGAGTTTGGATCTCCATGTGGGGCATCTGGCGACCTGAGCAACAGCAATCAGATTTCTGAGAAGTCAGAAGCCAGGCTAACCCAGGGTCTGGAAGATTGAGAGAGGCTAGGGGTGTGGCTACAATCACTGTTATCCTGCCAGGCCCACACAGACCTTCTAAGTGACTGGAATAGTCACTCCAACAAGGCTGTAGGACATAACCCAAATTGAGCCAAGACAAGTGGCATTTTCAGATCTTGCTCATAATTTTAAAAACTGCAGCAAAGTATGTCTGTTCTGCTTGATTTATTAGAAGCGAAAAAGCAGTCCTGATGGGTTTGCTTCTCCAAAATGACCTCTCTCCCGGCTTGCCAAGTAGGGCCGAGGCTCCCAGCACACATACTACAGCCAATGTTTTAGGCCTCCTGGGGCTAGAGGCGCCTCACCCCAAGAAGAAGCCCAAACAGTCATTACTCTCTTGTTCTTGGTTCCTTTCAATAAGGTGGGGCTCGCTTCTGCCACATCCAAAGTTTTCTCCAGAAATCAAGGTATCCATTTATAAGCAACATATTTCTACAAAGGCATCCCAACCACCAGCAATGCCATCTAGCCTTTGAGGGAGGGAGGGACACCTTCAGATGTGAAGCCAACTGACTCCTGATATCAATGTCTCCCAAACAGTTCAAGACAAATCATGGAATTTTACAGGGGGGATCCAGACTCTGCTTGAAGACCTCCAGGGAGGGTAGGAGGGACCCATGACCTTGCCTCCCAAAGCAGACTCTTGTACTTTGGGATAGCTCAATCATGAGAAAGTGCTCCCTTACATTAGGCCTTCATCTTTCCTTTTGAGGACTAACAGACTAAGTCTAATCCCTCTTCTACCCACAATACCTGACTTGAGAGTAACCTTGAGCCCTCTACTTTTTAAAAAGTCTTCTCCAGATACACTGGCCCCAAAGTCATCTTTTGTTGACTGTCTCCAAAGGAGCAAACAGACTTAGCCTCCAGTAACAACTGTGAAGATAGGCAGCTTTCTTGCTAGTTCAGAACGGGAGCAAACTCTGGTCAGGGGCTCCCCCGCTACGATCTGAGGATCTGGGCCCTTCTGTCACATGCTGGCTGCTAAGGGCCACAAATCTACAGGGAACTTGAAAGAGCCCTTCCAATTCTAAGCTTCAGGAGCATTTGAGACATGAAAGAATTGATATTTTCTCAAAGAAAAAAACATCTTTTTGTTTTTCCCACCTGAAAATGAAGCTGGTGAACCTTGGATTGCACTAGCACAAGACAGATGGGATCCCCAGGCCTCTCCTAATAACTGACAGACTCTCTTGTGGAAAAAAGCTGGTTGTGCCAGCTCAGGCTCAGGCTCTTTCCTGGCACTTCTCCCCCAGCTGCTGCTGCTGCTGTAGATTGGCATAGAGAAGGACAAAAACTGCCCTCCTCTGCCCTCCCCAATAAAGACCAGTGGCAAAGAAGGGGGAGGTTAATGGATGTGAAAACATCCATCTGGGCATAGGAACCAGAGCAAGCTAGCAAGGTCTCCCTTTGTCTCAAGGCCAACGGCACTTACCTGGGATTTCTCTGCACAGAGGGGCCATTTAACAAATGGCTGGTGAACTGAATGATGTTCTGGCTGCTTTAGAATTATTTTAGGTGCTTAATAAGTGCCTGTACACTTGGCTCATGCTTTAGTTGGTTCACAGAAGTGCCTTTTGTCTCTTCAATTAGACTGTAAGCACCTCAAGGGCAGGGCCTGTGTTTCAGGCTCCTCTTATCTCTACCTGCTGGGGCTCAGTATGGTGCCAAGCCCGTAGTAAGTACTCAATAATCCCCTTCTGGAATAAAGGCATGTTCAAATAAGTGCAAACACAAATAAATGAATGAATGAATAGGGGCAGGGAAAGTGTTTTAACTTCTAAAAGCCCTTTCAAATCGTCATCATGTCACAGGAGCAAGTAAATGTTTGTTGAACCAAACTGAGCAAGACATTCTAAGCAGTCAATGAAAAAAATCCAAAAGCAGTCAAAAGAAGAGTGCCATATGGGATGACTCAGGCTCATGTGTGTTATACAAAGAACCTGGGAAGACAAAAGGGGAAGATGAACAAATGAGAGCAAAGGCTACTGCCCAAAATGAACCTGCTTAATGGCCAGCTGGGATTCAAACTCAGATCTCTGGAGGCTGCTAAACCTTTGGGCAGCTGACCTCCATTAAACATGGCTGCTCCAAGTGCGCTCTCCTACCAAGAAGTGGAGGCCCAGGAGCTCCTGGAACACTTTGGAAACTGCTTCCCCCAGATGCTTCTATCAAGGCCTTGCTTCAAAGGAGTTTAACTACCAGAGATCACAAACTGTTAGCATGGCTTCCTCAAGAGCAGGTCAGGCTAGACGACTCCAGTTTCCTTTTTGGACAGGATTACTAGACTGTTGACTTGAAGGAAAAAGGCCTCAATGTCTCACACATCCAAGTTGATGGAATAGGGGTGGTGGAGGACTCCATCACAACCAGCATGTATGCGAATGTGGAAGCCCTATGGCCAATTCAAAGACAAATAAGATCCTGAAAACCTCCTCCACAGAAACAACTGTGGGCTGGGAGGAAGAACAAGAAGGTTGGGTTTGGGTTTTTTTTTTACCTACTTAGAGTCAAGTAATGAGAGGAGCTGAATCCTTTCCAGGGGTTTCTGCCACAGACATACCAGAAATAAAACACCTAGTTGTTCTGACTGGAAGAAATCAGGATGAAGGCTAGTAAAGGAAATCTGAGATCAAATTCCTGTCTAACAGCACTGCATTTCCTGTGGAGGATTCATGTGTCTGACAGCAGACAGGCCAAAGAAGAGGGTGCAGGGGAAAGGCCTAGCTGGAAAATGGACAGAATTCCTGAACTGTCCTTACCCCACGGTACTGACACTCATTGAAGATCTGAGGGGGAAGTGGGTTCCCCGTGGCTGGACGACTTTCCTCAGGTACGTTTTCACGCATCCATTTCCGATTCTCTTCATTGGCTGCAATATCTTTCTCTTCAAATCCTATCTTGTTTGCTTCCAAGAAGCCCAAGACATCTTGCTGTTTCTTCTTAATCTAGAACATAAATGTCATCCCCCCCACCAAAAAAAAATATTACTGATGAGCAGACAGAAATGACTTTAGACATGTTGCTTTCAGGCCAAGTGAGTGGGGAATTGGAATGAAGAGGGCAGAGCCAACAAAGCCACCCTCCCCAGAGAGCCTGCTTCCCTTCTCAAGTCTACTTACTGAGGGCCTTGAAAAGAGGCCCCTAAAGCTTTTTTATGAGCCCCAAACCGTTTCACTTTTCTCACACAGCTGACAACCACGAATAGCCTTAAGGAATAGACCTAATACGTGATGAGGCAGACAGACTGCTCAGTTTATTTACAATACAGAATATTTTCAATATAAATGATCCTTGCCCAGCTTTTCTGCATGCAGCCACATGTTTAGGGTGGTGCGGCCTGCCAAGCAGGCATCATGTGATGCTAATCTTCTCATTCCCTCGTGGGGCCTAAACTGAAGGGACTGCACTGAACAGATGTGACTGAAAACCATACACTCCAGGCACAATTCGGGGTGAAAATTACACAGATTCTCTAACAAATGAAATGTGTATCTCCTACAGGAAAAAAAAAACCAACAACTTTGGGATTACTGCCACCCTCTTTCGAACATGGATGCAATCAATTTACAAGTAAATGGAAGAGGCGCCCAGGAATGTAAGTCAATCTTTTTGAAGACCCCCTCCCTGACTGGCCTCCAACCCAGGGAACACTAAGCCACTTCTGGCCATGTGTCAGAAGTCTGAGATTTAAGGTACCTTTCCCCTGTGCCCCAGCACAGGGCAGAGCAAGGGAACAATTGCTGCCTGGAGGGAACAGCTGTTTTCCAGCAAGCTACGCTAAGCTTCTCGTCTGTCGTGCCAAGGGTCAAGTTTCTTTGAAAGAATGGAAACTCACACTGGCTTGGGGATGACTGACAAAGATTCTGCCTTGGAAAAAACCAGTGTGAGCATTCAGAATGCCAAGGGAAGAACAAAACCTTGCCCCCAATGCTGCTGAAGATGACAAATCCAGAGCTACTTTAATGAAAGCAAACGCCAACCAACCACAGAACAGTTCAGGCCCAGGGGAGAGGGGGTGGGGTGACCTCATTTTATAATTGTGCCATTATGTTTTCACAACGAACACCTTAATAAGTCCTGAAAGAGACCAAATGCCAGGAGACAAATGTCTAGAAGTGACTGACAGAGACTACTTTTTGTTATCATTTGATAATATGATATGGCAGAAAGAAGATTATAGTATTAAACTGGAGGCATTATTATTGAATGCCTACTATGTGTAAGGTGCTGTCCAAGGTAGTGAGGAGCACAAAGGAAGCATACCGCCACAGAGTACCTTGCTCTCGAGGAGCTTACAATGTGGATGGATAAACATTGGATAAGATGAGGTAACGCTGAGATGTAGCCTAGTGTGGCAACAGATTTAACCCCTGCTTTTCGGCCAGACAGATCACATCACCTCTCAGCACAACAGGCCACTCTTCAGTCTGCATCTGTGGAAGGAGCTCCCTATGTTGGGAGAGCCAAACCATAATCCCTTCCCTCTGCCCCACAAAGAAGCCAAGAGATAGGATTGGATAGCATCGAAAGAATAGTGCTATGAGGTTCAGAAGATGGCATGAACATTTATCAAATTATTCACTCAACAAATATTGAGCAGCCATCTATTGCATGCCTAGCACTGTGCTAATGCTGTGGGGAGGGACAGAGACATGCAATGGAAGGTCTCTGCCTTCAAGGAGCTTACCATCTAGTGGAGGGGAGTGTGACATGTCCACAGATAAAAGAAAGAAATTAGGATATAAATACAAAAAGAGTATGAGAGGCAGCCCAGGGTTCAAGTCATATCTCTGAGGCATACTAGGGCCCCAAGCAACAGTCTAAAACTAGAAGGTCTAAACAAGTTGCCCACCTGAATCAACAACAGGAGTTTCCAGGATTGGAATTCACAGCACTAAAATCCCAGGTCCAGACCACAACAAAACAAAGAACAGTTCAAAGGCTTGAGGATAGGTTGAGAAATCCAAAATGCTATGAGAACAGAGGAGGAATTGCTTCTTCATAACCACTACTGGGTTTAATAGTAATAAGGCAAATGCTGGCTATATCAAACTTCCTGATCCATGGATCAACTGGCCTGGATCCATGATTTCATCAGGGTGACAACTCCATCCAACAACACAAATTGTAACAACTTCCTTCACCTTAGAGGAGACTGTTTCATGAACTGTAGTGGCCAAAAAAATTCAGCAGCTGGTCACTGGCCTTTGGTGCTGAGCACACTCGGGCCCTCCCACCCTGATAGGACCTGGCAGAGCCATGCCCCAGCCTTAGAGGGCCCAGACTCACCTCTAGGCTACCAATCAATCAATCAAAAAGCAACTACTAATTTCTATATTGAGGCATCAGAGTAGGAAGTGAATGGAAATAGATTAATTTAGTCTCTGTACCATGAGAATCTACCCTATGCAGTTTGAGCTAACTCATCTACCTTGAAAAAAATGAGAAGCCTTAAAGCTCCAACAGACCCACTGGATTCTGAGCACTGAGAACACAAAAACTGCAAGGGATCTGGACAATAATCTAAACCAAGGGTCAGTCAACTATGGTCCATAGGCCTATCCCTGCTATAGACTAATACCCCCTCTCCCCCGCACATACCTTTTATAAAAGGTAAGGGGCAGGGACTGCTTTGTTTCTGTCTTGTGTGTTCCTACTACCAGTGCCTGGCACATAGTAGGTGTTTACTAAAGATAGGTTGAATTGGATGAATGATCACAATTTCTACTGTTCAGCTCTTTGAATTTGCAAACTGAGGCCCACAAATGGATTTTTTTTAAAAGACAAGTTAGAGAGTAAATAAAAAAAAAAAAATATATATATATATATATATATATATATATATATATATATATATATATATATATGATAGCCAGTCTTCTCCTCCAACTGGTACCGTTTCTTTTCAAAAGCCACTTGAGGAAAGGCCGCTCTGTTTCCAGCAGAGTGAGAGGGAGGGTGCAGGAAAAACACTGCTGTTTACCTAGCTGGCTCCTCAAAATTTACCCTGCGACAAAACAAGCTGACACTTCATCTCATAAACCACTCCTAGAGGCAAAGTCTAATGTGAAAGCCCTGCCCCCGCTGCCCGCCACTGGTCAGGTCACCAGGCTGATCCTGGGACTGTTTTTAATGAATGTCATCATGGGATGTTAACTCCCTGGCTTCCTCTTGCTCAATCCAATCACCATAAGAAGACACACTTGTTTCCAGCTGTTCGTTTTGGCAATGTTTCCAAGAGCAGCCAGGCTGAAAGTCTTTCTTCACACACTCTCCTCAGCCCAGCCCAGAGGTCAGGATGAAGATGACAACAGACATGGTTTCTCATCCTCATCCCCCGGGGATCACTGGATCTCCCCTGCCAGAGGCCCCAAGCATCTTCCTGCCACTAGGGAAACAACCTCAAGTGCTCTGCTGGCCTTTGTCCCTTCCTCTTCTGGCAGGGGTGTGTCTGCAGGGTTTTGGAGTGAGAAAGGCTAAGATCACTTAGTGCAAGGGCCTTATTTGACAAAAGAAGAAATGGAGGCCCAGAATGGGGGGAAAAATTTCCCAAGGTCATACAGGAAGTAAGTTGTGTACAAATCCACACAGAAGTGCAATCATGTGAGCAGAGTTGGTGGGCCTTGGCCCTGGCCCTGCCTCTAAGCACACAGACCCTGGGGAAAGAACCAGAACAGCTGCTTTTTTACCAGGAAGCCCGGTAAAAGCCAGAGGACTGCTCAGCTCCCCAGCAGTCACTAGATTTTTGCCTTTTCATTTAGCTCTGATTCTTCCTAAGTTTGTGTTAGCTGCTCCAGCAACTGGTTTGCCTTCTTTTCTCAGGCCCAGGGATCAGCACCTCCTCGAACCTCCTCTGTCCCTAGCTACCAAGCCAGCCTGCCTTCCCAGCTTCTGGTGGTCCACTTCCCAATCTAGGCTCCACCCCACTCAACTCCTAGGCAGGGAGAGCCAATCCTCATCCACAGCCCAACAGGTCCCAAAGGCAGCAGCAATGGCAGAGCTGGGCTAGGAACCCAAATCCCAGATCTTCCCACCACCACCTCAGCTGCTATTTTAGCAGGGCTGTTTTCCATTTTCCCATTAAAAAAACAGAATTCTCTACAGAGCTAAGCAAGGCATAATTAAAGAACATTCGATTCCTAAGATGATACATAATTAGATTCAGAAGGGAAGAAATACATACCGAAGAACAGTTTGGTACCTCACTTTATTTCTAAAGAGATGCTCAGACTTTTGGTGGTTTCAAAATGAAGGTCTGGCCATGACTTCCCCTGGTACTGATTCTAAGGTTGTTTCCCAAAGGGTCCCTTATGGCTCAAATGCATGGGGTAGCCAAGACATCCCAAGGCCCCCTCCTTCCAGCCCCCTATACATGTGACTGTGCCCAGCTGTTTGCCTCTTGCTGTCCCGATTAAGCTGTGCACTCCTTGAGGGTGGGGCAGTTTTACCCTTTTTTAGATCACACTGTGGGTCCTTAATAAATTCTTGTTGACTTGACAACTGGACTGTGTAAAGGAGCTCTCTAGTACTTTTCCCACTATGGTCAGGACCAGCCAGCATTAAGTGAAGGTCCATATGGTCTAATGAAAGGGCGACCCTCTCACCTCCAAATCTCTCCTCCACTGATCCTGGGCATTGCTTCTCAAATGATCCATTTCTATAGCATAACCACTGCCCTCATCCTCACTTCACATGTGACCTCAGTGAAAATGGTACAGATGGAGAGAAGGAGAGATACTAAAGCTTCACAGAAAGGATCTTGAGTGACAGTCTAGTCCAACTCACTCCTTTCACAGAGGAGGTAACCAAGGCCCAGAGAAGGGAAATGACTTCCTAAAGGTCACACAGTAAGTGGCAAAGCCAAGACTCAGAACTCTATTTTATTTTGGCTCCTTCCTCTACCCAATACCTTCAGGTGCCGAGCTTCTGTCCTACACAAAACATAGGTACCAACATGCATAACATGGGAAGGAGGCCGGAGAGGACTTTCTCTGCTAGATCAGTAGATCTGGAGCCCAGATGCTGCCCAAACATGTGCTTGGCATTGTGAAGTATGAGGCATGACCTTCTCCTATGAGAAGGTTACCACCTCCCTGGGGATATGGTACACACATAAGCCCACAAGAGAGACAATGACCAGACACTTAATGGCAGGATGGTCTGTTTGCAACATGAGAGTTCAAACAGCCAATATTTTGGACAGAATCTAGACGAGCAGATGGCATTTATTTCCCCAGGACTCAGAGAGGTATGACTATACTTCCACTTGTTCTAGGTCCCCTTCTTTCTGACAATCCTGATCTGACCGCACCAAAGACCTGGAGCCTCCAGGATGCCCTGAGTCCAAGCAAGGCTCAAATGAATACAGGAAAGCCCAGAGGCCTCAATTTCCTCATAAGCTCTGCTATGAAAACTGTATCTTTCAACTGATCACTGTAGTTATAAGGATGACCGAGTTTAGTTTTCCAGAAGAGATGAGAAAATGCCCCTCCCTCCTTCCCTCTTTTGCAGAGGGGGGGGTCATGCATGGGGAGCACTGCATACACTATCAGACTCAGTTGATGGTCATTGGTTCTGCTGACCTCCCTTTCTTTTTTGAATCCTTGTTGCAAGGGAAGACTTACTGGGTAGGGAAGAGGGAAAGAATCTATTTGGAAATGAAGGCCCTGTAAAAACCCAAGACATCAATAAACATTTTCTTTCAAAAAAGAAACATGTACCTTTTGTCTTCCCTTGTTGAGAGCCCGAGACCTGCCCAGGTAGCATCACGGGAGCTGAGGGCTGGATGCAAGGACTCCAAACAGATTCACCAATCTTATCTACATGGGAGAATGACTACAGAAGCCCCCATTTACAAAGTCCTTCAACACTCTACAATGCTAACTGTGCACAATTCTGTTTGTTCTTCAGAGCAGACTAGTGAGGGATGGCAGTCGCCACTTGACATCAGTCCTGGCCACATGGGAAAGGCACTAGAGGGCTCCCTGATGGACAAGGATGGCAGCAATAGCCTCACCTGCATGTATGCAAGGAGCTGCCCCCTCGGGCACATAGTAGGTCCCAGAAGCTGGGGAACAGGTATTCCCAGCAACATTCTAGAAAGGAAAGTGAAATGGCCAGTGAGTATGTCAAAAGTTAGAACTCAACTGAATCGAGCTGATAAAATCCCTAAGTGATTTACACTAAAGCATAGAGACAACAGGGGGTCCACAGAACTTGAGAAGGATGTAAAGAAAAGTCACAACAAAGGCTATGATAGGGGCTGCATGTGTTTGCTAATATTGTGGGATGGGAGAGAGGGAAGCTGCCAATTCATTTAAACTGTTTTCACACAGTTGACAATTAAATTGGGAGAAAGGGAAATTGAATGGTGTACAATTTCAATGATCTGTCACAAGCAGGGGCTGTAGGAAATGGACAATTCCCAGGTGTGACCTTGGCCAGTGATTTCATCTCTTGCAGCCTCAGTTTTCTGATCTCTAAAGTGGGGGTAACAATATTTGCACTGCCTACCTAGAATCCTGGACCATTTGGCTTATGATAGACCTTGTATCATATTATGTTAAAACATGACACAGCTTCTGACACATGACCATGACCATGGGCATGAGCAAGACACTTTATTTACAAGGCAACTCTCCAAGACTACGTGGCAAATTACTTATTCTGGGAGAAGGCATTTCCTCAATGGGGCTTTCTACAGAAATAAAATCACAGGTCCAGGCAAAAACCACAAGAGACTTTCAAAATCCCCTCTAATCCAACCTCTTTGGCACCCAGTACCTTGCAGAAGACAGCACTAAGGATCAGCCATTTGGCCAAAGTGACAGGACCGATCAGTAGCAGATGTAGGATTGGAAGCTAGGTCTCTTTGTGCCCAATCCAGGGCTCTGTCTGTTTCACCAGGCACTCTCCCTCACGTGGGGAGGGAGAGTGTTCAAGAAACATGAGCCATCACGGCCATCAGAGCCAATGAAAGCAACATAGGCAACAGGTACCAATATACACAATGAAGTCCTGCTACCGAATACTGTGGATTTATGGAGGCCAAGTGGCAAAGTGGAAAGCACCATGGCTTAGGTGTCAGAATCCTGACTCTGCCCACTGTGATTTGCTTTCCTTAGTTTCCTCATTTGGGAAATGGGTATGATCATCTTTCCATTACCTTCCTTACTGAGTTTTTGGGGAAAGAAGACTGTCAAATGGAAAGTACTACAGCAGTATGAGTCATGAGAAGACAGGGTCCTAAAGGAGCAGCAAGTTAAATAAGGAAATTCACTCCAGTCTATGGATCCTCATCTCGGGGCAAGGTGTTTCTATCTTTGTTAGACTCTGGCCCAAGAAAATGGGAATGTTCTCCAATCTGCCCCCTTCTCCTCATATCAGCTGAGACAGGGGCCAACCTGAGAGGGACAGGCCCAAAAAAAGCAGTACTGAAGACAGCTGCTGGGCTCCTACTTCAGGTCCCCTTGATTACCCAGGCAGCCTTGCCATATTTAGACAAGCGAAAAAGAAACCCAACCACATGAATTCTCCAACAGCCTGATGTGAAGTCATTGGACGGGCAGATGAGCACCAAATATGGTAGCTAAGCTCTCCTGCTTGCAACAGACACTGAGAAGGAACACTGCACTCCCAACCTCAAGCTAGTACTGCTCAAACCACAAGCCAACTAGTAAGCAATCAATGGAAGGGCATTCATGTTAACGACCCACATCCAGGGCCCAGCCCATCTGCCCAGCTGTACGGCCACTTGGCTTGTTTTCCTTTCCCAGGAGGCAGCTGTAAAGGAGCCAGGGCAATGCAATGGAAAGAGCTCTGGACTGAGACTCAGGACACCTGGTTTCCAGCCCCAGCACCTACCGCAAATTTGGAAGGGATCTTGGGCACACTCCAAATGGCAGGGAGGTATGGGATGGGTTAGGCTAGATGCTTCAAGGATCATTCTGACAACACAACCATCATTTTGGCCCTGGGAAACCTCCCAAGGGAGCCTGGGACCTCTTCTGGAAGCAAAGGCATAACAGGGTCCACAAGGAACCTAACCCATTTTCATCAACATGTACACCCTTCCAGAAATGTGCCTTGGGGCTCTGCCACAGCTCAGGAGACACTTCTCATGAGTTGTCGTGGCAACCATCTCCATTTTACAGATTAGAAAACTAAGTTTTTTCTTACATCAAGCTACAATCTGCTGCTTTGCAACTTGGACCAACTGATGTCCTCTGAAGGACCCTCACAGTGGGGAAGCTTTGGCCTCTCATACTTGAAGATGCTTAGCAGATTCCCTTATGTCTTCTCTTCTCCAGGAAAAACATGTCCAGTCCTTTCCTCTGATCCTCATATGACAGGGACTTAAGGCCTAGTCTTTACCATGCTGGCTGCCCTTCCTTAAATAGTCTCCAACATATCAATGTCTTCCCCAAAATGTGCTGCTCAAAACCGAACACAATGTATTAGACGCAGTCTGAGAGCCAAGACTGGCACCCCTCTTACTTCATGCAGCCCAAGATCACAGGTGATTTTGTGGCTCCTTACCACTGCATAACATTGACTTACATTGAAATTATGATCCACTAAAACCCCCAGATCTTTACCAACAGAACCACTGTCAGGCAATACCTCCCCCATCTTATACTTTTGAGGTTGATTTTTTTAACCCAAGTGTGACATTTTACATTTGTCCTCATTAAATGTCATCTTAATGGACTAGGGCAGACTGAGACATACATTTTTGGACAAGGTCACTGAAGAACTTTGATTTGCCTGACTATGAGTGTTTCCTATAAGGACTTTGTTGTTGTTGTTGTTTTTTAACTGAAAGAGAGAAGAAGAGAAAATCTACTTTTGTTCATTGAAAAAGTAAAATAAAATAATTTTTAAAAATTTCATCTTAAGAGATTTGGCCCAGGATTCTAGCATGCTGAGATGTTTTTTTGGATCCAGACTCTGTCGTTCCAGATGTTAGCTATCCTCTTCTCCCCAGGTTTCTGTCATCTAAGAATTTGATAAGCGTGCCAACAATGTCTTTATCCAAGTCACTGATAAAAAGGTTAAATAGCATAGGATCAGGCACAGATTCCTGGGGTACTTCACTAGAGAATTCTAACCATTAAGAACTTCTTTGGGTCTGGCCATTCAACCAGCTCTGAATTTCCCTAACTGTACTTTTGCCTAGCTCACATCTTTTCATCTTTAAGAGAGACGGTGGAAAATAAAAACATGAGATGTTCAGTCAAAGGCTTTGCAAGAATCTGTAGCATTCTTCTCATTTACTAGTCCAATAACACTGGTAAAAAGGCAAAAGAGTTGAGTCTGACATGTCCCGTTTTGGATGAAATCAAGATGACTCTTTGGGATCACTGTTCCCTCCTCTGCCCTCCCCTTCCCTTCTCTTCCCCTCTCCTCCTCCTCCCTGATCTCCTTATTTCACTCAAGATGAGATATTTAGATCTCATATATATATGTACATATGTATTTATATATAAATATATGTATATATAAATTCCTTTTCAATGCTATCTCACTCAAGCAGAGAAAAGTACTTTCCACTCAGTTGATTTTACCTAGAGTTTTTGTCTGTAGGATCCTAAACTATCTTTTCTCTGAAACCCTCTGAAATGTGCTATTCTACAATTTAGAGCAGGGGTGGGGAACCTCGGGCCTTGAGGCCACATGTGGCCTTCTAGGTCCTCAGGTGCAGGCTTTTGACTGAGTCCAAGTTGTACAGAACAAATCCTTTTGGGGATTTGTTCTAGAAGTTTGGGTTCAGTCAAAGGGCCACACCTGAAGACCCAGAGGATCACATGTAGCCTCAAGGCCACAGATTCTCCACCCCTGGTTTAGAGTATATTTAGGAGCTAACCACTCCCTTCTCTCACACAATTTCATTTCCCCCAAGGTTCCTATTATTTCTACCCCAGTTAACAGTTCCTCTCTGTTGGTGAGAATCAGATCCAGAATAGAAGTTCCTCTAGTTGGTTCCATTACCTTCTGAAGGATGGAATTATTGTTAAAGAAAGTCAAGTGTTAGCTGTCGCACTTTTGGCCAATAGCTGAAGTCTTCCATCACTAAGATGGCATGCCCTCATGCCAGGCTACTGACTGAGAGGCAGTGTGCATAGAGGACAGAGTACTGGACATGGAGTCAGGAAGATCTAAGTTCAAATCCTACGATTACTATTTTCTATTATTACTATTTGTGTGACTCTGGGCAAGGCACTTAACCTCAGCCTCAGGTTCCTCATCTGCAAAAAAGGGTTTTGGTGAGTATAAGATCAGACAATGGATATGAGGCACTCTTATATAAATGTGAGTAGCCATTGTTATTCTCTTTCATCAAATCGTCCTCTAGACCTTCCCATCCACTCAGAAGCCGAGTTCTCTTAAATACTTTTGTCTCCCCCAAGTAAAGCGTGAGCTCCTTGAGAGCAAGGATTGTCTTGCTTTTTCTATTTGTGTCACCTATGGTCATTCAGTCAGTCACTCAGGGCAGGTGGTCTGTAGTATATTCCAATGACAATATCACTTCTTTCTGTTTGCATAGAATGGCAGCCAAATACTGTCTACCATGCTTCTCCTATCTTGTTCCTAGAATTCCTTCACATGAATATACCTTCTTAATATGGAATTCCAATCCCAATCCCCACCCGCCTCATCCCCTTGGCCCTTTTACCTAGCTAGTTCCTTTTCAATCAAGGGAACATCCTTCCAGAGATTGACTTCCACTGCCTCACCAAGGTTTAGTAATGCTTACTCAAATCAAATGTGTCCTCTTGCATTAGGAGCTAGAGCTCACCTTGTTTGGTACCTATACTTTGTCATTATGTATGGATACATAAGGCCATGGGTATTATTGCTGGCATCTTTCTTGAATTTTAGGCATTTCTGATGCTATTCTGCCTGTACTGTAGGTAGGCTACTCTCTATGGTAGCTAGCACCATTCCCTGCCATAGCAAGTTAACAGAGCTTCATGTGTTTATGAAAGTAACAGAGTCAATAATGTATTTGTAAAAGCTATCTGCAAATGTATGGGGCCTGCTTATTTTGGCAGAGATAGAGCATTCAGCAGATGCACATGATTCTCTGGTTCTATAGCCAGATAAAGGAAGTCCCCTCTCACTGCTCTATCAGGCCTTGGTGCTTGCCAAGCTTGTGACTGAGAGGCTTCAGCATTAGTACAGGAAAGCGTCCACCCTGCAAACATCAAAACATGGCCTTCCCCTAGGCAAAAGCCTTAGAATTCAAGGCAATTCAACGAGCGTATACTCAGTGCCTACCCAAACAGTATCACACTGTTAGTAAGAGCAAGTCTGGTTCTTCCCTGTTAGCCCTCAAACATTCAAGCTCGGAAATGGGCTCGGCATCTCATTCGTAAAATGGAGCACAGGGATTATTCCAACCACCCTTCACCACTGCTCTTTCCTGGGTCGAGGCGCTACATCAATTAGACCATTCTCACCAACAAAAAGGTTTTAACAAACCAAGGCTAGAGAAGGACCCAACCAGGAAGCACAGTTAGAACGGACAATGGTTTGTACATTTTCAGGACATTCAATTTCACTCAACAGATGTTGGTTATGCATCTGCTGTGCACAAATTACCTGCCCCAATACTTTCCAAGTCAAGCTCATAACCGCTTCTTTAATGAGGCAGCTAGTGGCCCACTGGATAGAGCACTGGGAGCGCTAAGACAGATAGAGTCAGGAAGACCTGAATTCCAATCCAGCCTCAGACACTTACTAACTGTGTGAGCCTAGGCAAGTCACTTCCCATCTGTTTGCTTCAGTTTTCCCAATGGTAAGACAGAGAAAAAAATAGCACCTGCCTTGCCAGGTCTAATGAGTATCAAATGAGATAATCTTTGTAAAGTGTTTAGCACAAAGCCAGGAACTTAGTAGGTAACAGAGAAATGTTTATTCTTCTCCTCCCATCTCCCCAATCTCCTTGCTAATAAACCTGTAAAGTAGGCATTATCAGCTCTATCTTTAATGGGAAGAAACAGGGGCCAAAACTGAAGCCCAAAGTCACAACACAGTTTTACAAATCTTGAGCTGAATGGAATATCAAAGGCCAGCTAACTTAACCCCCTCATTATACAGATGGGGAAACAGAGGTCCAGGGAATCAAGTGGTTCAGCTGGGATTGGAATTCAGTTCTTTGGTCTCTAAGTCTAGTACTTCTACTATACCACAGCTCCTGAAACCAGGGGAAGTCCAACAAAATCATGAAATTGACTATGACTAGAGTAAAGAAGTTATGGAGGAGTGTACCAAAAAGTCCCTCACATCATTCTAAGGATCAATTTTATACACACACCCACCCACACATACACACACACACACACACACACACACACACACACACACACAGAAAACATTTTCTTTCCTATTCTTTTTTCCAAATGAAAGCTACTCTCTGTTCCAACCAAACTGGCCTGTTTATTGTTCATCACTCCCAACACGCCATCTCCAAAGTCCATGATTTTGCCCATGGCTGTTCCCCATACTTAGAATGCACTCCTGTCATCACCTCTCCCTCTTTGGGACCCCCAGCTCCCTTCAAAGCTCAGCTCCAGGACTATCAGAAGTTCTTCCTAATACCAACCCCTAGCCCTCACCCCAGCTGCCAAGGCCTCTCTTTGGTTTTGATTTCTATTTACTTTATACAGATGTGATACTTACTTACATGTTTACATGGGGATCCATGCCCCCCCACTCTCATCCCTCAAAAAAAAATAGACTTAGCTCCTTAAGGACAAAGACTGTTTCATGCCTAGGACAGTGCCTGCTATATAGCAGGTGCTAAATAAATGCTTATTGATTTTTTGAAGGGAATATGCTTGATTTTTTTTTCATTTTTAACATCAGAATAGTAAAGCCCTTTTTATGGAGGGCAAACTTTCCTGTATTTTTTAAAATCATCTTTTCAGTTAGATCTTTAACTGGATATTAATGTTGGTGTTTTGCCCACTAACCCTAAAAGAAGCAGAAATGGGATTACAATCTGGAAAGAGAAGTGAAAGCAGGTACTATTCAGACTAAAGTGACTTAGCCCAATCTAGTGCTATTGCTAAGGTCACTATTGCTAATGGAGAGCCCAAAGCAGGGGCTCCAATCTGCACCCCAAATGGTAGGGGTCTTCACTGACCAGAGAAAGAAACAAGCCAGATCTGTAATCTCACCCTCTGAAGGGTTCAAGATTTCACATCAACTTCTTACGAATTCTGGATATTTGTTCCATGTGTTGAGGACCGATACTTTGTGTTAGTATGAAATGAACACCAATGAAATGAAGAGATCCCAAAAGAAACAGCGAACTATAGGGCACAAGGAGCACTCAGCCTCTGGTCACGTTACTCAAGTGAGTAACTCAGAAGCCCATCAAACCTGGGGAGAATATGGATACCTTGCATTCCTATGATGCTTAAAAATGTGTCAAATGCTCTGTATGCAAGATTGCATTTGAGTTGTAAACCACCCCCAGAGGTGGGTACTCCAGATATTAATATCCCCCTTCTACACATGAGGGAACTGAGGCTCAGAAGTCAATGACCTGCTGAGGGTTACACAGCTAGTTGGCACCCAGTTAGAGATGTCTAATGGCAGCTGGCAAAGCTGCGAGGTCACAATTAAGGCATTGCCATTAGGTGTTACATTACACTATTTTAAAAGATTCTAAACAGTTTTTTAATGACTTTGCTCAAATATATCCATGATACTTTGAAAATTTTAGCTGGCCGTAAGGAACTCACTACAGCCTTGCCAAAAACTTCTTTGTTATTAAATAATGATTGGCCATCTGGACTCCTCCTCTCACGTATCTCCCACGTCCAGCATGAAGCTCTATACACAGCAGGTGCTTAATAACCATTTGCTACTGGTCTCATTGCCATCATCTGAGGACCAGACTACCTAGGAAACTGTCACTGGAGGGTATGTTCTTGTACCTAGATGAAGATTTAACACATGGATGGAATATATGGAAGGGCTGCTGCTACCTGCACCTGTGGAGGGCATAACCATGCTGGAAAACATAGTTCCTTAAAGCACTAAGCAAGCTACTATCTAGTCAAGATTATTCAATGTCAATACATCTTCTTAATTGCCTGAGAGGTACTAATGGGGCCAAAGTCATGGGCTCTGTTCCATGCACTTTAACAGGGAAAGAAATTCTATTCACAACTCCAGACTATATACCCTGAACCCTGATAGCACACTGATCACAATTCTATAGCACTTCTGAAAAACTGTCACAAAGGCTACAGCCATCTGGAAGAGGTGGGGAGGGAAGTGTCCAGAGTCAAAGGGCGCCCCCGCCAAATCAATTTGAATTTGCATACCCTTGAAGTAAAAATAGAAAAAATGATGCCCTCCTGAGCACCCCCACCCCCAGAACCCCTGCTTTGCCTCACTTGAGATGGCAATATTTCATTACAAAAGAAGCTAAAGGCTTTTTTTCTTTTTTCTGGGAGCACAGCAGGCCCAATGCAAAACATAAGGCCTAGGAAAGAGTCGCTGCCCCGGCAGTGTAAGTGGGTACATTGCAGAATGCTGCTCCAGAGGGCACTATGAATGGACTCCCAGGCTCTAGCCGGAAAGGCACGTTCCAAAACATCCAGCTGGGGCAAACCACCAAACTGGAGACTTACCTTACTCAGAGCCCACAAAGCAAACAACCTATGCAATTTACCCAAGAGTCAAACCAACTTGGTGAAAGGAAGAGAGTCCCCAGTTCACATCTGAGGTACCATGGCCTTGTCAGCAACAACGAGATCTGCCTGCAACCATAGCCCAGATTGTGCCTGCCAAGGGCAATGAGTGAAAGTCCTGGTACCTGCTTTCCCCAAGCTCTGCCAGCATTCTGAAGGGCGATGCTCTCTTCTTACATCTGAGACTCATCTGATCATCAAGGGCAGGGTTGGGTGATGAAAGCCTGCCATTTCATCACCTGCTTCAACACAAATCCGTACGAGTTAGGTAGTAGGATGATGCAATGAAAAGGAGGATGCTTTCAGACTCTTGAAGGATGCACCTCACATCTCTCCTAGCTGAAACTCTCCTGCCTCCACTACAAAAGTCATTTGCTTTCCAGAATCCCCTTTCCCAGGTGTGCCCTTTCTATGCAGAATTATTCCTGCAAATAATCTCTCTTTTGCATTTCTAACTTCTATCACTGTAAAATTCCAGGTGTGCATTTGTACCAAAGACCTGCGATGAAAAAGAATTACCATGTTGTGACTGGAAGATCCTGGAGCAGCTGGAAGGAAGGAACCTTCAGAGAAAGTTCTATAAACACCATGGCATGTTTGTTGTAAGCATTGCCGAAAGTTGGTCCTGATTTAGAAAATGACTCATTCAAAGTAACCCAAATTAGGGCTCCCCTGAAAAATACCTCTTTCTAAACCTGGGCAGTTCCTCTCCAGAGGCCATATTTGTAGGAATCTCCATCTAATTTGTAAGAATTAGGGATCTTTCAGTCAAGTGTTATACAGTGAATCCTTTAACATCTGATGCTTCTACTCAAAAGGCAGAATGAACCAATGAGGGGAGAGGAGTATGAAATTACAAACCCCAATATGCCCAGAGTGGTGGCAGAATCCCAGCATTAGACTCTGGCAGCTGCTAAGCCAGCCAATACCTGAACAAGAAGCCCCTCTATGACATACCGAACAAGTAATTGCCCAATCTTTACATGAATAGCTTTGGGGATGGGAGGAGAAGGATCACCTCCTCTTATACTTTGGGATGGCTCTCACTGGTTAAAAGCTTCTTTAGACTGAGTCAGAATCTGCCCTTTTTATAATGCCCACCCATTACTCTTGGTTCTGACTTCTGGGGCTGAAAAGACCAAGTCTAATGCCTCCTCCATGTGAGGATGCATTTGGACATGGATATCATGTCCTCCAACCCCAATTTCTTCATCCAAGTCTCATGTTCAATGCATAAGTGATCTCCTGGCTAAGCCACAAGGATACAAGAAAGGCAAAAACAGTCTCTGCCATCAAGGAGCCAACATGAAAACAACTACATACACTGGAGGTGGCTGCTGAGAGATGAATGGACAACTGAGGTTTGGAGAAACTTGAGGAAGGGGACACCAAGCAGAAGGCTGCTTAAATAGTCCAGGTGAGGGGTGATGAGGGCCTGCAGCAGAGTGGCAGCTGTGTACAGGGAAAGGGAGGTATGAGAGAGATGGTGAGAAGGAAGAAATGACAAGATTGGGCACCAGATTAGCTATATAGGTTGAGTGCAAGCAAGGAGCAGAGGATGTGTGACTTGGGTAACTGGGAGAATGGTAGTATCCTCAACAATAACTGGGATGTTGAGAACAATAGAGGGTTTTTGGAGGTTTTTGAAGGAAAATAATGAGTTATTTTGGGGTCATGTTTAGTTCTCAATACCTATGGGACATCCCATCTAAGATGTCCGAGAGAGAGTTGGAGCTGCATAAATGTAGTCTAGGAGAGACTAGGGCTGGATATGTAGAGTTGAGAAACATCTTAACAGAGATAATAATTGAACACATGGTAGCTGATAAGATCACCAAGTGAGATAGTACATAAGGAGAAGAGAAGAGGTCTTAAGAGAAAGCTTTGGAGGACACCTAGGGTTAGTAGGCATGACCTGATTGAAGATACAGTAAAGGACAGTAAGGGGGAAAGGTCAAACAGGTGGGAGGAGAACCAGGAAAGAACAATGTCATAAAAACTTAGAGAGGAGTAAACAACTAGAAGAGGGTGATCAGTGTCAAAGATTGCAGAGAAATTTTTTTAAGTGAAGATTGAGAAAATGCCATTACCAGAATAACAGTATTTTATCAGAAATGATGAGCAGGCAGACTTCAGAAAAACCTGGAAAGATTTGTATAAACTGATGCTGAGTGAAGTGAGCAGAACCAGGAGAACACTGTACATAGTAACTACAACATTATATGATGATCAATTATGATAGACTTAGCTCTTCTCAGCAACGCAATGATCTAAGACAAGGGCCTCAGGATGGAAAATGCCAACCACATCCAGGGAAAGAACTATGGAGTCTGAATGCAGATTGAAGCATACTATTTTCACTTTTTTGTTTCTTTTCGTTCTTTCTTGCGGTTTTCCCCTTTTGTTCTGAGTCTTCTTTCACAAAATGACTAATGTGGAAATATGCTTAACATGATCATACATGTAAAACCTATATCAGACTGGGGAGGGAGGGAGAAAAAATTGGAGCTCAAAATCTTACAAAGATGAATGTTGAAAACTATCTTTAAATGTAATTGGAAAAAAATACCAAACAAAAAATAAATAAATAATTTTTTTAAAAGAAATAAAATGCCATTACCTTTGGCAAGGTAAGAGATCATTGGCATCTTTGGAGAAAGCAATTTCAGTTGGATGACGAGGTAAGAAGAAAGACTACAGAGGTTTACAGAGGTAACAAACTTGCTGCCCACAAAACTCCCCAGTGTGGTTTGAACCGGATTAAAATGTAATTGGGAAATGTTTTTAAAAATTAATAAAGATACCAGGTGAGAAGATAGGAATGGCTGCATGCTTTGAGACTTGAGGAAGGATGAAAGAGTTTGGAAAAGCCACTGTAGTGAGTAGGATAATGAATCAGTTAGGAGGTGTAAACAGATCGATTGCTTTGCTGCAGCTGAGATGATGTAATTTACATTTGTCCAGGATCTAGGCAGCACAGTTTCATGATTTTTTTCTGGCTCCATTCAGTAGCATGTGACTATAAGCAAAGGAGTCCCTTGGTGGGAATATTCCAAGACCGAGGTTTCCAAAACATTGATAGGGTAAGGGTTTTATAAAAGACTGTAGAGTGTGGTGTTGAATTGAACTGGGTGCAGAAAGGGAAGGAAGGAAGGAAAATATAGACAACAACCACCTAGGAAAGATCTGAGGACTTCAGGGACAGGAGGCCATGGAGATCATAAGGGAGAGGGGGAGAGAGGGAGACATGGGGTGGGGGAAGAGGGAGAGAGAAAGAGAGAGAGAGAGAAAAATGATAAAAAGATTATTATTAGAAAAGGAATTTCAGCATTTGTGGGCATGGAAGTGGAACACTTGTGGGCATATGGCCAGATCAAGGGGATGACCATCTCTATGCATAGCTGAGGTCATGGGAATTGAGCAGAATGAGGAAGTGAGAAGTCAGACTGTCTGGAGAAGTATCAATATATATGCTGAATTCCTCTAGTATGAGGAGAGCAATTGGGGTGGAGAGAAGCTCTAAGCCAAGCAATGAACATCCATAGAGAAAAAGAGAAGCCCTGGCAGTCAGAAGATAACAGCTACTAGAATTTTAATTGGGTGATTAAATTTAGGTTGAATCAACCTGAAGGGAGGAGGGGTTACTGAGGGATTATTTCCAGACTCCATTCTGTTTCCTAAAAAAAAGAAAAAAAAAGAAATGGGACATTTGCCCATGCAATACTTTCCATGATTTTTCAAAAATCATTAACAAGAAATCAACAATCGAAGTTGACAGTTACTTATTCAATATCACTGACAGTGCCATTCATCTGGGCCAGGGTACTTGAGCTTCTCAAGGGCAGGAGTTCCACTCTTACTAGCTCCCTGCTTACTTTGGACAGAAACTATAAGCTCCTGGAGGGTTGTCTTCCTATTCCCAGTGCCCGGCACACAGTAGGTGCTTAACAAATACTCATTAAATTAACTCCCTATTAGCTATTTTTCTTCTGTCTTTTTTAGCCCAAAGATCATTCTCCTTGTCAAAGAGAAACAAAATTTAAAACGAGTAGTGCCGTGATATAACTTCTTCAACTCTGCAAAGTGCTAAACAGGCTGCTGCCACTTTAGTTATAGTAGCCAGCGCTTAGAGCTGGAGGCCAATTTCCCATCCTGGAAGATAGAAGTTAGCACCATTCTAGGCTAGCTCCCATGGTAAACTAGTGGGCAGAAACACACATAGTGTGACTCAGGAGCAGAATGAATTTTTCCACCTAAGGTATGACCTAATGACCTGAAAATTGATTAATTTACTGAAAAATGCCTCAGTGCTCTAAGCAACTTTATTTACATGACACAAGTAAAGATTTTATTCTGGAAGAGAATGTTCCACCCCTGGCCTAGCAAAGAATCAAAGGCAACCCAAAGGTGCCAAAGATGACCTTTCTGAAGTTCAGGCATGCTTGTTAGCAGTACCCTCTGGGCAGTCTACCTGAGCAGTAAAATGATGCCTCAATTGGCTTCCTAGGAGACAAATAGTTTCCTTCCAGATTTATGAGGTTTTTAAAATGACCTAAATACTAAACAGCTGTTAAACTTTCTTTATTATAGAACTCTAAAACATTTTACCTTTGGTCCCAAAACAATTTCACCTACTACTCAGTGACTGACCTGGGAGGGAAGGAAGCAAGGAAACCTCCCTATTCCTCTAAAATAAACAAATATCCCTTTATTGAAGGCTAGGAAAAGGAAAGCAAGGTAAAATAATTTTAAAGTGATCTCCCATTCATTATTTAAAAAAAAAAGAAATTGGGGCAACTAGGTGGCACAGTGAATAGAGCACTAGCCCTGGAGTCAGGAGGACTTGAGTTCAAATTTGGCCTCAGACATTTAACACTTAGTAGCTGTGTGACCTTGGGCAAATCACTTAACCCCAATTGTCCTGCCTTCCCACCTCGAAAAAAGAAAAAAAAAGAAATGGGGAAAAGAGGACCAAACATGTCTATCTCCTCAAAGGCTAATACTAAATGTGTTAGCAATTTGCCCTCTTTAAGAGACTCTCCCTAGGGCTTCCTGATGTAGTGCCAAGCACTGTCAGGAAAAGAAAAATAGAATATGCTGCCCGACCCTTCAGGAGCTTCCAACTTACCTGCCCCCTCCAGATTCACTGATCTTGGTCCTCTCTCCCACTACAACCTAGTAAATTGTCTTCAAGAGGTTGGATGGCCCAGAATGTCACCACCCACCTTCTCAACGTGGTGATGAGCTGCTTTGGACATAGTGAGGCTGGTCTTCAAATGATAAATGTCTAAGTTTGATGCCAAGTTCACATGCTAAACCTTCCTAACCTGGTAGGACTTGCCCCCTCCCATAACCTTCAAAAATCACCTCCATGCCACAAAGAGGCACAAGCAGAAGACATACTGCTCTCATATAATGCTCTAATAAAATATCTGTGGGCTCCAAATAGACTTTTGGGGTGTCTCCATGTAGCCAGAGAGATGGGATCTGGAGCTATGATTTCCTAGGTACAGTCAACTCTCAGTATGGGAAACTTCCTACATCAATGCAGATTAACAAGTCTTGACCCTCGACTTGGAGTCTTTGAGTGTTGCCTAGTGAACAGACAGGTTAAGAGATTTGTTCCTGGTCATAAAACAGGGACGAAGCAGAGGCAGGAAGAGCTGTCACTTCATCATGCTGCCTGAAATAGTTCCAAATAAAATGATAGGATATATTAGTTCCTTCTCACTCATTCTAGAAACACGTATTGAGCACCTACTGTGTGCAGGGCACAGTATTTAGTTCTAGGGGATATGCCATGGTTCACATAAAGTTTATGATCTATTCGAGGAATAAAGCACAACAGGACACACACTCAACTAGCTGTAATGCACAATATTCCATCAGTTTTTCAATCTTTAGTTCATTGCATTACTGAGTCACTTTTCAAGAGGTATATGTACCTGAAGTTACATTACTGAGTTACATTTCAAGAGGCTTGTGCATTGAGGTCTATGGCCTTTATCTGGGAAAAGCAAAAACTCTAAAGTACTATGGCAAAAACCCCTTTCATCTAAGCTCCAAGAACATGGTTTGAGTGGTTCTTTTCATTTGAAATACATATTTGTTCCCAATACTCAAGCTTTTTTTTTTTCTTCAGCAAAATTGATTGAAAGAAGCATTCATGTCTCTCACATTTCAATTCCAGGATGGAATTCAGCTTTATAAAAAGAAAATGGATTTTGAAAGAGACTAGAATCAAATTCATTGAAAAGGAAGTAAAGTGTTTTTCCCAAATTGTTTAGGAGGCTTGGGTATTTTTGTTCGCTTTTATCATTGGTTTGATATGGAGAGAATAAAAAGGAATTTTTTAAAAAGAAGGATGCAGCTAAGAGACCTAATAATCGTATGGCTTCTCAATGCCCAATGTATTAGTTTCAGTTAAGTAAGTGGTACGCTTCAAAGCCTATATATATATCTATCTATAGCAATGATGTGGGCCAAGTGATGGTACCCCTCTATAGATGGCAAGAGGTGGGCTAGACAATAGGACAGGTGTCTCTATAGAAAGATGTGGGCTCCATCGAGCAGATTCAGAATTGACTGAGTAATTACATCCAAAGAAGAATCACTAACAAGGCACTCTCAATCAGGAGGCCAGCCTCAAGCACTAGGCCTCAGGCATTGTTGTTTGGCACTGGATTTTTTTTAACGTTTTTATCAGTGACTTGAATAAACTACCTCCATATCAAATGGGCAATGACACAGAGCATAGCTTACCACTGGGAGACCTAAAGAAAATGCCAAAATCTATCCACCGATTGCAACACTGTGCCAAAGCTACTAAAATGAAAGTTCAGAAGAGGGGAATTTTGTAAAGTCTTACACTTGGGTTCAAAAAAATCCACCTCTTCCTATCAATATGGCTAGGCAGGATGGCCTTGTAGTGCAGGGGTGGAGAACCTGTGGCCTTGAGGCCACATGTGGCCCTCTGGGTCTTCAAGTGCAGCCCTTTGACTGAATCTAAACTTCACAGAACAAATCCCCTTCATAAAAGGATTTGTTCTAGAAAACTTGGACTCAAAGGGCTGCCTCCAAGGACCTAGAGAACCACGTGTGGCCTCAAAGTCACAGGTTTCCCACCCCTGCTTTAGAGGAAGGTCTTGTTCACACATAGGTTAGAGTCAATGGCCTCTGAGGTGCATGGGGGAAAGGTCCAATGAGTCTTTAAATAGCTAGCATTTAGATGATGCTTTAAAGTTTGCAAAATACTTGGCATATATTATCCCATAGGTATTTACCAGGATATTACAAAAGATGTTTGACTGGACTGACATGCATACTGTTTCCACTAAAGGGGTCTACAATCCCTCCATACCTTAGTACAAGAATGCATGAGTTGCTATGGCCCCAAAGTTAGGTTGGCAGTGGTGCTGCTCTCCATTGGTTGGCATCTGAAGAGAAAACTCAATCTGTCAGTGGGTCGGCACTGGAAACCTTCCCATCCTGCCTGGGCCTGCCTAAGCCTGCCCTCCACTGTCATTAGCTTGAGGAATCCCAGGCCACCTCCACATGCTGAGGAGATAGCAGATGGATAGATTGCTTGAAATCAACCAATTTATTTTTTTTTAACAGGAACATAGAAGTGGCGCTAAGGCATAAGTTGAAGCTCTACTTTCTTAACCTCTGAATCACTTCATATCACATAGCGCTGAACAGATCTCACTTTCCATACAGCAGCAAGATGCTTCCAAGAATCAGTCTGAGCATCATAACTTGTGGTAGGAAGCACTAGCCTGCTTAGATCACAATGAGATGGACAGAACCCAGAATTCCTGGTCCCTTGGATTCCCCCAATGTACAAACAGTTGGACCAAGGGTTATAGTTGGGACCATTCTCAGAACCACTATGCCAATGAGCATGCAACAATAATGCAAAATAGATTTTTTTTATTTAAGATTTCTCTAGCTCTTCCTTTGGGACAGGGAGGTCATCTCTTTAGAATGCTTGCCAGGGTACACTCATACAGCAAGGCATCTCCCTACCTGGAGAAATTCTGCCCTACCACCCCTTCCATGTAGGGGAGCAGCTTGAGCCAGCTCCCTAGACTAGCAACATATTGGACTATCCAAGTCATTCTGATCTCAATCAATTTGGAAGTGAAGTCACAATGTAATGAAAAATCTTCTTGCTGGTAAATGATATTTACTTAGAAAAGAAAGATACAAGTTAAGGATCAACATCTCTAGCTATAGATCTCCTGAAAATGAAAAACGTGTCCTTCAGTACCTGTGAGCAGAATTCGGCTTTTCAAAGGAGAAGGGCGGAGGGAGGCAAGGGGAAGAAGTAGAGTTAGTTGATCTTTTAAAAATGTACCATTTGGATTACCACATACAAACCAACGGTATACTTCTACACCAATTCCACTCAAGGGTTTGTGAAAAGCAGACCCGGGGTGATACATATACCTGAGATGGGAAACAGAAGTAATTATTCATCATTACAGCTGGGACATTTCCAACAGAGAAAGAACCTGAACCTGTAATTCTCCATTACAGGAACCAGATGAACTGACAAGAAAAAAAGGAATGCAACAGTTAAGACCTTCATAAGCTTCTTATGGGGAAGCTTTCTGTTCACCAATAGCATACATGTCCACTGACATGGGTTAACTGGCAATCTACTCTCCATCCCCTCAAAAAGTCAATGCTTCAATGTACAATAGGAATTGGAAAGGAAATCACCCCCTTTCACACCAACTGATCTCACTGCTAGGACCATATTCTAAGAATGTTATTGAAATATTAAAAAACTCAGCAAAACAAAAAGAGTATCACAGATCTGGAGCTAGAAGTAGCCTTTGAGGCCAGCTACTACAACCCTCACATTCTACAGAGAAGGCAACTGAGCTCCAATGGAAGGAAAGTGACTTGGCCAAGGTCACACAGGAAATTAGCAGCTAAGCCTAAAACCCAAGTTCACTAATTGCAAATCTGGTGGTCTTATCCACTGTAGCATGCTGATTCACTCTAATCATAGCAGCTTTATAATGATTTGTAATAACTAGACAATGGAAACAACATATGTTTCCAGAAATTGGGGGCTGGCTGACTCAACTGTGGTGAATGAATGCCATGGAATATTATTTCACCGTGAGAAATGACAAATAGGGAGAACAAAAGACATATGGGAAGCCTCCTATGGGGTGATACAGTGTGAAGAAAGCCAAACAAAACACACACTGATTCCAACCATGTAAACACCATCAGCAACAATAATTGCTGGAGTTGGGAGGGAGGTGAGACGAAGCTCAGAAGGGGCCAGGGAAAAGAAACAGGCTATTTTAGTTATTGCCTAGTTAAAGTTCATATGTACTTTTTTAAAAGTACAAATAAAGGCAGAATTTCATGTATGATTAATTTTTTCTTTGAGTCTGTGTAGGTGAATATCTGTTGATAGTTACCAAGTTTAGAATAAATACATTAAAGTTTGAAAGCTTTCCTTTTCCTTCATCCCATATAGAGACTGTGTGTGTATGTGTGTGTGTGAGTGAACACTAAGAGAACAAGCACTGATTAAGCACTTGCTGAGTACACAGTACTAAGCAAAGTGCTGTGGGTATACAAAAGGCAGTATGGTTTAGTGGGAAGAGGACTGGATTTGCAGTCAGATGATGACTGAGTTCAAATTCGGCCTCCACCACCTATATGGGGCCTTAGACAAGTTACTTTAGGCAGCTAGGTGGCACAGTGGCTAGAGTGCTGGACTTGGAGTCAGAAAGACCTGAGTTCAAATTCTGACTCAGACACTAGCTCTATGACCTTGGGGGCAAAGCACTTCACTTCTCTTGGACTTAGCTTCCTCATCAGGGATAATTATAACAACACCTCTCTTCCAGGCTTGTTGTGATGAATCTCTAGAGAAAAGAACAATTAGTTAAGAAGTAAAAGTGGTAAGCTTTACCCTAGAAAGAAAAAAATCTGAAAGCTGAAACAAATCAAACCAAAAACAATGATTCCGAAAGACAGTAAGAATATTAGAACAAAATCAAAAGATTGACAACACAGAAGAAAATGTAAGATGTCACATATCAAAAACAACTAACCCTAATCCCCCAAAAAGGGCCTAGACACAATATTTTAAGAAATTGTAAAGGAAAACTGCCCAATCTATTACAAGCAAAGGGCAAAGAGAAGATAGGAATAATTTCCCCATCGCTTCCTGAAAGGGATTCCAAAAGGAAAAGTCCCAGGAATGCCACAGCCAGAACCCAGAGCTCTGACATCAAAATAACAATGCTACAAACAGCCCAAAAGATTCAAATGCCAAGTTCTTGGTTCAAATACCAAGGAGCCACAGTCAGGGTATCATAAGACCTGGTGGTTTTGACTACAGATGACAGGAAATCTTGGAATACAATATTCCAAAAGGCAAAAGCTATAAATTTACAATCAAGAATAACTTGCCCTGCACAGCTGAATATAATTAAGTGGGGGGGGGGGGGAGGAGATGGAAGATTTATGGACTTTCAAGTATCTCTGATGAAACAAGCTGAGCTAAGAAGGAATTCTGAAATGCAAACAAGAGTCCAGAGAAAGCTAGAAAGGTAAATTTATTGAAGTGAGTAGAGGGAGCTACGTGATAATGTAAGGCTGACATTTAATAGGAGAGAAAAGAAACAAATGTCTCTTTAGAACATTCATTTCTTCAAAGAATATTGAGGGAGTGAATACGAACAGCAAGGGAACTGGGAGTCCATTAGTTCTATTCTGAGGGCTTTAAGAGAGGAAAGACAAGGGAAAGTCAAAGGAGGAATACAGTAGGATGGAAAAGAGGAAAGGGGGTGGAAAAGGGCAACTGGTTTGGTACATGTGGGGAAGGGAGCAGGCATTAGACAAATCTCACTCTTATCCAAACTGGACAATGGCAGGCTGAACATAAATACACGCACACACACAGAATTTGGTTGGAAATACACCAGACTCAACAGGGAAACAAGCAGAAACATGGGGATGGGTGTTAAGAGGGAGGGTTTAGACCAATGGTTCTCAACCTTCCTAAAGTCACAACCCTTTAATACAGTTCCTCATGTCATGGTGACCCTCAACCATAAAATTATTTTCGTTGCTACTTCCTAACTATAATTTTGCTACTGCTATGAATCGTAATGTAAATACCTGATATGCAGGATGTATTTTCATTGTTACAAATTGAACATAACCCACAGGTTGAGAACCGCTGGTTTAGACCCAAGCAAATCAAACTTCCTGATCTTGCAAGGATTAGTAAAAAGGGGGGAAAAAGAAATCAGAAAAACTAGCATCTGGGGTAGGGGGTATGGGTCAATCGGGAAAGAGCAGAACAGACTGTGGTCTATAACTGTAATGGAATATTATTGTTCTGTTACCAAAATGATGAAAGAGATAGTTTCTGAGAATACTGGATACTGTGAAGAGAGTGAAATGAGGACAACCGATACAAGGTCAACAATGACATGAAGACAAACAACTTGGAAAGTGTGATCGATGCAATGACCAAGCGTATCTCCAGAGGGACCATGAGGAAATGGATACAATGTACAGGAAGGCACATGGCCACCACGTCGATTCATTTTCTTTGCTTGGGCTTTTCTGTTACAAGTGTTTTTTTTCTCGCTGCAGCTTTAATCTGGAAGTACGGTGGTGGGAAGCTTAGCAATAGTGATGCCAAAAAGGGAGATCATGGAAACCTTTTTTTAAAATGCCCAGCAAAAAAATAAAATAAAATGCCCAGCAAAAAACAGAACATAGACAAGAAGGACATTTTTGAAAGCAACATGTAGAATTATTATATACTTTTTTTTTAAAAGCAAGTGGTATGAAATAAGAGATTCACAGTTTTATATACAGTCCTCTTTTTGTGTTCTGCTATATATATGGAAATGCTTTTTTTGAGTGTTTAAGTTCAGAATAAAAAATCTGTTTGAAAAGAAAGCAAGACACATACACATGACATGAAAGAACAGAGGCTAATATGCAATGAATAACAAACTCTATATACCATTAGAATTCTTAAAAGGGAAAGGCTATTGTGAGGCCAGTTGCTGGGAGCTACTGCCACGGCCAAACCCTGCAAGCCCCAGGTAGCAGATGGCATCTCTCTCTTCCTCCCTAACCATGCCACCACTTCAGCATTCTCCACCCTCTTGGATCTCCTCCCACCACCCAGCATCTATCTCTCCAGTTTTTGCAAGGAACTGAGGCAAACCTCAATCCCAGGAACCTGGCCTTGGATAAAGAGATTCCCTTGCTTATGAGACTGGGAGGGCATAAAATTTTTGGAAATTGCATAAAATCTTACAACATATGTGCTTCATGACAAGCCAGCCCCCAACCATGCTGCCAACCCTCCAGTCCAGCCATCTTCTTGCCACCTAAGGAGGCACTAAGAATAAGTATGGCTTCACTGAAAACAAGTCTTATAACATTAACCTCATTTCCCATTTTGATAAGGTTACTAGATTAAGAGAACACCTAGATCTGCCCCTTCACTGCTATCACACAGTATCCAGTCACACAGATTACTGCTAAGAGACCTGAGATAGTTAGGAGGGTTCATAATTTGTTGACAGACCGTGCCTAGTATGGGTTAATGGACATTAATGGATAGACATTGACCCGGAAGGAGTTTCCTGGTGACATACTAGGGAGGGTCAGGAGATGAAGCAGAAAAAATCCTAGAGCAAAACGGGGATGTGAGGAATTCAACATAGGGATAGAACCAAAAAGAACAAGGGTGGGAGGTGGAGTGGCTGAGCCATCATTAGCACAAATCACTGTCCCAAGGATTACATCTGTCCAAGTTTAATCTGCAAACAAAAAGAAATCCTTTTCCCCTCTCTACTGTGTCTAACCCACATCCTCTTCAATCTCTCACTACTGACTGTTCTTCCATTTGTTGACAAATCAAAGAGTATTTTTTAAAGCTGTAAATTTAAAGCTCTGAACATGAGCCACTCACAGACCTATTCAGAACCAGTTGAACAGTCAAGACAAATACATCCATGTCCCTATTTCATCTTCCCTCCTCTCATCTTGTCTGAGCCCTAAAAACAATAAAAAGATGGGAAAATCCAGCTCAAGGCAAAGAGCATGATGGTGCTTGTGCACAGAGACATAACCAGGGAGCGTTCCTCAAAAGGAGGCAACTGAAGTTTTCAGAAAAATACAAATTGGTAGCTGACATTTTGACTCAGGTACTGACGTCCAGAGGAGTGGTGACGGGCCAGTTGCTTCATAAACTAGAGCCTCGTTCTGTGTCTGAAAGGCCTTTTTCTTTAAGTAATGCTACATATGCCCTGATTCACATGTTAAAGACATTCCAGTCTTCACACACATTGCCCCCTCCCCCCCAATAGCAAAATAAAACCTTATTCTACAACCATGAAATCCTTTGAGTAATTCACTCACTATGGGGGCCCCCAGTCTAACCTAAGTCCTTTTCTCAAACAAGATTCTAAAGCTGAGCCTTCCTTTGCCCTGGATGTTTCCCGGTCCTTCAAGGCCAGGGAGGGGGTCCCTTTCCACATCTTTCCCATTTTTCCCCCGAGCACCATGACAAAAGAAATTTTCCAAGTTTCCTATCTATTTTTTCCACTTTCTTTTAAATGCTAGGCCTCTGTCCGAGTCCCTCGCTTGGTACTGACTCAAGCCCTGGAGAGGGTCAGAATTCAAACTACCTACTGCAGTTTAATAACAGGGGACTCTGCTGCATCTCCTTACTAATCTGGGCCTCAGTTTCCTCATCCTACTGCATCCTCAAGATTCTCTTGAGTAGCATTTTGTTTTTTACCCAGTGCTTCTTGATCATTAAAAAAAATTTCTGAAGGAAGTCCTGAAATTAGGCACTTTTTTGGTGTTTTTCTGGGAAACCAATAATTATTATATTGTCTCAACAAATTCTATATTCAGGGTTCATTGCTTGGGTTTATACAGACCTCAAGCATTTGGCTCATTGTGCTTAAAACATTTTTTTTTCTTATTTGTTGCATTTCTGAATTTTTCTGTCTTCTTTCTGCCATCATTTATCTCTTCTGCCCTTTATAGCTAAACTCTAGGTGTTGGGTACAACCCTCTCTCCTTGTTCTCCTCTTACATATCTGACTGTTCCTTCTGTCTCATTTGCTGATCATGGCTTCTAACTGTAGGCCTCCCTCAAGCTTCTATTCTGGGACCTCTTCTCTTCTCCCTCTGTTACTTTACTTGGTGTTTTCACTGGCTTCCATGGATTTAATGACCATCTCTACACCAATGACTCTCAAATTTAACCTATACTGCCCTAACCTCTCTGTTGACCTTCAATCTGGCACCTCCAACTGCCTTTCAGACATCTCAAATTGGATGTCCAGTACACATCTCAAGCTCATTATGTCCCAAACAGAACTCATTATCTTTCCCCCTAAGCCCTCCCCACCTCTTATCCTCCCTTTACCATAGAGGGCAGCACTATCCTGCTAGGGAATTATGCTGGATTCCTCACTCTCTCTCACCCTCCTCCCCCATGTCCAATCTGTTGCCAAGGCCTGTCGAGTTTACCTTTACGGTATCGCTCAAATACATTCCCTCCTCTCCCCTGAGTGCCACCAATCTGGTGTGAGCCTTCATCACCTCATGCCTGGACTATTAAAATAGGCTGTTGATGGGTTTGCCTGCCTTAAGTCACTCCCCACTCCAATTCATTCATGCTCCCATTCAGCCACCAAAGTGATTTTCCTAAAGCTTAGGTCTGATTATGTCACATTTTCCCCCAACTCAATAAACTCCAGTGATTCCCTATTACCTCAAGAACCAAATACAAAGCACTTGTTTGGCATTTAAAGCCCTTCCTAAGCCAGCCACCTCCTGCCATCCAGTCTTCTTACACTTTTCTCCCCAACAGGTACTTTTCAATCCAACAACACTGCTTCCCTGGTTGTGTCACAAACAAGCCCCTCACCTCTCAGCTCTGGGCATTCTCTCAGGCTGCCTCCCACACCTGGAATGCTCTCTCTCCCCTGCTCTAACTCCTGGCCTCCCTGGCTTCCTTTAAGTTCCAACTAAAATCCTTTTACTGTAAGCTGTCCCCCATCCTTCAATCCTAGTGTCTTCTTTCTTTCAATTACTTCCTGTTTATCCTGTATACAGCCATCCCTTGTTTTACTGCACTTCACTTTATTCCGCTTCACCGATATTGCATTTTTCTTCAAAATTAAAGGTTTGTGGCAAGCCAGTGGCCAGCAAATCGTTTGGCACCATTTTTCAAAAGCATGTGCTCACATCATGTCTCTGTATCACCATTTGGTAATTCTCACAATATTTCAAACCTTTAAATTATTTATTATTATTATTATCATATTTTTATTATCATTACATCTCTTATGCTGATCTGTGATCAGTGATCTTGGATGTTACTATTGTAATTCTTTTGGGGGCACCAGGAACCGAGCCCATGTAAGATGGCGAAATGTTGTGTGTGTGTTCTTACCACTCCACCAATCTGTGATTCCCCCATCTCTCTCCCTCTCCTCAGGCCTTCCTATTTCCTCAGACACAGCAATATTGAAACTAAACCAATGAATAAGCCTACAAAGGCCTCTAAGTGTTCAAATTAAAGGAATAATCAATCGATGGGCAAACTTCATTCTTATTGTAAGAAACTGCCACAGTCACACCAGTCTTCACAACCACCTTCCTTATCAGTCAGCAGTCATCAATATGAGCAAGACCCTCCACCAGCAAAAAGAGTATGACTTGCTTACGGCTCAGATGATGGATAGCAATTTTAGCAATAAAGCATTTTTAAATTAAGGTGTGTACACTGCCTTTTTAGACATAATACTACTACACACTTCATAGACTACATTATAATGTAAACATGACTTTTATATGCACTGAGAAATCAAAAAATTCCTATGACTAGCTTTACTGTGAAATTTGCTTAATTTCAAAATCTGATTTATTGTAGTGGTGTGGAACCAAACCCATAATATCACTGAGCATGCTTGTATAGCTCGCTTTGTATATATTTCTTTGCACACTGTCTCCCCCATTAGATCATAAGCTCCTTGAGGGCAGGAGTTGTCTTTTGCTTCTTTTTGTACCCCCAGCACTAAGCACCTGGTACGTAGTAGGTGCTTAATAAATGTCGACTGACTGATCACATGACCACTGTGTAATGCAGAGTTTCTATCCACTGTTCCAAATGGGTGATTAGTTACCATTTCTCTACTGAAGACACCCAGATCTACTTATCAGTCAGTCAACAACCATTAATTAAGTGTTATCTATGTGCCAGCCACTATGCTCAGTATTGTAATCAAGGGCCAACCTGCCCACCCCCAGCACCACCACCAAAGAGCTCACATTCTAATGGGAGAAACAACATACAAAGGACTGCACAGAACAGAAAATAGACAATATAAATAAAAAGCAATGCCAGATGGAAGGTGGTAGCGGTGTGGGGAACTGGGAAAGGGGCCTGGGAGGGTGGGGTTTGAGTTAGTCTCAAGGGAAGCCAGGGAAGCCAGGAGGTCAAGATAAAGAGGGAGAACATACCAGGCATGGGGGATAGCCAGTGCAAAGTCTTGGAGGTGGGAAATGAAGTGGTATGTGTGAGGAAGAACAAAGAGGCCAGTGTCACTGGGTCTTAAAGTATGCAAAGGGAGCAAGGTACAATACTAGAAAGGTAGGAAGGGGTCAGATTGGAAAGGACTTTAGATGCCAAATGGATTCTTTATATATTTGATCCTAGAGATAGCAGGGAGCCACTGAGGTTTGTTGAGTAGGAAGGTGACATGGTCAGATCCAGATCACTTGTGGAAAATCACTTTGACAGGTGAGTGGAGAATGGACTGAGTGAAGACAG
Source organism: Pseudochirops cupreus (assembly GCA_028627135.1). Taxonomy (NCBI): domain Eukaryota; kingdom Metazoa; phylum Chordata; class Mammalia; order Diprotodontia; family Pseudocheiridae; genus Pseudochirops; species Pseudochirops cupreus. Next base: position 41,895,145 of record CM053582.1, on the reverse strand, counting down.
ACTTGAGTCAGGGAGGGCAGCCAGCAGCCTTTCACAATCATCTGAATGTGAGATGATGAGGGTCTGTATCATGAAGACATCTCTGTGAAAGGAAAGAAGACCTATACAAGATATGTTGTGAAGCAGAAATAAAAACAATCTCTATCTTTAAGCAGCTTGCATTCTAATGAGGGAAGGCAACACATAAAAGGGAACTGCAAGGTGGGCGAGGTAACATGAAGGTGCCTGGAGCAGGGCATTGTGGGGAAAGTCCGAGAGTCTGGAGTACAGCCTGGAGAGGAATGAAGGCTGACCTGGGTCTCCTCCTTAAAAAAGGAGGTTCTAGGAAGAACCAGCCAGGGACAGAGGTCACTGGAATCAGAAGGAAAGGCCACAGTCAAGGCTGTCAAGGACCATACTGAAGTTGAAGGCCTGAGTGACTGAAAGCACAATGGTGCTCTTAACAGTAAGAAGAAAGGTAGGAAAAGGGGG
>CM053582.1:41853204-41894174 GCA_028627135.1 Pseudochirops cupreus | reverse complement strand
GGCCACACCCTCATTCCCATAGCAGAATTGTTATTCAGTTGTTTTTCAGTTGTGTCTGACTCTCTTTGATCCCATTTGGGGTTTTCTTGGCAGAGATACTGGAGGGGTTTGCCATTTCCTTCTCCAGCTCATTTTACAGATGAGAAAACTGAGGCAAACAAGGTTAAGTAACTTGCCCAGGGTCACACAGCCAAGAAGTATCTGAGGCCACACTTGAACTCGGGAAGAGGAGTCTTCCTGACTGCAGGTCCAGGGTTCTAGTCCATCCACCTGCCATTTCACTATTTCTGAAAACAAGTCCTGACAGGTGGCTTATAAAGTTTTAGAAACAAAGATTGCTGATCTCATATTTTCAATTTCAGAAAACATCCCATCATATTGTTTTAAATCAGCGCATAAGCTAAATGCCTATTATACATCCAGCTCTGTCCGTCCATCTGTATGTTTAATAACAAAAGGTGTTGTGGTGAGCAAATTAAGTATTACCCATAGAAGTCTTAATTTCCAAAAGGGTAATTTGTAAGAGGCAATTATTTCATTAGTACACAATGAGGCCTGCTAAAAGTACTGACCCAGCCTGCAGACTGATAAGAGCTCATTTTTTACCTACTTCAAAGTGTCTTTGATTTACCTATCCAAGGAGATGAAAGGAGAGGAACTCTTCCAGACTGAATGCTTCAAAGCTTCCTGACCATGAACCCAGACCTGATGTGTAAAACAAGACACAGGAACACCTCATTGGTCCACTGACAAGTTATCGGATGTTCTCTATCAGCACATGTACTTAGACAGGGCTGTGATGTCCTCCACCTAGGAAGGGCTACCCATAAATAAAGCTTTCCTTTTGACCTATTTCAGTCCATCTGATCAACTTCAGGCCTTGTTTCCTCTAGATGTCTAGTCTGGTCTCCTCTGGCATGCCTCAGAAATCAAAGCATGATAAACAACCCTCCTGTTCCATTCCTGCTTTCATGGAAACCTGTCCAAGTGAAATGGTTTGCATTCTAATCTCTAAGCCACAGGCAGACCATGGAAAGAAGCCTCATCCCCTGGATTAGGCAAAAGTTCTGGGGAACAGCATATTTTCCTTGAGGAGCAAAGAAGAAATGAGCCAAGTGACACTGTCTGCTCTCTGAGATCTGGGGCCAGATCCTATGAAATGTCAGTTAACATTAAAATGAGAGTGCCACTAAAATTCCCAAGTTACACTTGCCTAAAAAGGTTGTTTATTTTTCATGGATTTTATCTGGAAGACTCCTGTATCATATGAGAAGAAGCTTGATTTTTCTCCCAGGAAAGGAAAAAAATTCCCACTCAAGCCTTCAGGATTTCAGCAAAGTACCAGGCAATAAAAGCCATACTAAGTGAATGTAGGTTTCTCAGTCATGCCCTAGTCCTCTAGCCTAACACTATTCACAGAAACTCCATTTAGGAAAAAAAGGACTATCATTGGGGCAAAAATGAAAGGATTAAAAAAAACAACCTTTTTGGTTTTCCCAGGGAATTCTCAAAAGTGCTATGGGCTGAATCTAGTTGCCTACCCAAGTAAGAGAGCCTTAATTCAGGGAGGAATTTTTTGATTTCTGGGACCAAACGTAGAGAAAAGAACAGGCCAAAACATAGCACTGTTGTTTCTCCATGTCAGTCATCACTTACAACCCAATCCATAGAGGAGGCCACTTGGGTGATAAAATCCTCCCAGAAGCAGCATTTTGAGAGAAGCAGCTTGGTATACAGGAGAGAGCAGAGCCCTGGGCTGTATGCCAACAGACCTGGCTTCCAATCATGGCTCCTCCCACTTATTTGCTGTGTGTGACCTTGGCAAGTTATTTTTTTTCTTTCTGAACCTCAGTTTTCTCATGTGAAAAATAAGGAGCAGAATAAATGTCCTAGCTGTAATCCCAGGCCTATTGTGGGAAGTGTTTGGTTAAACCCTTCAAGGCTACAAGAAAGGAGAGCTTTCTCCCAGTCAGAATTTTATAAAACCCTCTTCAAGAAATGTTTGTTGTTCTCCTTTTTGGGGGGGGAAGGGGGAATGACACATTTTTTAATTAGGCCTGAAAGGATTTTGTGGGGGGAAAGTGCAGGCCCATTCTAGCACTTCCTCATTATCTGTAAATACAGAGTTTTTATAAGGGAGATAGTTTACTGAGAGCTTTACATTGTCATCCAGCAACCCATTATCTGATCAGGGCTCTTCCAAAGTGAGGCCTGAGCTTGAGCCAACCTTAAAGCAGCTGTCTTCGGCAGGGAGTAGCAACAAGGCCCCTTTCACCACTCCTCAGGGAACAGTTTCTCCAGGGGTATCATCTGTGCTTCTCTGGCAGAGATGAGGGGAGGACCAGGGCCAGACGGAAGGATAAGGTTATGGAGACAGTAGGGTTTGGACCAAGGATTGTTGGGCCACCAGCAATGGGCTACTGGGGCAAAAGATGGGGCTGAAGAGCAGAAAGACCAAGTGGAGCTCGGGTCACAGAATCCCCCAGATAGAAAATACATACACATACACACACACACACACACACACACACACACACACGTTTTCCATTTTCATGCAGCCTGAAAAGGAAGCATTTCTAGGTCTTATGCTCCTGTGTTCTTAAAGAAATCACAATTTCTGGTTCTACAACGGGTATTCTTTACCTCATTAACTCAGTTCTGCCACCTAAGGTTTGGGGAAGAGCCCATGGGTCATGCTGGGATTTGTCTAAAAGAGCTGAGTGCTTTTGACCAGCAGATGAAGAAATCCAAATAAGGAGATCACAGCAGGGCAGACTTGAGAGGTCATCTAGTTCAACCCTCTCATTTTATAGAGAAGGAAAGTGCGGCCCAGAAAAGGAAGTGACTTGCCTAAGGTCACACAGATGGTGGGGCTAGGATTTGAACCCAGGTTCTTGGACCCCAAATTAGGCAGTTTCCACTATTTCATGCTGGTTCTCATCCACCTACCATGCATATCCCCACAGGAAACAGCATGCACCATGTAGTTCAAACCACTTGCTCCCCAAGATCAATACTTCCCCAAATCTTGGTGCTAATGGCCTTTTCTTGATCCTCCTCCTTGGCAGACCCTCAGCAGCCTCTGACACTCTGGCCCCTTTACCTAGGTCTCCTTTCTCTGTGGCTTGTCATGGCCTCACTCTCCTGATTCTCTTCCTCCTTGGTCTTTACTAGATCTTTACTAGATCTTCATCCCCTTCATCCCCCAAAGCTCTGTCCTGGGCCCTCGTCTCTTCTCCCTCCCTTGGTAAACCTATCAGTTCCCAGGGATTAATGATCATGTCTATTCAGATGATTCTCAGGACAGTTTATCCAACCCTAAGTTGCCATTTGCATATTAGAGATTTCAAATGGGATGTCCTATAGGCATCTTAAACTCAACATGCCCTGAACTCATAACCTTTTATCTCAAGCCCTATCCCCATCCAATGGCCTAACTTCTCTCTTCTGTCTTCCCAGGTTCACACCCAAGGTTATCATCCCAGACTCCTCCCTCTCTCAGCCCCTCTGGCCAATCTATTGCTGAGGCTTGTAGAGCTTATCTTCCCAATATCTCTAGCGAATGCACCTGTCTGTCTTTGTCTATGACAGGGTTATCCACACAGTGCAGGCCATCATCAACATGAGCTCCCACAAGTCTCTGTGAACTCCAGTCTACCCTCCACTCGGCTCTTAAAGCCATCTTCCAAAAGAGTAAAGCTGAGCATATCAACCCCTCCTCGATTCATATTCAATACGCTCTAGAGCAGTGATTCTCAAGCTTCCTAATGCCGCGACCCTTTAATACTGTTCCTCATGTTGTGGTGACTCCCAACCATAAAATTATTTTTGTTGCTACTTCATAACTGTAATTTTGCTACTGTTATGAATCATAATGTAAATATCTGATATGCAGGATGTATTTTCATTGTTACAAATTGAACAGAACCCACAGGTTGAGAACCGCTGCTCTAGAGGCTCCCTATCACCTCCAGGATCAATTATAAAATCTTCTGTTCAGCATTTAAAGCCTTCCATAACCTGGTCCCTTCCTACTTTTCCAGTCTTTCTATACCTTACTCCCCTTACCACACACTTGGTAATCCAATGACACTGGTCTTCTTGCTGCTGTTCCTCCCACAAGACAGCTTCAGACTCGACATTTTCACTTACTGGCCCACACGCCTGGAATTCTATATCCCTCCTCATCACCCTTTTCTGGCTTCCCTCAAGTTCCAGTTAAAATCTCACCTTCTAAGAGAAGCCTTTCCTGACCCAGCCCCTAGTGCTAGTGAGCTCCCTCTGCGAATTATTTCCAATTTATCCTCAATATATTTTGTTTGTACATAGTTGTTGTCATGTGATCTCCTCCACTAGACTGCAATCTCCTTGAGAGCAGGAATTCCTTCACTTTGGTCACTGTCATTTGGCCATTGTACACCAGCGCTCAGCACAGTGCCTGGTACCTGCTAAGTAGTTAATCAATGTTTGCTGACTTAACTTGAGACAGCACCAACCCCCCAAAGCTCTGAGAACTCCAGTGCTCCCCAGACCACCAGTATGGCTTTCAGCTACATGGAGGGGAAAAACTCTTGCAAGGAAGGGATGGGGGCCCACCATCCCTGCTAACCACTGACAGGCAGGTAAGCCCAGGCAGAGCAGCATCCCTCTGACCTCCATGTCTGCTCCCAACCCAGTCCGTGCAGCCATCATCAAGGGAGCAATGCTGGGCGAGAGACTACTGGACATGCCACAGCTACTGAAGACCCAGAAAATCAAGTTCTTACCACCAAAGTCCTTAGCACTGGAAACCAATATGGAGTGATGCAGAGGGTGATTTCAGAGAAAACTGGGAAGAATTGTATGAAGTAAGGAAGATTGAAATAAGCAGAACCAAGAGAACAATATGTGGTACAACTACACTGTAAAACCGAACAGTTTTAAAAGACTGAAGAACTCACTCTGCTCAATATAATGACCAGCCATAAGTCCAAAGGCCTGCTGCTGAAGAATGCTACCCACCTCCTGACAGAGAGGAACAGACAGAGACACAAGTTGGACGCCATAAATGTGGGAATTGGCTTTATTTGATTATGTATATTTGTTAGGAGGGTTTTGTTTTTGTTTTTGGGGGGAGAGGGATGATAGCTGAGAGGGAGAGGAGGAAAAAGTCAGTAATGGAAAAAAATTAAATTAACTTCAAAAACAAGGTTTATATATCAAATTACCTACTATCTCAAGGAGAGGAGAAGTGAGGGAGGGAAAGAGAAAATTTGTAACTCAAAACAAATTTTTAAATGAATGTCAAAAATTGTCATTATGGGGCAGTTAGGTGGCGCAGTGAATGGAGCACTGGCCCTGGAGTCAGGAGGACCTGAGTTCAAGTCTAGCCTCAGACATTTAACACTTATTAGCTATGTGACCTTGGGCAGGTCATTTAACTCCAATTGGCATGCCTTCCCCCCTAAAAAAAATTGCTATTATATGTAATTGAGGAAAAATAAAATATTATTTTAAAAAATAAGGTTTAGGCAGAGAAATAAGACACCAGTGTGGTTTTATTCATGGAAATGACATTTAAGAAGATTTGTTACCATCAACCTTGCCACTGCACCTGGAGGATCAAAAATGGGACCTTTCCATGTAATTTGCACCTGAAATCTCGGCCACCATTACTGTGTTATCTGCCATCATTAGAATATAAACTCCTTGCTAGCAAGGACTGTCTAGATCTAGGGTGGGAAATCTTCAGCCTTCAGGAAGGTAAAATTTGGATTACGTCAAGGCCGCACTTAAGGATCTGGAAGGCCACATGTATCCTCAAGGCCACCGGTTCCCTGGTCCCTGGTCTAGCTTTTTTATTTGTATCCCTAGCATTTAGCATATTATACAGTAAGTACTTAATAAATGCTTTTTCATTCATCTCACTTTCTAGGTACAAATATACAAATACCAGGTGATCACAGGTATCTCTGACCCGAGCTTCCACATCACCACGCCCCCAATCCCTCATTTTAGCCACTGCGGAACTGAGGCCCCAGAAGAAGCCACAAGGCGATCAAGGTCTTGCAGCTCAGTAGCAGCAGAGCCAGGCCTCAAATCCATGTCTCCAGAGCTCTTTCCATTACACTACACTACCTCCTCTTGAGGAAGAGACTAATCAGACCTCCCCCAAGGTGATGAAATCTGACTCTGGGAAAAGAAAATGTCACAGGCAGCTTCTCTGCAGTAGCTAGAGGGGCAGCCTAGCTTTCCTCCAGTTGCTTTTTCCTTTCCAAAAATTCAGATTTAAAACTGAAATGCTTTGGGGCATGAACTGTGTTCTTAAATGCCACATTCAGCCAACTGTAAATTACTGTGCATACTTCCAACAGGACAAAAAACAGAGAGCAGGCAGCCCACTCACCATTCCCCCTTCGGATAATAGCTCCTTTTGAACAGAAAAGGGATAATGGGTGGGCCTCCCTTCTGGACCACTGGTAGCCCTTCCAAACAAAACAAGGAGCTAAGGGTTTGATGAAAATGTACTTTGTGCCTTCAAGATTAGATCCACACCTAAAAAGGCTTCAAAGAAAAGCCGGATGAGCAGTCCTCCTTTCAGCCAAGTTTCAGCAAATAAAGACAGCCTCATGGCACAGCAGAAGGTGTGTGAGACTTGGAAACAGAAAACCTGGGGTCACTACCTAGATGACCTTGAGCAAATCATTTGGCCTCCCTGGGCCTCAGTTTCCTCATCTGTAAAATATGGTTCCTCAATTAGATCATATCTAAGGTCTTATTTAGTTAGTTATATGGCTTAGTGGATTGGAGTCAGGAAGACCTGACCCTGGCCAAGTCACTTAACCTCTCTGTGTGCCTCAGCTTTTGGAACTGTAAAATGCAGATCATAAACAACACCTACCTCCTCCCAGGGGTGTGGCAAGGATCAAATGAGCTAAGATTTGTAATTAACACAGTGCCCAGCACATATCCTATGAATCTGAGAGTCCCTCTTTTCTTAATGTCACTTACAGATGGTATAAGGTCAGGGTATAAAAATTAAAAATTCTCTTTACTTGACCAATAAGAACTGCGTTCTGGCCTAAGTATACAAATCTAGAGTATGACGTCCTTGGGCTTGGACCAAATGAGATAATGTTTGTAAGGCACTTAGCACAGTAATTGGCACTTAGTAGGCAGCTTAATAAACACTTGTTCCCTGCCCCACCCCCCGCCCCCATCCCACCTTGACCTTTAAAAGGGAGCTGTACAGGAACTCATCAAAGGCCTGCCCAGAAAGGTCAGACAGGCCCCACAGGAGATCCTGTAGAGAACTCTTCAGCTCCTGGGGTGGTAGTAACCAGACCACAAGGAGTTCCTGGGTCAAGTCAGAATGACTTGGAATGAAATCAATCAGCAGAAGACTTACTAGACCAACCAAGTCAGGGCTCAGTAGACTTGGGGCCGAGGAATAATGAAGCACAGCCACAAGGAGGAACAAACCTGTGCCTCACTCTTCACTGGTACTGTGAGATATACGGGCTGGGAGGTGATTCAACAACCACAAAATCTTTGGCTGCTTTGGCACAGGAGGCAAGCCTCCCGTTCTGGGGAGTGTTCTAAGTCTGAAAGGTTGTATAGGGCCCAGGAGGCCCAGTGCTTTCCTCCCACTGGGGTAGAGGGCTACAAGGGGCACCTACCCAGAGAGGTACCCTAAGTCTGGAGTCTTCCAGCAGAAAGAAGACAACCTGAGAGCAAACTCCAGCCCTGACATTTTCTTCTTGTGTTGCCTTGGACAAATTCATCTCCCCAGGCCTCAGTTTCCCTTGTGTATAAAATGAAGGGCTTGGACTAGACAGTCTAAGATCCTTACAGCTCTCAAGCAATCATCCTATGATCTTTTGGGGGAAGAGATACTGGGAAGTCCCATGGCCAGGGGTCCCAGCCAAAGCAATATTAGAAGTCTAGAGGATGTTTTAAGTCCCAGAGGAAAGTGTAGGTCCACTGGAGGGGGAAGAAGAGTTGGTCTGTTTCTGGGTTCGGGTACGAGTCCAAGATGTTTTCCATCAGGCACAATAAAATCCTCTATTCTGCACTTTGTCAGCCTAAGCCCTTTTCCTTTTGTTGTGGAAACCAAATTCCGAAGGTTCCAGGGGAAACCCTGAGTGGGGGCCCAAGCCACAGAGTTATTCCAAGATTGAACCCCATCCAGATAACCCCCAAACGCTGATCTCCAGCAGTTCTAGGCCACAGGGAAAGCTTATGTGCTTAGATTCCTCATTTTCAAAAATACCTTTCTTTTAAGGAACTCAAAGTACTTGCTCCTAATCACCCATTTCTTTCATCTCCAACATTCTTGGGAGGGAGGGATAAAGTGATTATCCTCAGTTTAGAGAGGAAGAAAAGAAGGCCGGGTGGTAAACTGATTACCATAGAGTCCTTTACCCCTCAGGAAGGAACTCTATTCCAGACTAATATACTGAGGGCAAAGAAGGATTAGAAATGAATTACAGTTAGGCAGCATTAAGCCGTCTTGCCTTTATGAATTCTAAAACAGCAGGCTTCATAATTGTGGGAGAGAAAGAGAAAAAAAAATAGGCTTGGGCCTGGAGGCTACCCAGTTTTTTTCAACGTAGCACAAATCTCAAACCCAAGCTTCTTCTAGAAACAAAAATCCTTCATTTCAATAGCGATTCTCGATATTCACCCATATTGCTGGATGGTTGAGACACTGGGACACAACAATCCTGAAAAAAAAGCGTTCAATACATATCCCATGTTGGGGGGGTGGGGGATGGAGGGAGACATGGTAGGGATAAGCAGGCTACCATCTATAACTGAGCAGGAACTTGGGAAAAGCTGATATAAAAAGAGCCATTGGGTATGACTTCCAGGAAGAAAGGATGGGTTGGTCAGATGGCAAGGCAAGGATGACAGGCAGGGCAGCTGGAGTGCTCCACCAACATCCTGGGAATGTGAGGAGAAAGTGAGGATGGCCTCCAGTTACAGGGAGTAGACTATCTATGGTGAACTTATGGAAGGACCAGGACAAGAGGGGCACAGGATGGGCAGGTGGGGACAGCCTGTAAACTACAATCAACAATAGAAATTTATTAAAGGTGTGCAAAAAATGTGCCAGGCACCATGCTAAGGCTGAGGTCACAAAGACAGAGATGAAATAGTCCCTGTTCTCAAGGAGTTTAGCTAAGCAGGGGAGGCAGGTTGCACATATATGGTTGAATACAAAATGTATGTAGAAAAAGTACAAAGTAATATATGGCAGTAGACTTTAGAAGGTAATGGGGTGGGGCAGGGGGAGCACCAGCATCTGCAGGGATCAGGAAAGATGTAATGGAGAAGATGATGCTCAAGCTGGGCCTTGAAGGAAACGAGAGATTCCAACACTTAGCAGAGAAAAGGGAATGCATTCCAGATCCAGGATTGGGGGACACCCAACCACAGATGAAGTGTTATATATGAACAACAGCAAAAAGGCTGATTTGGCCAGTGTAGCATATGGGAAGGAGAGGCCTGCATAATGAGGCTGGAAAGGGAGGCCAGGGATTTGAAATGCCAAACAGAGCGCTTGCAATCTGATCCTAGAGGTGATAGGGAATCACTAGGATTTACTGGGTAGCAGTGACATGGTCAGACCTGGGCTCTGGTTAAATCACTTTGGCAGCTATGCAGAGGATAGGTTGAAGACTGGAGAGGCTTGAGACAGGGAGACCAACCAGCTGGTTACCATACTGGCGACTAATGAGGGCCTGACCATGGGAGGTAGTAGCCATAGGGCAGGAGAGGAGGTGTCGGGGGAGAGATGTTGTAGAGGCCAAAATGCTAAGACTGAACAACTGACTGGCTGTGTGGGGTGAGGTTAGGAAGCCGAGGGGCTAGAAGGATGAGGACTTAGGAAGAGGAGTGGGTCCAGGGGAGGAGATGGGGATATCGAGTTCTGTTGACTTTAACATGCCTACTGGACATACAGGATGAATGCCAGATCTGCAGTCTGTAATATAAGACCGGCACTCAGGAGAGAGACCAAGCCTGTCTCTGGATCTGGGAGTTATCTACATAAAACATGATGATTAAACCCCTGCGAGTGGAGAGAGAACAGGGCTGAGAACAAAACCTAGGAGGACCCCCACAGCTGCGGGGTATCACCGGAGGGAGAGCCAAATGGACAAGATCACAGATCAATGGGAGTAGAAAGGATGCGAGGTTCTAAGGGCAACATCACTGGGGGCCCAGCTAGACAACTTACTTGGCTAGCCTTGTTCCTCAACCATAAATGATCTCTGGGGCCCTTGTAGTTCCAAGTCCTCTGATTCTACTAGGTTGGACTTTCTGAGGTATAGCAGAAAGAACATTCAAATCTGGAGTGAGAGTACTTAGGTCCAAATCTTGGCCCTGCCACTCAACTACCTTGAGTAGTGCCCCCTTGATTTCTGCTCGATCTGGAGTTCAGATGCTTGAGTTCAAATCACATTTCCCCTGCTTACTCTCTGTGGGACTTTAAACAAGCCACTTAACTTCTCTGGGCCTCAGTGTTCTCATCTGTAAAATGACCTCTCTAAACCTCTGATCCTAAGACTCCCGGATGTCTAAGACAAGGGAGCTGGCTTCACTGACTAATAAGCTTCTTTCTAGCTCAAAATCTATGATTCTGTGATCTTACACTGGCCACCTTCCTCAACTGATTAATCATAGCATCAAGGATTTGGGCCTTGTGGGCACTTCTTCCACAGACCTACATCACAGCCCCTCCACAGATAGTCATTATGAATTATTACATCAAAAAAGAAAGAATGAGGGGTGGCTAGCTGGCACAGTGAATAGCGCTCTGGAGTCAGGAAGACCTGAGTTCAAATACAGCCTCAGACACTTAACACAAAAAACTAGCCCTGTGATCTTGGGCGAGTCACTTAACCCCAATTGCCCTGCCTTTCCCCTCCAAAAAGCAAAAACAAAAAAAATTTTAAAAAAAGAAAGAATGAAAGGGGAAGAAGGAAGGAATGAGAGAAAGAAAAGAAGGAAAGAAAGGAAAGAAGAAACGAAGGAAGGAGGGAGGGAAGGAAGGGAAGAGAAAGGAAGAAAGAAAAAGAAAGAAACCAAAGAAAGAAAGAAAGAAAGAGAGAGAGAGAGAGATGGTGGAGTAGAAGCACAAACTCGGTGAGGGCTCCCGTTTCAATCACTTCCAAAACATGTAAAAAAATTACTCTAAACAAACTTTAGAGCTACAGAACCCACAAAGAGACAAAGAGAAACAAAGTTCCCACTGAAAGAAGCCCGGCAGGCCAACAGGAAGGATCTATCATACCAGGCTGGGAGCTGATCACAGCCCCATGACCTGTTGGGTTCCCCAGCCCCAGGGTGGCCCCAACCAGCTGCTGTTGGCTCGGAGCAGACTTCAGGAGAGAGAATCACCAGTGGCTGTGGTGGTTTCCAGACTTATCAACCCATAAACGCCAAAAAGAAAGTAAGAGGTCAGTGTGGAACTCTGTGGGAACAGGGAAACCAAGAGCACGGTCCAGCCCCTGCCCCCCCTCCCCCTCCCCCTCCCGGGGCCAGGAGCAGCAGAGGCCCAGCAGCTGCCACTGCCTGGCTGCCTCAGGAGCTTCAGGCTTGCAGATTGCAGCGGGGACCAAGTGGCCATTCAGAGGGTAATCGTTCTTGCTTTAACCTGCTTGGATTTGGATCGCAGTCTTGGGTAGTGATCTTGGGGTATGTGACCAGTGAGCCAGAGCTTGTGGTATCTGTACAGAGGGTGCCCAACTAATAGCTCCAGCAGCTGCAAAAACCCCAGTGATTTGCGACAAAGCTCTCTCCATTCTGGAAGGAGAATTCTACTGTGGCTAAGAGCTCAAAAGTCAAGTAATTGACTAGCAAGATAAGCAAGCCCAGGAAACGTAATAAAACCATAGATTCCTTTTTTGGGGACAAAAAGGATCAAGGCATAGAGAAGGAAGAAGACAACAAAGTCAGAACTCCTGCATCAAAAGCTCCCAAGAAAAATATGAATTGGTTATAGGCCATGGAGGAGCTCAAGAAGGATTTTGAAAATCAGTAAGAGAAATGGAAGAAAAATTGGGAAGAGAAATGAGAATGATGCAAGAAAATCATGAAAAGCGAATCAACAGCCTGCTAAAGGAGACCCAAAAATACACTGAAGAAAATGACACCTTAAAAATAGACTAACTCAGATGGCAAAAGAGGCTCAAAAAGCCAATGAGGAGAAGAATGCCTTAAAAAGCCTAATTTGCCAGATGGAAAAGAAATTTCAAAAACTCACTGAAGAGAATAACTCCTGCAAAATTAGACTGGAGCAACTGGAAGCTAATGACTTTATGAGAAATCAAGATACTATAAAAGAGATTCAAACAAATGAAAAAATAGAAGGCAATGTGAAATATCTCATTAGAAAAACCACTGACCTGGGAAATAGATACAGGAGAGACAATCTAAAAATTACTGGACTACCTGAAAGCCATGATCAAAAAAAGAACCTAGACACCAACTTGCAGGAAATTATTAAGCAAAATTGCCCTGATATTCTAAAATCAGAGGGCAAAATAGAAATTGAAAGAATGCACCAATCGCCTTTTGAAAAAGATTCCAAAAAGAAAATTCCTAGGAATATTATAGCCAAATTCCAGAGTTCCCAGGTCAAGGAGAAAATACTGCAAGCAGCCAGAAAGAAACAATTTGAATATTATGGAAACACAATCAGGATGACACAGGAACTAGCAGCTTCTACATTAAGGGATTAAAGGGCTTGGAATATGATATTCCAGAGGTCAAGGGAGCTAGAGCTAAAACCAAGAATCATCTACCCAGCAAAACTGAGTATAATGCTTCAGGGCAAAATATGGTCATTCAAAGAAATAGAGGATTTTCAAGCATTCTTGATGAAAAAAACAGAGCTGAACAGAAAATTTGACTTTCAACTACAAGAAGCATGAGAAGGTAAACAGGAAAAAGAAATCATAAGGAACTTATTAAAGTTGAACTATTTATATTCCTACATGGAAAAACGATAATTGTAACTCATCAGCCTTTTCTCAGTATGAGGATAGTTGAAGGGAATATATATGTATATATACATATATATGTATGTATAGGAGAATGTATGTGTATATAAATATATGAGACTGTGGGCATATGTATGTTCATGTATACATAGACAGAGGGCACAAGATAAGTTGAAATGAAGGGATGATATCTAAAAAATAAAATTAAGAGGTGAGAGAGGTATTTATTGGAAGAAGAAGAAAGGGAGCAATAGATTAGGGTAAATTATATCATACAAGAGGCAGGAGAACCCTGTTACAATGGAGAGGAAGAGCAAGAAGGTGAAAGGGAATGGGTTAACCTTATTCTCATTGAATTTGGCTTAAGGGGGGAATAACATACACACTCAATTGATTATCTTACCCTACAATAAGGGGGTAAGGGATAAAAGGGGGGATAATAGAAGGGAGGGTGGGGGAGAGGGTAGTTAGAAGCAAACATTTTTGAAAAGGGACCGGGTCAAAGGAAAAAACAGAATAAGTGGGGGGCAGGATAGGATGGAGGGAAGTATAATTAGTCTTTCACAATTTAACTACTATGGAAATGATTTGGGTAATAACACATGTACAACCTATATTGAACTGCTTATCTTCCCAGTGGGGGTGGGTGAGGAGGGGAGAGGGGAAAAATCTGGAACTCAAAATTTTAAAAACAAATGTTTAAAAAAATTGTTTTTTACATGCAACTGGGAAATAAGATACACAGGAACTGGGGTATAGAAATCCATCTTGCCTTACAAGAAAGTTAGGGAGGTTGATGGGGGAGAATATAAGAGAGAACAGATTGGAGGAAGAGGTATTCAGTAAGCTCACTATTCTGGGCTGGGGGGTAGGGGAAAGACAGGGAGAAAAATTGTAACTCAAAATCTTGTGGAAATGAATGTTGAAAACTAAATATAAATAAATTTATTTTTAAAAGAAAAAGAAAAAAAGAAAGGAAGGAAGGAAAGAAGGAAGGAAGAGAAACTATCATAGCACGGTGGGTAACCCTTTAGTGATGAACTTCAATGAACTTGCTAGGCTGGTCCTGACAGGACAGTCCCCAGTCCCCTAGAGACCCTGCTTGTGAAGCCTTGGTAGGCCCAGAGAGAGCTTGGCCTCTGCTGGTAAAGCCTTCCAGAAGCCAGGTTCACTTCCCTGGCAAGATGAAGCACCATCCAATAGCCTTAAATCACAAATCACTCAATCTTGAGTTTTTAGGAAATTACTGGGGTAGAAAAAAACAACTTAAAGAAACATTGATTTTGAAATAAATTTGTAATCAGTAACTGAAAACTCTTAACCAATACATAGGAATTAACGTGAATAGACTCAAGACTAAACGCTAGCTTCTTGGGCTATAATTTCATAGCTTTTCCATAGCTGTGTCCAATAACAATTCTTTTTGAGGCAAATGCTACAAGTATGCCTGTCTCCACTTTGCAGATGAGGAAACAGAGACTCAGAAACATGGAATGTTTTCCCAGCACCACACGGTCCACAGATGTTGGAGGCAGAATTTGCATATGAGTCTGTCCTGACCCCAAGGTCGGGGCTTGTCTTTCACTTCCCCACTGCCCAATAATGTTTCCTCAATGCACAAAGAAGAAATATGTTCTGAAGCTCCTTTCCACAGGAAGGCTAAGTGCCCCTAGGAAGGGGCCCAGCCGACTATACTTCTGGGGTGTTCTCTCCAGGGCCTAGCACAGTGATGGATGCTTACGTGTAAGATCAGAGAACTGCAGACTCAGAGTTGCAAGGGAGCCTAGAGGCCACCCAGCCCAACCTCTTCCTTTGCCTGAGAAGCAAACCGAGGCCACCCAGAGGTAAAATTACTTGCTGAAGGTCACACTGGCAGGAAGTAGTCACACTGGGCCTCATTCTGACCCAGGTCCTCTAACTCCAAATCCAGTAAAGCTTCTGCCACACCATGCTGCTTCCTGAGTGCTCAATAATTCACAGTGAGCATTAGCAGGTCAGAGGTGTGGGGCTCTGTTTCTCCCCTCTAACAAGTTAGCTACACAACTGTCTGGTCCTCAGTTTCCTTGGTCGTAAAATGTAGTGCTTGGCCTCCATCTCAGAGATCCCTTCCAGCTCCCAAATTCTGATTCTATCTCCCAGTATTGCACAACACAGCACTTCCTTGGCTTTCAGAGTTCCAAGAATTTGATCTCTTTCCCCACCAAACAAAAGGAGGTAAAAACATCCACCGCTGATCAGCCAGATGGTCACAAAATTAGTCCCAGAGTACAGGCCAACACGGAACGGAAAGTAACACTGGTCCATATTGCCAAGGGAGGCTGGGTATTTCCTCCTCTGGGGATTCCACTAACGGGGACTAAGTTACCATTTTTTCTAGGATAGTCCAACAGCAATCCTATGTGGAAGATAGCAATAATGCACATTTCTCTAGCTTTTCTTCTGAGATTTTCAAAGGGCTTTCCTCAAAACAACCCTGAGACCTCAGAAGTGCTACAAGTATTACTGCCTCCATTTCGCAGATGAGGAAACTGAGGATCCATAAGGTAAAAATGACTTTCCCAGGGTGACACAGCTAATAAGTGTAGGGGCCAGAATTTGAACCGGGTCTTTCTAGACTCCAAACTAGCACCCTGTCAGCTACACAAATTGCCTCTCAGAGCACAGAACTGACCTGGATAGATTCTATGGTTCTGTGCAGTTCTAAGAATCTATGATCCAGTGGCCTGAAAGAGAGAGTGTAGCTTCCAACAGGCCTTAACTTTCAGCCAACGAGTGACTAACCCATCCATGAAAACTGTTCTGTCCCACAGGATTGTACTAGATTGTCATGTCTGCCCCAGATGGGATCATGGGATTTTAGAGTTAAGAGGGACCACAGAGATCCCCCAAGCACAGAATCAGAGACACAGATGGACAGGCTCTCAGAGGTGAATTCCAAGCTCCTCCCCAGAAAAGTGTTATCTTCTTGCTCTCACCCCAAAAAACCCTTTTACACGGAAACCAATCCTATTTTCTGCATATTCTGGAAAACTACTCAACCTGCTCAGAATGTCCTTTAGTTGGAATCCTTGGTTTTTCATTGAGCTCAATCTTTAGTACTTGCTCTTCCTCCTCTTCTGACACTGAGTTTACAAAATCCCAAGTCAAACCAAGAGTCTTCCCCTTCTCAATCATGACCTCCTCCCACCCTATCATCATGTCATACCTCTTAAATGCAATGATCATCTATTATAGTTATATGTGTTAGGGTCTCCTCCCTTAGCACTTTTTAAACTGTGGGTTCCACAGTTTAAGAAGTGCTGAAGGGGTCAAGAGTAGAAAAAGTTTTAGAAGCCCTATAAATATCAACTAGATGAGAAGTTCCCTGAAGGCAGGGCCTAGTCTTAACTTTTCTCAATTTTGCATCCTCCAGCAGCTAGTAGCCAGGTGGAAACTAGAGTGTGGCCAGCAAGACTTTAGGTGCTGACATCCAGAGAGTGTAATTTCCTACCCACCCCCCAGTACTTGGAATACTTCCTGTGTGAGTGCCTAGAGTGTCCCTGAGATCCCCCATCCCCACACCTGGAAGGAGAGACACTGTGCATCCCACCACCACCCCAATCACCATCACCCAAAAAATTCTTATCTATTGCATTACACGATAGATAGGCATTTAATAAATATTGGTTAAGGTGAAATTTTTAAAAAGCTTTGACAGAAGTCTTTACCACTTTCCCCTTTTCATTCCCCATTCCCCAACTCTATTATTTAAAAATTTGGATTAACATTCCCAGAGTTTTCAACTACTTTCAACTGATTAAAACTAGGTTTCAAAGAAGCCAAGAACAATTATGTTTTCATATGGTTAAAATGATTTATGTTCTAGCAAGAAGTCTTGGGGGGGTGCGGGGAAGAGAACATTTATAATCCATCCAACAGGTCTCAGCTTGAGTTCTATCAGATAGGTGTAGCAGAGACAATGCATTCATCTGTTCTACCCATAACTTGTCTGTGACATCCTCTGTCTTCCTGAGTAGTTGGGCAGGCCAGTGTTAAGTTCCTGGGACTTGACAGTCTCATTAGAGTCTGTCTTAACTACCTGGCCGGCAAGCAGACACTCTACAGGAGGGGTTCTCAGCCCGAGATCTAAAAATTTGGTGATTTTTGACTATTTTGAGAATATCCTTAGTTTCCTGAGGGGCTCCGAATTTTCCAACTCAATGATCTTTGTAACCAATTCAAGGAGTCTCCGCCAAGGACCTCCTCAATGCTGGGCCCTAGAGAAGTGGAATTCCCAGCAGTCTTTGGCACTCTTGACAACAGTACTAGATCTGGAGTCAGAGGACCTGGGTTCACATAACACTGGGCATCTGAGAGGTAAGGAAACTGAGGCTGAGAAAAGTTAAGTGACTTTCTCAAGGTCACACTTCTCAAAACTCCCTCTTCCCTTGGTTTCTAGGCACTGCACAAGTGCCTGTTTTCTTTTAACTCCCTTCACTCCTCTCTATGGAGTCTTCTTTAACACGATCATTTATTCTCATGGCTTCAGCCTCCCTTCTGGCCAAGCCAGACACCTCTCATATCCTCCTCTTCCTCATCTTGAACTGCCAAGCTTGACGTTTCCACCTGGACATCTTCCTGGCACTTCCAACGTAACATGTCAAAAACTAAGCTTGTCTTTCTCCTCCACATAATCCTTCCTCCCAACTTTCCCATTTATTTTCACGTCAACTGCTTCTCAAATCCGTGACAGCTCTTCCATTCACTACGTGGGTGACCTTAGGCAAAGGCCTTCCCCTCCCTAGGCCTCAGTTTCTTCCCATGTGAAATGAGGGCAGAGGTAAACTAGATGCCCTTGAAGATCCCTAGATCCCCTTCAACTGTACTAGTCTGTGACCTTATGCCAGCCCTTCACCCAAGGTTACGTTTTTTCCCCCCCGAATCCCTTGTTCTCCTGCTTACATGGCCCAAGGTCATCAGATAATTGCAGTTTCCTCTTTGATTCTAGGCCACTGGGGCGACCTAAGCTCAAGAATTCCTGCCAATCTCAATGTTGTGACTCAAGGCAACTTTTGGTCAGACCAAACCAAAACAGACTCAAACTATTTTAAAATATCAAGAATTGTTAAAAAGAAACAAAAATTGCTCACAACATACCATTTGTCATTTTTGGCTTCTGCTTTTTGGAATTAATTAACAGGTAATCAGTGTCAAAGTTATTCAACATTAATAATTGGAGCACAAATAGAGACATGTATTTAACCCAGTCACCTTTCAAAGTAGGGGGAGGAGACTGTCCCTTTAAATAAAAGTCAAGTAGGGGAAGACTTTGTAATGTCCCAAGAAGGCTAATTGTATACTCCCAAGTATGAATAAAAAAATTAGGATATAAAAGCCCTTGTCTGTCTTTCTTTAAGAATCAACTCAGAGGGCAAGAATCAACTCACTTAGGGGCAAGAGGAAGAGGAGGACAAGCATTTATCAAGCGCCTACTATGTGCTAGGCACTGTGCTAAATGACTCACAAATATTATCTAATTGGATTCTCACAACAATCCTAGGAGACAGGCTATTATGATCCCCATTTTACAGATGAGAAAACTGAGGCAAGACAAGAGGTCAAGTGACTTGCCCAGGAACACACAGGTAGTAAGTGTCTGAGGTCAGATTTGAATTCAGGTCTTCCTGACTCCAGACCCAGAGCTCTATTCACTTCAACACTCAGCTGCCCACTTTCTTGGCAAAGTCCCTTTTGATCCTTCTAGTTACTGGTACCCTCTCCCTTCTCAGACGACCTTGTATTATACTTGGTAGACTCCTATTTCCCCACTCCCAGTAGCATGTAAACCCCTTGAGGGTGTCCTTATACTCCAAGCATCTAGCCCAGAGGTGGGGATCCTGCAGCCTTGAGGCCCCAGTAGCCTCTCACACAAGCTTGGCCTTCGGTAAATGCTGAATCAAGTCCTAGGAAACATAACAGGTCACAGCTGGAAGGAAACTTAGTGCTCACAATCATCATAGCTAGTATATATAGAGAGCTTTGGGGTCTACAACTCACTTTCCACGTTACCTCATTTGATCATCAGGACAGCCTTCTGAGGGAGGTGCTATTATTATCCCCAGAGCTAGCAAGAAGCTGAGGCAGGATCACGTGGGCAGGTCTCCTCATCCCTTTGGGCCTCAGTTTCCTCATCTGTAAAATGAAGGCAACTGGGCCAGCTGACCTCTGAGGTTCCTACCAGTTCTCCATCTAAGATCCTATGATCCAATCCAACCCTCTCCCCCATAAACCAAAGCATCAAGTCATCACACAGTTCCTGAGTGGAGACAAGCGTATGCCCCCCAGACATTCCACATCACGGTCACCTTCTAAGTGACTATCCCAGGAAAGCCTGCTCTCTGGAGCCAACTAATAATTACTTCCAGCTGGAATCGCCTGGTTTTTGAAAACTGCTCAGTCCCATTCCAATATTCCCTCTCCCCAAAAGAGCCAGCAAGACTTCAACATCTGGGCCAGATAGAGTCTTATTCTGGCTGCATCAGGTCCCTCCCTCTCCAGCCAGCCATTCCACAACTCCAAAGGCCCTTCTCTTGTTCCCTGGCCAACCTTCCACATCACTCCTCCTGCACTCATAAAGTATTTCAGAGATTCAATGGTACTTTCTGAGATTTCTTTCCCTCTGTGCAAAAAGCAACTTGAAGTCTTCACACTGAATGAGGCCTCTTCCTACAAGGCTCCAAATGCTGCTAATTCACAAGGCACAGTATTCAAAGTTCCTGAATTCATCCTCCCCAAAGTTCCACTTCAACACCTCACTGGAGCACTGAATGCAGCCCTGTGCTCTCCAAGGGTGGGTCACTGGCAAACAAACTCTGGCAGACGCCAGTGAGGTAGGAGGACTTCCGGTAGAGACTGGGCCACACGCTGTCTGGCACCCAGAGACAGCACAGTGGAAAGAGCACTCGATTTGAAGTCAGAGGACCTGGGTACTTCAAATCCTAGCTCTGCCACGTAATACAGAGAAGGAAACTGAGGCTGTAGCTTTCCCAAGGTCACAGCCAGCACAGATCTAAGCACGATCAAGTCACATGAACAAGTTCCATAACCTCTATAAAATGAGAGGTTTGGATCCGATATCCCGAGGTCCCTTCCAGCTCTACATATAGAATCCCATGACCTGCCTGTGGAAGGAAACTCCTCCAAGAGCCTCATTCCCAGAGGGCTGGCCCCAGACAGCCACAGCAGTTCCAGAAGACCATCGACTGAGGCACACATGGGGTATAATCAGAACCAGTGGAGGGAGTGCCTACACTAATCATCCCTTAATTTCTCTTCCTTCTTAAAGTGAAATAACACTTCTTAAAGCATATTTCTTCCCGTGAAACTCTTAAGTATTTTACACATTTTCTAATGCTCGTTCTTGCCATGTGAGGCTGATAAGTAGCAGATCCAGAAACTGAGGCAGGGAAAGGTTAGCAACTGACCCCAATCACAGCCAAGAGATCCTTCATTCTCTGGGTTCACTCTCCTAGTCAAAGACTTGCAATGTGCTGCAGGATCATTTCATTCCAAATGCTTCTGGTTTTAATATCTCACATAAAGTATCTATTTTCAATGGTCATATAAAAACCCATATGCTGCCTTTTGAGTTAGTAATAGGACTTTGGGCATCTCTCCTGCCAAGTCTGTTGGTTCTCTGCATTGATACCTGCTGAAATCATCCAAGAGTACCTTCTCTCAACACTATCCATTCCCAAGCTTCAGTGGGAGGCTGTGACTGGAAAACTGGGTTTGGTCCTAAGCCAGCCTTTCAGTCTCAAGTGGAAAGGGGTCCACATCTCAGACTGGCAGGAGAGTCAAAGGTTTTTCCTTTTCTTCTGGCAGTAAGTCACAACAAACAAAACTTTACCTTTCTGCCATCAGCTGGCATGTACTCAAGTCAGATGGCAGCTCAAGCATGGGCAGGCCTTGCTCAGTCATTCCACCCTACCAGCTCCAGGGGGCATATTTCCGGGGATATCTGACTAGCAATACTGGGCTTTCACAGCCAGCTTCACAAATCAGCTCACATTGAAGCTGACCCTAGAAAACCACCACCATGAAGATACTTCAAAACTGACTTGAGGAAATAAAGCACAGAAATGCTGCAAGTATTAGAAAACTTGATTTTACTTTGTAACCCAACACATCAACATTAATGACTATTTATGAAGCATTCCTTGGGTGCAAGGCATTATATGCCATTAAGAAACTTTAAAGGCTGTGAAATTACTCTATACAGATGCCCGTTAACAATGGTATCCTTGGGAAATTATTCCATTCAAAATAAAAGGTTTTTTTTTAATGTGAATATATAGCTACCATCAGCAGGATACATTTCGAATTACGGTTGGATTAATTTTTTGTTGTTCTCTGTGTGCTGGTAATAGATGAGTAAAATCAATTAGGTGAGTTAACTCTTAACTGGCCACACCAGCAAAGGAGAAATAATTGTTACTCAATTCCACAAATATAATAATAATAATAACAATAATAAATTATCATCTTCTGGATAATGTAAAGACTACAGTTGTTGGTTTTGAAACGTACTTTTACTTGCATGTGAACAGCTGCCATGTGATTTAAGCACCTACAATGCTTCAAACAATAAAGTCAGAAATAGGCTTTAAGAATCCTATCCTGTCCCCAAGCTCAGAGGGCATGTCATTCCTATTCCCTAGCTTCATTCCTGCAGACAGGCTACACCCGGCTGAAAGAAGAGCTGCTCTTGCTCTCATAATGGATATTTTGTTTGTATCTTCCTTGGATTGGAAGAAGCAATTGAATCTTCCCTCTCTAAATCTGACAACCTAAAATGGACCCAAGCATTAAAATTAGGAGACTTCTTGGTTCCTAAGTCTGTTTGGGGTTGGCCAGGTTTTCATATCAGTTACACTGGAGTTATTACCAGCAACTCATTAAAGTGAAAAGCACTCTGGGTTTGAGTCAAAGAATCTGGTTTGGAGCCTAGGGTCTGGCACATGCTAGCTGAAGGATTCTGGGTAAATACTTCTTTTCTGCTACCACAAAGAGAATACAAGCTTCTTGAGAGCAGGGTCTGGGTTTGGGTTTTGAAATTTTGGGGCAGGAGGCCTTCCTTTGCATCCCCAATGCCTGGCACACAGTAAATGCTTAATAAATGCTTAATGAACCTATCAGATTGGCTAATATGACAGAAAAAGAAAATTACAAATGTTGGAGAATATGTGGGGAAAATTGGGACACTAATGCATTGTTGGTGGAATTGTGAACTGATCTAACCACTCTGGAGAGCAATTTTGAACTGTGACTAAAGAGCAATCAAACCATGCATATCTTTTCATCTAGTAATACCACTAGTAAGTCTGTATCCCAAAGAGATTATTAAAAATGGGAAAAGACACACTTATGCAAAAATATTTATAGCAGCTCTTTTTATGGTAGTAAAGAACTGTAAACTAAGGGGTTGCCCATCCATTGGGGAAGGGCTGAACAAGTTGTGGTATATGAATGTAACGGAATACTATTGTGCTATAAGAAATGAGGAGCAGGTGGATTTCAGAAAAAGTTGGAAAGACTTGCATGAACTGATGCTGAGTGAAGTGAGCAGAACCCAGGAGAACATTGCACACAATAACACAACATTTGCGATGACCAACTATGATTGATTTAGTTCTTCTCAGCAACAAAATGATCCAAGACAATTCCAAAAGATCCATAATGGAAAATGTTATACACATCGAAAGAAAGAACAATGGCATCTGAATACAGATCAAAGCAGACTATTTTCACTTTAGTTGTTGTTTTCTGTTTCTCCTGGCTTTTCTCTTTTGTTCTGTTTCTTCTTTCACAACATGACTAATGTAGAAATATGTTTACATGACTGCACATGTATAACCTATATCAGATTGCTTGCCATCTTGGGGAGAGGTTGGGGAGGGGAAGGAGGGGGAAAAATTTGGAACTCAAAATTTTATTAAAAGAACTATTGGAAAAATGTCTTTATATGCAATTGGAAAGAATAAAATATTATTTGAAAAATAAATAAATAAATGCTTGTTGATTTGACTACCTCAGTCCCACATATACCTGTTTCTGCCTTCTGCTCTCCTCCATTAGCTGCCAAGTCATCTTGGTCTCTTTCCCAAGGAACCCACAGCCAAAGTTACCAACCTCATTCTCATTTCAAGGTGTTAAATAATAGCACCTAACATGCCTAGAGCATTTTACTGGTGCAACAGAAGCCATGGGTAGTCTCTACAGCTGACTCCTTTATCTAGATATCCAGCTCTGGTCTCTTTTCCCCAGCTTCAGCCCCATATCACAAATTGCCAATTGGACATTTCATAGTGGGTTTTGGAAACATTTTTTTCAACTCCCCATTTTCAAAACTAAAGTCATTTTACACATACACACACACACACACACACACACACACACACACACTCACCCCAAACTCTTCTGTCTTCCAAACTTCCCTATTTCTGCCAAAGGTTCTACCACCCTTCCAGTGTCTTGGATTCATAACTACTATATTCATTATCGTAAGGATATTAGTATCAATATTATTACTTTATTATCCTCCCACCCCCTCATCCCTGATACCCAATGAGTTGCCAAGACTTGTCATTCTGACTTTCCCAACATTTCCCACATCCAATCTCATTTCTCCAATGATGTAGCCACAACTTTGCTTAGACTATTGCAACAGTCTCCTAACTGATCTCCCTGACTCCCATCTCTAACCACTACAGAGCACTCTACAGCCTACTGCGAAAGGAACTTTTCTTAAGCACTAAAAATAGATTTAACCAGATGACTCTTCTACTCAACCAATTCCACTGGCTTCCTATTGCCTCTAGGATAAAATACAAACTTTTAATCTTTTTTTTTAATTCTTTAAAAACCCCATACAATCTGGCCTCAAAATATCTTTTGATCCTCAATGAACATCACTCCACTTCCCAACACTGTGATCTTGCCAAACTGGTCTTCTCTGCTCCTCACACACAACACTCAATCTCCAGTGTCCATGCCTTTGCGTTGGCTATGCTCCACACCTGGAATGCACTCCTGTCTTACCTCATAGAGTAACTCTTCCTTTAAGATGCCACTCAGGCATCATCTTCCGCTAGGAGCCTTTTATCATCCCCTAACTGCTAGTGCCTTCTCTCTTAAACTAGATAACTTGTTGTTAACTACTTTGTATAGATTTGCATTTATTAACTTTGTATTTGGGATGTATACATTTTATATGCCCTCACTGGCTCTCCAACTTGGATGTAAGCTCCTGGTGGGTGGGGATTGGCTCATTCTCATCACCAGCACTTGGCACTGTGGCCTGGCGAATAGTAGGTGCTTCACACTTGTTAACTGATGGAAGACCATCATGTCCACGATCTCACTGGATCATGACAAGGCCACTGGAAGCTCAGCCGGGCTGATGTTAACATTCCCATTTTTGATATGAAGACAACAGGGCTCCAATGTTTGTCCAAGTGATAGAGCTGGGTCTTCCGCCTGCTAACAAAGTTGTTTTCCCCACAACATCACACAGTCTCTTTAAAGAGGGTGTGAGCATTAAGGATAAACTGGAGAGCTTTTCTTATTTTTTTTTTTAATAATGGGGGCGTATGAAACAGGATGGTCAGGGAAGAAAGGCGAAATAAGTAAGATTTATCTTGTCAATTGTTACACTTCTCAAGGAAACTGATTCAAATGGTCATTTCTATGACCTGAAAAGTCAGAAAATGACCAGAGACCAAAGGCAAAGTGAAAGAAATAGAATGAGTAAGAGGACTTGAGTTCGAATCCCACCCTTGCCATTTACAGCTTGTGGAGCCCTGGGTAAATCACTTCCCTACGCTGGCCCTCAGTTTGTTTCCTCAGCTATAAAATGAGGGTGTTTAGACTAGGGGCCTCCAGCTCTAGATCTAGAAGCCTCGAAAGGAATCTGATATTTGCAGGCTTGTGGGTGGCCTGGAACAAGTCATTTTCCCTATCAGAGTGTCAGTTTACTCATCTGTGAAATGGAGCAATCATCCTTCCACTACTTACCCCACAGGGTAAGCAATCTCAAACCACAAGAGCAAAGCTGTTTATAATACAAGCTTCAAATAGTTCCAGCTTGGGCCCCAGCAGCTAAGCCTCACTTCATGCAATAGGCATGCTACAGCAAAGCTGAGCCCAGGAGTTCTTAGAAATCAAATCCCAGTTTAAATAAAAACAGGAGGGCTGTGTATTTAAAGGCCCCTGGGAGACAAATCCTATTGTAAACTGAGGAATCCTTTTGTAATCTGATCAAATCACCCCCTTCTCTCACCTCTCCATCCCGAGGCTCCCTATACCCTCCAGGAACAAATGCAAAATTCTGTTCAGCATTCAAAGCCCTTTATAACCTAGCCCCTCCTACCTTGCAGTCTTCTTACACCTTACTCCCAACACAAACCTTGGGATCCAGGGACTTCAGCCTCCTGGCTGTTCCACCAAGACATCTCTCAGCTCTCAGAATTTTTTTCTGACTGTCCCCACTCCTAGAACTTTCTCTCTCCTCTGCTCTGACTACAGACCTCCTTGGCTTCCTTTAAATCCCAAATGGAATCCTATCTTTTACAGGAAGCCTTCTCCAATCCCTTTTAATTCCAGGGCTTTCTTTCTGTTAATTATTTTCTATGAATTCTGTAGATAGCATTGCTTCATATATATTTGTTTATATGTTGTCTCCCCTATTAGACTAAGCTCCTCGAGGGCCGTAATGGTCTTTTGCCTCTTTTTGTAGGCCCAGAACTTAGCATGGCGCCCCGCAGAGAGTAGGTGCTTAATAAATGTTTACTGAATTGAATTAAAATGAATCATTTAATATCATATTTTAGCCAGGGTCTGATTTAATCAAACAAACTGCTCTGATTGATCTAAAAATGCCTTTCCTGGGTCTGCAGTTGCAAAGACCAGAGGTGAGATTCCTCTTATCTTGGGACTTACTCCACATGAGAGCAAAACAGACATCATAAGACCATAAAATGTAAATAGACCCTGCTCTGGTCATTGTCAATTTGCATTTACAACCAAGGAACTTTTTATCACATATAGATGGTAACAAATGGAAGTCATAAAGTTTTGTGACATGGTCATCCTGAACTGGGATGGTTCTAAAAATATATAAAGAAGTCTTTTGATTCTCTCTGTTCATCAGTCAGGACTTTAGTCCTACACTCCTTGTGCAAGTAATGCTAGCCTTAAGGGAATAATAAGGAATAAATACTGTAATTTTTATATTACTATCTGTTTGTCTCTTTAACCAAACCTTTTCTAGTGGTCGACAAAATGAAACAACGATGTTTAGTGAATTCTGATTCTCATATAGCAGATTCTTTTAAAGCAAGGTTCCCCTGTACAGTATTTACATTCATTACAACCAGCACCTCAACATTAAAAAAAAATAAAATAAAACAACCTAAGTCTCATCATAAAAACTTTCATTTCTTTAGCATACGAAGATCTATTATAAATTGCCTGGGTCTCTCAAACCATTCACTTTATGGAGGACCCCAGGAAGCCTCAATGACCAGTTAGGGGTTCGGCAGCAGCAGAAGCTGGGTGCAATAAGGGTGGGGGTGGCCACTGATCATTGGAGGGTGGAAAAAACTAGCTATTGGAACAAAATGGAAAGTGAATCAGGAGCTCCAGTCCAGATAATACAAACTTCTGGTGCCAGCGAGAAAAAAAGATATGAAGAGAACTCTTTGCTTAAGTCTCAAAGAGTTAATAACCAAGGGAGTAGGAAGAGTTGTTGCTGATGTTGTTTTTTTGATCCAACAACAGAAAGGGAGGCAAGCAGAAGCCGGATTGTACTATCCATCTGTAAGGAGCCTTGGCAATCTGGCAAGATTATTTTAAAATTTGAGGCCTAATGGGATGGGGTTACAGTCACTGTTACTCAACCTAGGTCCAGTTCAAAGGCAGTTCCTCACTGTGAGTGAGTCTACTGGTCTATGTGTGGGGTTGGGGTAGAGAGTGAGAGGAAGTAGGCAATGGCCAATGTAAGTGCCTCTTCCAAAAAGCAGTCTGTGTCAGTGAGGCTGCCCACTTTCTTGGCTTAGTTTAACAAAAAGGGTTCTGGAAGCTGTACTATATCAGATTCAGCCATTTTTCAGTCAAATTTGACTCTGTATGCCCCCATTTGGGGTTTTCTAGGCAAAGATACTGGAGTGGTTTGCCATTTCCTTCTCTGGCTCATTTTACAGATGAGGAAAGTGAGGCAAACGGGGTGAAGTGACTTGGCCAGGGTCACACAGCTAATAAGTGTCTGAAACTGGATTTGAACTTAGGTTTTCCAGA
This sequence comes from Pseudochirops cupreus, assembly GCA_028627135.1. Taxonomy (NCBI): domain Eukaryota; kingdom Metazoa; phylum Chordata; class Mammalia; order Diprotodontia; family Pseudocheiridae; genus Pseudochirops; species Pseudochirops cupreus. Next base: position 41,866,851 of record CM053582.1, on the reverse strand, counting down.
CTCCAGACCTGTCATCCTATCCACCGTACCACCTAGGGGTCCAACTGTATCAGATTCTACCTTCTTCCCCTACCCCATCCCCCATGCTACCAAAACATAAAACATTCAGGGATAGGAAATGCTCCCAAAGCTACTGTGTGGCCTAGACCTTTATTTGGAGGTCAGACTGCAGAACAGAAGTAGCAGCATTGGCTTTCAAGGCAGAGCCACTGATATGAATGACTTTGGACTGGTCTTCTTACCTCTTAAGGCCTCGCTTTCATTGTCTGTAAACTAAGGAGGCTGGACTACATGACCTCCAAGGTCTCTATCTATGATCCTGTTCCTCTAAGGCATAAAACAAGCCTTTAGCTGCAAGGGTCTCCTTTGTACCAAGCAAGGTACTAAAGTGCTGGGAAGCCAAAGACAAAAAGAAACAGTCCCCATGAATGTGATTCTCAAGCACAGTCCTTCCAGAGATCCCTACATAGCCTGCTCTAAACAAGTCCCCTGCCCTCCAGCATAGTTACCAGCTCCCAGTCCTAGGACTTCACAGAACCTCTGGGGCCAGCCCTAAGTCCTTTGGTTGCTGCTCTAAAAGCCTGAGAAAAGGAGCCCCTACTCCCAAGGGCCCTACCCACTTCCCTAACTCCCAGACATCTGCTCTCCCTACTGTTGGCCTTTCTCTAGGGATCTGGGGAAGAGAGAGGGAGGCACTTCCCATTTATCACAAACACACACTCAGACCCCGCCCAGGTTATCGAATCTCGAATATCCCCCCCAGATACTTAAAAGTGGTTTTTAGAAATTAAAATGAAAGAGCAATAAAGGCAGCCTCCTCTTCTGGCCCTATAGAAAAAATATGCCACTTATTTCTTTCTTTGGCAGTTCTCCGTGCTTGGGCGTGAGAGGAATTGGAACCTATGGAAAGAAAAAGAGCAGGGGAGGGGACAAAAGGAGGTAAACAGACGCGGAGCAAAGCTGGGGCCCTCAGTCACTTCAAGGAATCCAACTTGGCATCATTTCCCTAAAGGCCCAGCCCACCTCCCCATTTCAGCCGGGGCTGTCAGGCCTCCCCAGTTGAAGCCTCCCTGTCCTTCACATTCATCCCAAATATGCCACCCTCCCTCCATGAATCCCGTGTATCTCTATCGGGAGGTCTCGATGGAAGCCTCCCCTCCAATCACGATGTGCCTCAGTTTCCCCATCTGGAACGTCCCCTCAGCCTAAACCCCGTGTGCCCGTGTGCCCACTGAGCAGTTAACTTTTCCGCTGCTTTCCCTTTCCGGATGAACCGTGGTACCCCGGCGGGTCCCGGGGGGGATGCGAGCGAGCGGGGCAAAGGAACAGGGAGCGGAGAGCGGGGGGGGGGGGGGGGGGCGGGCAACTTGGGCCATCGGACGGGGCCAGCGAGCAAACCCTTGGCCGAGCCCCCGCTTACCGCGGTGGAGCCAGAGGACGACGCGATGTACACGCGGATCACCATCCTGAGGGCGGCGGCGACGGCAGCGGCAGCTTCTGGGGAGGCTCGGCTGAGTCCTGGGGCGGCGGCGACCGCGGCGAAGAGGAGGAGGAGGAGAAGGAGGAGGAGGAGGACGAGCGGGGCAACCCGGCTGCACGCACTGCTGGGACAGAGTAGAGGCCCCGTGCCGCGCGGGCTCAGCCCCGAGGGGAGGGCGGGGGCGGGGCCAGCGCCTTAAGCCCCGCCCCTCCACCTCCCCTCCGGCTTGCCCCAGCAGCGCTGCAGTCCCGGGCCTGGAAGGCGCAGACTCGTTTGCATATTTTCTAAATTGCTTGGAAGAAAAAAAAAAACCCACTAGAGCCACCTCGGGGATCTCGGCGAACAGCGCGAGAGCTGCAGAAATGTCCTGAGTTCTCCAGCGAGGCGAGAGAAATCCAAAGAGTGGGTACTTAACATTAAAGTGCTACCCCTCTCCCAGCAAAAAGGGCTGGCTTCAAAAAGATCACAGCCTGCTTAAAGAACCGCTCGAGGCTGGAACACTGCTGGGCTTAAATGCCATTTACCTGGGCCATAGCCCTGGGCTTGGGGGGTGGGGAGGAAGATGGAGAGTGTCATGGGGCAGAGTCCACTCCCCCACTGGAGGACAAAACAAAGCAAAATTCTTGTAAGAAATACACAAATGAAAACAAATTCTCAGATCGGCCATGTCGGAAAATGTCAGTCTCTAGTTTGCATATTGAGTCTACTACACCTGAGACCAGCTCAGTGGCATGCTTCCTCTCATCAGCCTCTGGAATCATTCTGGTCTTTGCTTCAAAGTTCTTAAGTCTCTTGAATTTGTTTAACACTTATGAAAGAAATCGGTTTCTCGATTCTGCTTATTTCACCCTGCATCAGTTCAAATAAATCTTCCCAGGCTTCTCAGAAACTGTTCCCTCATATTTCCTATGACACAATAATATTCCATTACATTCATATATCAAAATTTGGCCATTCTCCAACTGATGGGCATCCCTCTTAGTTTTCCTTTCTTTGGCACCCCAATTCAAATTAAGGCAAGAGAATTAATTTCATTTAATTCTCAATCTGTGCCAAGCACTGTGCTAAACCCTAAAGAGGCAAATCAATCAATCAATCAAGTCAATCGATCAATCAATCCCAGCCTTGAAGAAGCTTATGCTCTAATGGGGGAGACAGCATGCAATCAGTGTATATTACATGATATATACAGGGTAAATTGGAGGTAATCTCAGGAAGAAGGGACCAGCATTAAGAGAGACTAGGAAAGGTTTCTGGCAGAAGGTGGGACCCAAAATGAGATTTCAAAGAAGCCAAGAGATAGAGATGAGGATGAACAAAATTCCAAGGGTGTGATTTCCAGCGACTGAGATGGGCTAGAGTTGAGAGATGGGAGCCTTGCATATACAAGGAACACCAAAGAGGCCCATGTCACTGGATTACAGAGTACTTGGAGGAAGGCAGTACAAGAAGACTAGAAAGGTGGAGTGGGGCCAGTTCTGAAGGGCTTTAAAAGCCAATAAGATTTTATATTTGAACTTGAACATAATAAACTGAAGTTTATAGAGTAGGAGAGGTAAAGGGTCAGACCTGTGCTTGAGGAGAATCACTTTGATTGCTGAGCGGAGGATGGATTGGATGGAGGATAGTTGAGTGGGGGAAAGACTTGAGGCAAGGATATCAACCAGCAAGCTATTGCAATAGTCCAAGCATAAGGTGATAAGGGCCTACACCAGGGTGGCGGTAGCATTAGAGGAGAGAAAGGTATATATAAGAAATATTGCAAAGGTAGAAATCAATGGGATGTGGAAACACATTGGTTGGGAGGTAGGGCTGGTGAGAGTGATTCCAAGATAACACCTAGGATGGAATTGTGGGCTACTGGGAAAATGGTGTTGCTCTCAACAACAATATGGAAATTTGGAAAAGAAGAGAGTTGAGGGAGGTGAAGATAATGAGTTCAGTTTTGGATATATTCAGTTTAAGATGTCTTCCAGGCATCTAATTAGAGATGTCCAGGGGCGGCTAGGTGGCACAGTGAATGGAGCACCTGAAGTCAGGAGAACCTGAGTTCAAATCTGGTCTCAGATACTTAACACTTACTAGCCATGTGACCCTGGGCAAGTCACTTAACCCCAATTGCCCTGCCTTCCCCCCTCCCAAAAAAAAAAGAGTGATGTCCATAGGCAGTTGGAGATGTGAGACTGAAGGTCAGGACTAGACTAATAGATCTGAGAATCATCTGCATGGAGATGATAACTGAATCCATGGAAGTTGAGAAGACTCCAAGTGTGACTATATAGAGGCAGCAAAGAATGGGGCCCAGGGCAGAGCCTTGGGGCGGTGGGGAGGGAACCTGTAGTTGGTATGCATAACTTGGACAAAGATCCACCAAAGGAGAAAGGTAGACAGAGAATTAAGAGAGAACAGTGTCACAAAATCCTACAGAGAAGAGTATCAGGGAAAAGAAAGCGATCAACTGTCATCTGTTGGTCAAGAAGGATGAGAAATGAGAAAAGGCCATTAGATGTGGCAATTAAGAAATCAATGGTAAGTTTGAAAAGAGTAGTTTCAGTTGAATGATGAAGTTGGAAACTAGACTATAGAGAAGAGGGAGAGTGGAGGCACTAGATGTAGATGGTCTTCTCGTGGAATTTAGCCAAAAAAAGGGAGGAGAAATACAGGATAATAGCTAGCAGAGATGGACAGATAAAGTGAGGGTGTTTTAAGGATGGAAGAGAGGTGGATGAATTTGTAGGCAACAAGGAAAGAGCCAAAAGGCAAGGAGTGATTTAAGTAAGTAAGACAGTAGAGATGATAGAAAGGGCAATCTACTGAAGACGATGGGATGAAATGGTATCCTCCATGTGACACACAAGTCCTGGGATGTGTTATCTGGCTGGAAAAGCTTTAAGTAAAGACATGGTAATGAACTATTTGTGTGTTTTTCAAGTACTAGCCTAGGGAAGCTTGGAGAGGCTTTTTCACAGGTTGATTGTGGGATGATGGGTTTTTCAGCTATGGCAACTTACTGCCAAGGCTGCCAGTTCATAAAGGGATCAAACTGCCTCAGGAGAATAAGCATGCACACGGATAGAATCACAGAGCAAATCCTTTAAGAATGGTATTGAAATAGCCAATTGGTCACTAAATCATTGATTCTCCCATGGGAAGTCTCCCTCAGATGTTCTCATTGCTTTGCGTTCCCACTCCTACCATCCTTGTCTAGTCACTCCTCACCTCAATCCTGGATTATTATGATCAATAAAATGACCTTACATACAGTAACTACGGTACTTTACTGTCTAGGAAGCATTTTCACATAAATTAGTTCATTTGATTCTCACAGCAACCTTGTGGTGTAAAAAAAAATCATTATTTTTCCATCCTCAAGATAAGAATACAGAAGTTCACCAACAGCAAATGGCCAGCCCAGGTTCACACAGAGCTGAGATCAGCACCAAGGACCCCCCACAGTACCATAATTGCCTCGGAATTGTTTCAGATGCTCCCTAACTGCTGCCCACAATTCCAATCTACCCTATGTAGATTGTGTATTATGTATTATGTGTAGATTATGTAACCATGAAACATTAAGAACCTACAATGTTGCCTACTGCTAGCAAGTCTAAACTCCTCTACAAAGTTTTCAAGGCCTTTTATAATATCACCCAACTCTATCTATCCACCTTACTCTCCCATTACTCTCCAGCAATGTGAGAAAGGGGCACTCTAGGTACTATGGATGGAAAAAGGTGGATCATTTACTCCATTCACCTAGAAACAATGGAATAACTAGCCAAATGTCAAGGCAAGACAAAAAAGAGAAAGGGGATATGAAGAATCTCACTGTCCATCTAAAGTACCAGGTTCATTCTCAGTTTCACACTTTTCCTCACGTTCTCCCCCTGTCTCCCATGGCCCTTCCTCTTCTCTCTGCCTGTCTAAACCCTGCCCATCTCTTGAAGACCCAGCAGGGAACCCTAGCTCCTCTGACCCCCAGCATAGCATTTACTGCTTGCATCACTCCTCTTTTCTAAATTGTGCTCTTAGTTAACTCCTTATGTGTACAAGTCTTATCTTCCCAGTAGACTTTGAGTTCTTTCTTTTGTATCTCCCACAGGCAGTGCCTTGTGCCTAGGATGTGCCTGATAAGTATCTCCTTATTTTTGATTGATCATCCTTTCTCTAATTGTTTTGGGCCAAACCTCTTCTCTCTCTGTTACAATATATGCTCCTTGAGGCCTAGAACTGTATTTCTTCCATATTCCCCTAAGCATTTCTCAGTGCTGGACTGCTGAGCTGAGACTGAAGGGTGCTGAAATGAGGTAGAGAGGATTGATTTTCAAGGAAACAAGAGGATGAGGCATAAGGTGATATAATATCTAGGATGGGAGAAAACTGCTGGAAATATTAGTGGGAAGTCAAGGAGAACTCTAGAAAGGAAGGGAAAACTTGGAGAGCCAAGTCAAGGATAGAATAGGATCTTTGACAGGAGCCGATGCTAACTACATAGTTTGGGAAGAGGGGAGCAGGGAAGGGTAGAGTAGAGAGTAGGGCTGTGTTATGAAGAATACACTGAAGGTATGAAGGTATATAGAATAAAGAAATGAGATAGTAGGCCTACTGGCCCTATCCTACCACTGAGGAAAATACTGAACAAATTAGAAAGAAATAGTTTCTACTTACTTAAAACAGCAAAAACGTGTATGTATCTCTCAAAAAGCAAACTCCCAGTGGTAAAACGTATTGAAGAAGTGACACCATGTAATATGACAATTTCTGGCTTATAGAAACTACAAAGCATCAACCCAAACAATTAAGTAGTTAAGAAATCAATTTTCCTTGGAAGTGATAGCTCCCAAGGCCCCTCAAATAACAGTTTCTGTAAGCTGCATGTAGGGCAAGCAACTAATCACAGAGTGCTTACGAATATAGCCCAACCTTTCTGTCTGTCATTCCCTCCCTCTATTCAAGAAACCTGCCATCTCCACTTGGAGAAGACCCTCTCCAGTGTAAATGAGACCTAACAGTGATGGAAGATGGATGACCACCTACCTGGACATTGGCTGGGGCAGTGGCATCAAACCCAAATAGAAACAGGCCTGCCTGACACACATTGACTTAGAAAATCACATATTAACACTATATATGTTCTACCGTATTTTTATTTATTTTGCCAAGTCTTTCCCTATGATATTTGAATCTGGTTAAGCCACACTCCAGAGTGGCCTGTGGCCCCTGTGTTTGACACTCCTGTGCTAGAGCTCCCCCTCAACCAGAGGCAGAGCCGCTAATAATAACTTCATGGCTTGTTTCACTGATCATTTCATGTATCAAAAGGTAAAAGAACCCAAAATGGACAATTCTATTCTAGATATGATTCTCATCAGTAAGGAGAAGCTGTTCACTTGGATGAGAATGATGAAAAGCTTGAGGGAAAGTTACCACTCTGTCTTAATAGTTGTGATAAAGAAAGGAAAACCAAGAAGAGTTTTACGTACATATCCTAGATTTTGGAAGAGCAGATTTTGAAAGGTTCAGGATAGTATAAGGATAGTAGGATTTTTAGGGATTAATATTCTACTGGTGAAATTAACCCAGCAGGGATGGGCAGATCTAAAGTATGAAATTCTAAAGACACAAAGAAAAACAATCAATAGAAGAAAGAAAAGGAGAAGGTATCTAAAGGGGCTGATGCGGATGCACAGGGAACTCATGAAACAGCTTAGATTTTTAAAAGACATCAACACCCACACAAATAAATATGAATACTGAAGATGAAAGCAAAGGAAAATAATGAAGAATGAATTACAAAGGCATGGCATAATGTCAGGAGAGTTGAAGTTCAAAATGAGCTAAGGCTAGGAAAGAATGCTAAGGATTTTTTTAAGTTTCTTTTTTAAAGTCCCATTGGAGAAAAAAGAAAAATCAAAGAAAGAAAATTGTTTTGCTCAGAGCCAATGGGACAATGATAACAGACAATGAATGGAAAGAAAAAAAGAGGTGCTCAAGTCTTAATTTATTTCTGTATTCTGTGCCAGAAGAATGATCTTTGAAGTATAAAGGACAGAAGCCAAATGACTAACAGGACAAGAAAGGAGATGACTAAGTAAGTTAAAATAGTAAGAGAGAGTCTAACCCCCCCTTAACTAAGACCAAGTTACCAAAACCTTGAGAAACTATAATACAAGATGCTGAAAGATGTGATTGTTGAACCACTGTCACTGATTCATTTACTCCTTTTTACTCTGACTTGAATAAATATCATTCCTTCCAAAAAAAGGGAACATTTCCTCATGCAAAAAAAAAGTAGAACAGAAAAAGAGGACTATGTATGAAAGTATGAATCTCTATTTTCCACAGCTTGCTTTATATATCTATGCCAGGTGGTACAGTAGATAGTGCTGGGCCTGGAGTCAGGAAGACCTGAGTTCAAATGTGACCTCAGGTACCTACTAGCTATGTGACCCTGGGCAAGTCACTTTATCCCTGTTTGTCATAATCTACTGAAGAAGGAAATAGCAAACCACTCCGGTATCTTTGCCAAGAAAACCCCATGGACAGTATTGGTATGATACATATAGTTCACAGAGTCACAAAGAGTCAGACACAACTGAACAACAGTAACAATATGTACATATAGATATGCGTGGATCTCTATAGACATATAACATTCAACATTCTATTTTCTTTTTTCTAATTTAAATTTATTTCTTAGTTTTCAACATTCACTTTTATAAGATTTTTGAGTTCTATATTTTTTTCCCTTCTTCTCTCTCCTCCCACTCCCCAAGATGACAAGCAATCTGATGTAGGCTATACATGTATAATCATACTAAAAATATTTCCACATTAGCCATCACATGGTATTTTCAAAGCTGTCCTAGTTGTCTATGTTTCCTTCTGAACTTCCATTGTCCCTGATTTTTAAAAGAGCCTAGATAACAAGAGATAGACTACAGGATTGGAGAAAGGCAAATGTAGGTCAGATTTTCAAAAAAAAAGGAAAGAGAGTGGATCTGCAAACTATAGGTCAATGATTCACAACAAAATGCTCAAATGTCTCATGAAAAGTTGGCAAACATCAATAAAGGTGAGCCGTACTCGAAAAGAGCCAGCAGGGTTCCATCAAGAACAGACCATGCCCATCAAGACCACTACTGGGCATGAAGGCCCTGTGGAGGTAAAAAACTGGTAGCACCCCGTTTGTGGTAGTAGAAAACAGAGAACGAAGTAGGTGCTCACTGGGAATGGCTAAATCAATTATTATATATGAAAGAAATGGACTATCATTGCAACATAATTAACAACAAACATAAAAGTGATTCAGAGAAATATTAGAAGACATGCAGAAAACAATGAAGAGCAAAGAAAGCAGAAATAGAAAAAAATATACACAATGCTGCATCCATATCAACGAAAACAACTCTAAGAGGCCAACAAACTAACAAACCGCAATCAGTCAACAAACATTTATAAAGTGCCTACTATGTGATAGGCAGTATGCTAAGTCTTAGAGTTACACAGAAAGGCAAAAGATGTTCTCTCATCTCGAGGAATTCAAAGTCTAATGGAAGAGGCAATATGGAAACAATTATATAATTCAAGCTGAATACAGGACAAATTGGAGAGAAGCAACAAAGGGAAGGCCCTAGACTTAAGAGGGCTTGGGAATGACTTCATGCAAAAGGAAGAATTCCAGCTGGGATTTGAAAGAAGCCAGGGAAGCCAGAAGGGGAAGATGAGGAGGCAGAGAATTTCAGACATGGGAGACAGCCAGTGAAAATGCAGGAAACAGCAAGAGGGGGACATATCACTGAATTGCAGAGAGCATGATGGGGCATAAGATATAAGAAGACTGGAAAGGTAGAAAGGGGTCAGGTTTTAAAGGGCTTGAAATGTCAGACAAAGGAGTTGATAGTTGATCCTGGAGGTGTTAATGGAGTTGGGGAGTTTCATGGTCACAATAGATCACTTTGGCAGCTGAATTGATGATTTGGAGGTCTGAGGCAGGGAGACCAATTATAAGGCTGCTGAAATACTCTAGATAGGGAATGATGAGGATCTGCACCAAGGTGGTGGCAGTGTCAGAGAAAAAAAGGGGGTGTATATGACTAATCTTGGCCCCAGAAAACAAACTGAACTTTTTCAGTCATGGCCAGGATGCCGGTTATTTTTTGCTTGATTATATTTACTTGTTACAATATGGTAGAGAGGGTCCTTCTCTTTGGAGAGGGGACATAGTGGATAATGCTAGAGGCATAAAACCAAAGGGCATCTAGGTGGCAAAGTGGATGGCAAACCACTCTAGTATCTTTACCAAGAAAACCCCAAATAAGGTTAGAAAGAATCAGACAGGACTAAAAATGACTGAACAACAACAAGACTCCCCCAAAAATGTAAGACCTGGAGGGGGTAAGAATGGCTACATTAATAAAACATGTGAAGATACATATAAGAAAAAGAAGTTCAGAATGGGACACAACTAACAGTGATTTTGTCACTCCTTTGATAAATGTAGCATATGCTTAAAACAACCAACTATGCAGAACACAAGTTCACTGACAGAGAAAGGTTCCTTGTTTGTTCTTTGTATACTGAAATGCTTGTGTTTGTTGATAATAGTTGGGTTCATAATCAAAAAGGAATTTTAAAAACATCATAAAACAATAAAAAAATCATAAAACAGAAATCTGTCCCTGTCATAAAAGTGGGGGTGATGCTGCTGACATTGTCAAATGTAGTCACGTCACTGGTCTCTTTTATGCAACTGGTTTGCTTTGTTCCAAGAAGGGTCCAAGATCAGGTGTCAGGGGCTAATATAAACAAAAGACATCAATGAGGTCTTTAAAAAACAAAAAAAGATGGCATTTAGTTATTTTCCACCCCCTCTTATCTCATTCCGATAGGTTTATGAATCTGGGAGAACAGAAGGAGTGTGTGTGTGTGTGTGTGTGTGTGTGTGTGTTACCTAGATTTCAGTGAAGTACTTCGCAAAGTTTCTCATGCTATTTTTGCGGAAAAGATGGAGAGAAGGGAACTAGAGAGTGAGACAATTAGGTGGGATCAGAATGGCTTGGATGGCTAGACTCAGAGAGTAGTCATTAATGGCTCCATATCAAATTGGAAGGAGGTCTCCATGCACCCATGCTTGGTATCATGGCGTTTAGCATTTGTATCCATGATTTGGATAAAGTTATACAGGACATGCCAATCGAATTTGTGAATGACGTGAAGCTCAAACATACTGCCAGGCTAGAACACTGGTCCAAATTGAATAAGATGAAGAATATAAAGTCTTCAACTTAAGTTCAAAAGATTGGCTTCATAAGCACAAGATGCAGAGATGGGTGCATCCATTCAAATCAATTCAATTTAACTAACATTTATGAAGGACTTACTATGGGCAAGGCAATCTACAAGGAGCTGGAGAGCTAAAGACAAAAACAAAATAATCTCTGCCCTCAAAGAGCCTACATCCTGGGGGATGGGAGGCAGGAGTGTACAACACATACACCAATAAGGAAATAGAAAGGTAATATGAGGAGGGTTAGAGCACTAACAACTTGGGGAGGGAAGCAAGAATCAGGAAAGGAGTTGGGAAAGAGGTGGCACAGGAGCTGAGCTGAAGAGATGAAGGTTGGAGTTGGGGTATGGGGAGTCCAACTACGGTGAACAGCCTGAGCAAAGGTACAGAGAAGGGAGATGGTAGGTTCTGGACAATGTCCTTTGCTAGAGAACATACAAAGATCATTTAAACATGATCCCTTCCCTGAAAGACCATATTGACTAGTATGGACAGTGAGCAGAAATGAGAGCTAAGGTTAGATATTCCTAATTAGGGAGAATTTGAATGGCAATCTAAGGCTAACTCCAATGGCTCCCTATTATCTACATGATCAATTCAAAGGGTATTGCTTTCCAGAATGACTGGACCAATTCACAGCAAATTCTGAAAAGCAATTTGAAACTATGTCCCCAAAGTTACAGAACTGTGCATACCCTTTGAACAAATTATACTACTACTAGGCCCACACCCCAAATAAATCAGAGAAAAAGGAAGTGGATCTATATGTAAAAAAAATATTTATAGAAGCTTTTTTTATAGTAGCCAAGAACTGGAATCTAAAGGGCTGCCTTTCTATTGAGGAAAGGCTAAACAAGTTATATTATAGGGATGTAAATAGAATATTATTGTGCCATAAGAAATGACAAGATGGACAGTTTCGGAGAGAACTGGGAAGACCTCTATTAACTGATGCAGGTAGAAATGAGCAGAACCAGAATAGTTTATACAAAGACAACACTGTGGAGAAAAACAGCTTTGAAAGCTTTTCTGACTGTGATCAATGCATTGATGAATCATTCAGTCCAGAAGACTAAGATGAAATAAGCCAGTCACCTCCTGCCAGAGAAATGATAAATTTAAAATGCAGAGAGAGACATGTATTCAGGGGCATGGCCAATGTGGGAATTTGTTTTGCTAGACTGTGCATGTCTATGATGAGAGTTTTTTTTTTCCATTTTGTTGCCATTGTTGTTGTGGCTTAATTGGGGGGAAGGGGGGTGGTGGAGAAGAGAGGGGCAGATTACAAATGCATAGCAAAATAAATAAATTTATTTTATCCTATTTACCCCATTGTTAGTGTTTTCTCTCTGAGGATACCTCCTATATACCTTGTATATATTTTGCATGTTCGTAGTTGTTTGCATGTTGTCTCCCCCATGAAAATGTAAGCTCCTTGAGGTCAGGGATCCTGTTTTGGCCTTTCTTTGTATCCCCAGTGCTTAGCACAGTGCCTGATGCTTAGTAAACATCTAATAAATGCTTGGATACTAATTGACTAAAGAGCTCAAGGGCAGTTAGGTGGTGCAGTGGATAGAGCCCAGACCTGGAATCAGGAAAACTCATCTTTCTGAGTTCAAATTTGACCTCACTTACTAGATGTGCTACCCTGGGCAAGTCACTTAACCCTGTTTTCCATAGTTTCTCCCCTGTAAAAATGACCTGGAGAAGGAAATAGCAACAACTCTAGTATTTTTGCCAAGAAAACCCCAAATGGGATCCCAAAGAGTTGGACATGACTGAATAACAACAAAAAGAACTTAAATTTTATTCTATGGGCAATAGGAAACCATTGGAGAGCTTTGTGCAGGGTGGGACCTAGAAAGATCTGTTCATAAAGAAGTTTCCAGAAAATCTTGTAATATGTTTAATAAAAATATAGATACCACACATCATGAGCACACCCATAGCTCCTCTAGACAAACAACATACTAGAGAAATGCATCTCTTTTCTGCTGTCCCTTGTTTCCCTAGAAATTTTAAAGTCATAAAGAGTAATATGAACAGGAAAGGAACTCCATTAAGGAGATGAGAAGTGGGCTTGGACCCCAGTCAGCAGCTACACTGGAAGCAGAGGAAGGGTTCCAGCACTCTGGCAGAGAATAGGGTGGTCACTGACGTGGTAGAAAAACTCTGCCTTCTAGATTGTAGGCACAAGTCTTCTGGAAACAATTTTTATTTATTTTAGATTGTTCTAATCAAAGAATTTCTGCTTAGAAAGAGAACAACAGACAGAGGCAACCCATGACTCAAACCAAAGAATTTCAGAATCACAGTTGCGGCACGCCCAAACAAGAAACAAAATGTTGCAGACATAGTTATGGAGCTCAGGGTGAAAGTTCAGTTAACACTGTGCTTCAGCATATAGAACAATATCCACAATTTTCATCTACCCTTGGAAAATCATTTTCCTAAAACCTTTCAGTCCCTAGTTGACCACTCCCTTCAAAAATTCTCCTTTCCTACTGGTCAATATCCCTCTAACTTCCTTTAAATGAAGGAATGGTGGTTAGGGGGGTTCCTTTATCTTAGGTGGATCATTACCCTAATCCCTTCTGTACTTGGGAAAAGAAGCTACTATTCTTAGGTAGATCCATGAAGGGCCCTTTGCCCTTGTCAAGGGAGAAGTCTTTCCAGGGCTCATCTGGAAAGAAAGGAGCAGGATACTGTTGGGAAATTGACACCCAAAGAAAGACCAATTGGAGTTGTGAATTGATACAACCATTCTGGAGAGCAATCTGGAACTATGCCCAAAGGGCTATAAATAATTGCATACCCTTTGACCCAGCAATACCACTGTTGGGATTATATCCCAAAGAGATTACAGAAGTGGGAAAAG
>CM053582.1:41835312-41852704 GCA_028627135.1 Pseudochirops cupreus | reverse complement strand
ATGCTGGGAGAGAAACTTTCTCTCTCTCCCTCTCTTTGTCTCTCTCTCAGCCAGCTTCAGTCTCTACAATTCTTCCTTCGCCGAGAGCAACATTCCAATTCTGTCTGTCTGTCTCTGGAATTCTTGCTTATATACACACCTCAGCCAATCCCCTTCTTCCACATCAACAGGGGAGTTCATGCCTTCTCAACAGTGGGACAGGGTTTGCCCCTTCCACACTTAGCACTTAGTACTAAGTGCTAAGTATCCTGCTAAACAGATTACTATTACATTGTCTTTGGTCCTCTTTTATGTTTGTTCATTTCTTCTGACTTGCTGTTTATCTTCCCTGGGGACCATTCATGAAGGTTTCTTCATTCTCCTGTCCTTTCTGTTGTTGTTTTGTTAGTTTACAGGCACACACAGAGGGAAGCTGGACCCCTGGTTGTGTCATCCTGTCAGGAGTCTGCTCCCTCAAGGGCGCTCACACAGGTAGCGCCTTCCATGCTGGTGACATCTGGCTCATTAAAGACCTTGTTCTCATTGTCACCCAGTGCAGGTGCAAGATGTTCGAGCAGCATCCGGCTGACAAGCTGTTTTCCCGCTCTCCCTTTTGAGTACTCATAACTAGATTCTGAGGAGAGTGTTGGGGGCGATGAAAGGGTTGGAAACTGAGACCAATGGGGAATGCTTAAAAGAATCAGGATAGCTTAGGCAGGCCTGCAGGATGGCTTAATAATAGGCTTCACCATCTGAAAGACAATTATAGAAAGGGTGGTGTTGAACTCTTTTCTTTTCACTAAGGAATAGAAGTTGAAATAGGTTTAAAGTACAACTCAAGAGCAGATCCATGTTAGAATGAAAAGAACTACTGATGATGACAGTTGTTAAACCCTCCACTGGGTTAGCGACTGCCCTAATCAAAGGGACGCTCCACTCTAACCCCTGGAGACCCTAACGAATAGCGTGGATGCTCAACTCTTGGAAATAATAGCTGGTACTTACATAGGGCTTTAAAATCTGCAAAGCATTTTCCACTATGTTGTCTCATTTGAGCCTCTTCTAGTTTTTCCATCATGCCCCCATTTTATAGAGGTAAAGTGATTTGCCTAGGGCCAGAAGATCATAGATACAGAACTGGAAGGGGACTTAGAAGGCCATCAAGTCCAATCCCTTCATTTTATAGATGAAGAATCTGCGGCGCAGATAGATTAAGTGTTGAAGGTGGGATTTGAACCCAAGCCTTTCTGACTCCAGGGCCAACACACCAAAAAGTCTGCCACGTTGTCTCATAGATCACCACAAGAAGATGAGTAGGGCCAACTGGCCTGGGAAAGCAGAGAGCTTGGGATTCTTTAATATGTTCCATCAACTCTTAGAATGGTGGATAGGGCTAGTCCTCTGTGGCCATGGGCTAGAGAATTCCTCAAGGGTTTTTTTTTTAATCCTCTGTCCTGTGATTTGAAGTTTGCTTCTTGTTGTCAGTGAATGTATATGGAAGCATGCTACTTTGAGTTTATCCTCTTTTCATTTGTGAAATAGTTTCTTGATGGATGTGTGTGTGTGTGTGTGTGTGTGTGTGTGTGACTGTGTTTCCCCAGTGACCACCCTCTCCCCAACTGATACACCCAACAGAACCCTCCCTTGGACAAAGAGTTGAGCAGTGCAAATAAGTGCATTGGCATTGGACAATGCATGCTTCATTTTGCCCTGTACCCTACCCTCTCTGTGCATGCTTCACCCACCATCATTCTTCTGAATTCCAGATTGGTCAAAGCATGGTTCTAAGGCCTAGAGCTATTTTGGAGTTGTTTTCTTTTACATTCCAGGGCCATTGTGTCACATGTTCTGGTCCTCCTGTTTACTTCATTCTGTATCATCACATAATGAATTTTGAGCTGGAAAGAACCATAGAGTCCAACCCTCTCATTTTACAGATAAGGGAACTGAGGTTCAAGAGGGGTTAAATGACTTGCCATAGTGTCAGGGGCACAACTCGAACCCATATCTGGCTGAGTCCAAGCCTAGCAATCTGATCATTATCCTACTGCTTCTACAGATATTCTCAATTTCTTTGAATCTTTCATATTCATTATTTCTTACAGTATGATAATATTCTATTATATTCACATCACAAAATTTATTCAGCAATTCCCCCATCGATGTGGACCCACTTTAGCAATTCTTTGCTGCCACAAAAAAATGCTGCTATAAATATTTTTCTTGGTTATCATTTGCATCAACCTTATTTCCCTCGTTGAAAAAAAAAGATAGGTCTGAAAGGCATGATTTTCATATGCAAACGGTGAAATGAAAATCTCTACTTTGCCTTAAAGCTCAATCCTGACACATTATTTACCTCTGAGATTTGAAATCTAAATAAAAGTTATTGGAATATTTGAATGCTGAATATTTGTTAGCCAAATGCGACACATTTAAATTAGAGACTGAAGAAAGATCTGAAGTTTGCTAAAAACAAGTGTATCAGGAAGGTGTCACCGAATTAGAGATGATTTCTGCCTTGTCTGATGAAATTCACTCCTGATAGAAAAATCAGCAGGTGGGAGCACTAGAGAGACGGTTAGTCAAAGCAATGCTCCCCCAAGTAGTGAGAGTCACCAGAATAGCTCTTATCTCTTGGTCACTTTTAAATTTACAAAATGCTCTCCTTACCATAACCATGGGAGGAAGATAGGTCAAATATGGTCACCCTCATTTTATACATGAGGAAACTATGACTCAGAGACATTGACTTGTCCAGGGTCACACAGCTGGAAAGTATAGCAGCCAGTATTCAAATGTAGGTTTCGTGGACTCCCAGTCCACCATGCTATACATAGCTGCCAACTAATTAGCAATAGATAAATTATGTGAAGCTCAAATATTTGAATTCTGGTGAAATCTACTGTTAGCAACACAGTATGTAGCTCACTACAGAATTATTTTCAGTTGGACGACTACTCAGTTTGCTAAGTTGGTGCTTTAAGAAAATAAGGGTCTTGGGGGTGGCTAGGTGGTACGGTGAATAGAGCACTGGCCCCAGAGTCAGGAGGACCTGAGTTCAAATCCAGCCTCAGACACTTAACACTTACTAGCTGTGTGACCTTGGGCAAGTCACTTAACCCCAATTGCCCTGCTCTCCCACCTACAGAAAAAAAGAAAAGAAGGGTCTTTTTACTGAGCTCCATTCACCATATTACTCAAATGATTCTTTTTACTAAGTGTGATGGTTGTGGTTGCTGCTGTTGTTGAGTCATTTCAGTTGTGCCTGATTCTTTGTGACCTCATTTGGAGTTTCCTTGGCAAATACTAGAGCAGTTTGCCATTTCCTTCTCCAGCTCATTTTTCAGATGAAGAAACTGAGGAAGATGGAGGTTGAGTGACTTGCTCAGCGTCACACAGCTTATAAATGGGTGAGGTCACATTTGAACTCAGATCTTCCTGAGTCTAAATCCAGGGCTCTATCCACTGTAGCGCCACCTAGCTACCCTGAGTGTAATGATAGAAGCCCACATTTCTGTATCTCCTCACAACAAGCCTGGAAGATAGGTATTAAAAGTATTATTATCTTTGTTTTACAGATGAGGAAACTGAGGCTCTAAGAAGATGATTTGCCTGTGGTGACAGTATGAAAGCTGGGACTTGAACCCAGGTTTCTTAACTTTATGCCCATTGCTCTTGATACTATACCAAAGTGTCTCTAAATGTAGACAGTAAGAATGGAAAATAATCACTGCTCTTACTGGCATGGCACATTTGTTGTTACAACTTTGCCATCAGGTTGTATTTGAGATTCAATTCCATGAAACCTTTCTTAAGTTCTACCATGCTAGGCTCTTGGAGAAAGATGATTGAAAATGACCTGGCCTCAGCCCTCAAGGAGAGACACCACATGTACACATAGATAGGACACAGGGTAGAATGAGATGGGGCCAAGGGATAAATGAGTCTTATGTATGAGTTGAAAAAATCAGCTTCATAGATCATAGATAGGGGGCGGCATGGCCAGATAGCTGTGTGTCTATAGGAGATTGACACAGCCATAATAATTTCATCCAGAAGTTAAACCAAATAAATTAATTGCAATGACAAGGAGACTAAAGGAGCCCAGAAAGCACCTTAGCAAACATTTGACTTACTTGTCAAACAGAGAGTGATGGTTGCTACCACAGAAAGTCCTGCTGCCAAGGTATGTGTCTTTGTCGAGGAGGTGCCGTCTTGAATTGGGCCTTGAAGAAAAGGACTTGAACAGATGGAGATTGGCAGGGGTGGGGAGGGAGGGAAGTGGCCTGGTCCAAGTAAGGGGCAGAGGCAACATGGACAAAGGCCTAGGCCTTAGGGATAGGAGACAGCAGAATGAAAATGGGTTGTCTGAAATAGAAACTATACTGTAAAAAGGGGATCCCATCCCCCTACCTCAATAATTACTGAGAACCTAGATTTCTTGGATTGAATCGGTCAGAGGCATGTCCCTTTGAGGCTTGTAGAAAACCATGGAGCTACTTAGGAATCGGGAATTTCCATATCTTGCAGCAGAGAGGAAAGAAGTATCCTAGCCAAGCCCTGAGAGACAGCTAGGTGGGGCAGTGGATAGAGCCTTGGATTTGGAGTCAGGAAGACCGGAATTCAAATATGACCTTACACATTTTCAAGCTGTGTGACTCTAAGAGAGTCATCAGCCTCTTAACCTCCTTTCTTTCTCCTCATCTTTGTATTGCCTCCGCCCAACATACACAGTGCCTGGCACATAGTAAGGGTTTAATGATTGCTTTTTGCTTTGGATGATGAGGCAGTGGAGGCAGTAAATGTAGATTGCTTTCTCTAGTTGGGCAGTGAAGGAGAGGAGACACCTAGGATCATGGTTTAAGGTGTGCCAGGGCAAGGGACAGAGTCCAGAGATAGTGTTGTGTGGGAGGACTCCAGGAAGGCCAAAGGAGTAGGATCAAAGATTGCATGGAGAGGAGTGAAGTATAAGAACCTGGAAAGGTAGGAAAGGGCCAGGTTATGAAGGGCTTTAAAAGCTAAACAGAGGCTTTTCCAGTTGATCCTCTAGGTAATATAGAGACACTGAAGTTTGTTTAGCAGGGGCTTGACATGGCTAGACCTGCACTTTCGGGAGATCACACTTTAACTGTTGAGTGGATAGAATGGAGCAGGGAAAGACTTGAGGCAGGGAGACCAGTAAGCAAGCTGTTTTAATAGTCTGGGCATGAGAAGATGAGGGCCTGTACCAGGGTGGTGCCAATGTCAGAGGACAGAGAAAAAGAGACATATATGAGAAATGTTGTGAATGGACAGGGATGGGCAACAGATTGAATATGAGGGTTGAGAGGGAGTGAATCATTGAGGACAATAGTGAGACTTTGACCTTGGATGACTAGGAGAATGGTGGTGCTCATGACAGCAATAGATAAGTTTGGAAGCAGGGTAGGTTTTGGCTACTATGCCACACTTCCTCTAAGGGATGGAATAGACTCCATTCCATAGAGGATAAAGTTAGAGGGGATTTACTTTAGCAAGAATAAACACTTCTGTCCTAAGAGATTAAAATGAAAGAAGAGAGGATGGGTGAGAATACTGAGTAAGGTAACAGGAGGTTGATGGCCTTAAATTATCCCAGTAAAGTAGAAGGTGGGTCATCCTCTGCGAGAGTGGAAACGATGAAGTTTGAGAACAAAAGAGTTTGGGAAAATGCTTTACACTTAACAGTAAATCTCATTTAATAACTATTAAGTGGTTGATAGAATGTACTTTGGAGATTACCCAGTGGGTAATGGAATTGTACAAATGGACAGTAACTGGCTGAGAATTAAGCTCTCACTAGGCAGAGATAGTGGGCTTTTTAGGTAAGGCTATTTGTGGAATAATAATAAAAAAGAAATTCATTTGAAGTAACATTTTAAAAGGTGAAAAATACATGCATCTGTTTGAGTTCCTTTGTTCCAGTCAAGTTTCCAAACTCTCAGTTTATAATAGCTCCTGGGACTAGGAAGGTGATGGTTCCACTGCCCTCTGCCTTAGTCAGACCACAACTGAAGTATTGGGTTTACTTCTGGACATTACAGTTTAAGAAAGATATTGGCAAACTGGAGATTGTCCAAAAGACAGCGACCAGGATAGTCCAGGATCTGGAGGCCATTTCGTAGGAAGATTCGTTGAAGGAATTAGGTTTGTTTAGCTTGAAGAAGAGAAACTCAAATAGGCATGTTAGATATCTTCAGATATTTGAAAGAGGGATTAGACTTGGTCTGTCTGACCTTAGAGGCCTGAACCAGAAGCAAAGGGGAGGGGAGGAGGTGGAAAGTTGCTAACAGGCCAATTCTGGCTTGATCTCAGGAAATGCTATCTAAAGGTGAAACTGGTTCCTTTAAAGAGATGTTTGGGAGGCCGGATGGCCACTTGTCAGATATGTTATAATGGGAATTCCTTTCATGTATAAGTTGGATTAGTTGGACCCTGGAGGCCTCTTTCAATTCATATTCTGTGAAATCTTGAGACCATAAAAGGACAAGTTCACAGATTGGTGGATATTTCAGCAAGCCCAAATTTATATCCTGGAAACCTACTACTGGGTCTCAGGTGAGCCAACCTAGATCTACTCCTTGTATAGAATTGACATTCACAGATATACATATTTATATACATATTCAAATTCATGTACGTATCATATTTCAGAGGCAGTCACTTTAATAAAACCAACTTATTTTTTATTTTTAAAAATTCTGAACTTAGAAATACTAAATAAAACATGCATTTCCATATACCAAGTGGAGCCAATAATTAGGATTGCATATGAAACCATGAATATTACCTCCAGCTTGTTTTCTTTTTAAGTATATAATAAATTCAATGTTACTTTCAAAACTGTCCTGCTCATGTTTCCTTCTGAACTTCCTTCTTGCTCATGTTTACTTCTGCACTTCCTTCTCTTTGTTTCTGTGCATTTAAAAAAGGCTTTAATGAATCTTTTCTTTCCTTTCTTCTTCTTTTTAACAATACATTGTAAACTCCCCCCCTTCTTTTGACACAATTTAAAAAAATAAAAAGAAACCAAACAAAGCTCTTTTAACACATATGCAGATCTACCCATTGGCCAAGCCTGACCAGAGACAATCTACGTCTCTTTCTGCCTCCCTACCTTGTTAGTTAAAGAAAACAACTGAAAGCTTCTTATCTTGGGAGTAGCTCTCTAGGGATTTGAGAGTTTGAGGAGTCCTGTGTGTGTGTGTGTGCGTGTGTGTGTGTGTGTGTGTGTGTTCCTTTTTTAGATCTGCTATTTCCTCTATCTCACAAACGTTCCAAGGTCAGCAGTAAACCTGGATGGTGCTACAGGTTAACAATGAAGACAGGCTGAAATTGGAGATGGAGTTAACAGTGAATTAGCCACCAATAAGTACCATGAATCCATACTCTCACCAGATTCGCCCTGTTTTGAGCCTCTCCCCTCTTTTCCTTTTTTTCCTCTTTTTTTTTTTGCCTTTTTTTTGGAGGGGGGAAGGTAGGGCAATTGGGGTTAAGTGACTTGCCCAAGGTCACACAGCTAGTTTTGCATTAAGTGTCTGAGGCTAGACTTGAACTCAGGTCCTCCTGACTCCAGGGCCAGTGCTCTATTCACTGTGCCACCTAGCCACCCCTCCCCTCTTTTCCAACCAATCTTCTATTGGGCTACCAAAATGATATTCCTAAAGTATAGATCTGACCAGGTTGCACCTTTACTCAAAAAGCTCCAGCTGTTCCTCAGTGCCTCTAGGATCAAGTGCAAATTTCTCTACTAGGCATTTTAAGACTTTTACAAGCCAGCTTCGACCCACCTGGATTGTGGCCTACTCCTCTTTGTGCACTATACAATCTCCCTTGCCAAACCAGGCAGCTTGCTGTTCCACACAGACAACATTCCACCTCCTACCTCTGTGTCTTTGGGTTCCATGGGCTTCCACCAAACCTAGAGCATTTTGTCTGCTGTTCCATGTATAGAGAGAGGTATGACTGTGGACTGATGAGACAATTGCTATATAGTTACTTATATGGATAAATGTTGTTCTCCTAACACCCATCAGTAGAATCAAAGCTCCTTTGGGGCAGGGCCTTTTATTTTTGTCTTTGTTTTCCCAATACCTTGTATGTTTCTTGGTACATGGTAGGTAGTTAATAAATATTCACTGATTGATTTTTTTCCCTTTTCAAATGGGCCATGCTGGTAGCTTATTCATTGTCCTGGGTGAGCTCTAGTACTCTACAAACTTTCAGGGCTGAAGGTTGGTATGAAGAGACAGTTCATTGAATATTTCCACCAGACCAGATAGCATAATTCAACCAGTGACGGCACATATGTTGTTGGTGGACAGGAGCCAAGAACTGAGATTTCCTCTGGAGCATCCTCATGTTAGCTAGTTAAACCCATGCCGAAGTGGTTTTAAAATGGCCTGAGTTGTAACTATAACATAAGGTCAGATTCTATAATGAGTTTTGTTACATCAGATGACAGAAATCATATTTGCCCTTGTCATTCCCCTTTTCAACAAGGAGCTCTCAATGGCCTGTAGGAGAAAAATATCACTCCTCAACTTGGTATTTAAGGCCCCTTATAGTCTGGCACCAGATTTTCTAGTCTGATTTTACCTGACTCCCTTTCAGGTAGATTGGACCTGGTCCTGATCTTGATGATCGATCTCCAAGCCACCCTTAATTTGCATAGGTTGGCCCACGTGCCTGGCATGCACTCCTTCCTCATCATTACCTACTGAGATCCTCTTCCTTCAGGCCTAAGTTTAGCTTTTCCATTCCTCCCCTTAGCTTCGTGGGTGAAAGTATTCCCCTGGCTGATCCAGTTTTCCAGTTGTTTGGTACTTTTCTTTATCCTGATCACACGGTGTATTATGCCATCTGGGTACATTCATCGTCTCTTCTCAGAGAATGCAAGCTCCTTGAGAATAAGGAATTTTGTGTCCTAAAAACCTGGGAGAGCTTAAATATAATAGTAACAATAATAGCTCACATTTATACAGTACTTTAAAGGTTGCAAAGCACTTTGAAGATATTATCTCATTTAATCCTCACAACAACTCGGTGTTATTATCCCTAGTTTACAGATAAGGAAGCTGAGGCAAATGGCAATCAAGTATTTTGCCCAGAGTCACACAGCTAGTAAGTATCTGAGGTCACATTTGAACTCAGGTCTTTCTGACTCCAGACCCAGTGATCTATCTTCCTACTTTCCTAGCTCATTAAATGCTTATTTTTATTGTTGTCTTTTCAGAAAAATGCTTGAAGTTTCACAATAATAGAAATGAACAGTGGCTTAACTATTTTAAGTGTAAGTAATATTAATGCTGTTCTCCCTAGCCCCTTGAATGAAAAGATATTACTTTGAAAAATTAGAATACCAACCCATCAAAATTAAGCTTTTGCCCATGGAAAATGACCAGTATTATTATCTCACATGGAGTATGATTTGCAAGGGAATGACATTCACTAACCTTCTCATTGATGATATTAAATATTCTTAAAATAGGGAGATGTATGCTCACCAAAGGTGTCGGCTGCTGCCATGGAACACATCTTACTCAAGATCCAAATGGAAGAAGGTTTTCTTATAGATGGTCAGATCCTTCAGAGGTCCTGGTTTGTAGCTGATGCTGTATTGATTGCACTGAACTTTTGAACATTTCAAGGCCTCCTCAGTGGAACTCATGATTATTCAAAAGAGATTGGTCTAACAGTCCAATGGAAAGACATATGATAGATAAAAGTAAATGAAAAGTTCTTGAGGGCTAGGATTGTTTCATTTTTGTCCTATGCTTAGCTCCTACCACAGCGGCAAGAATATAGAGGTGTTTAATAAATGCTTGTTGGTTTCAGTTGGATTTAAGTGAAGGAAGCTGCAGCATATTTGTGATAATGACTGACATTTAAGAGGTAGTATGAGAGATATCACTAAAGATGACAAGAAAGGGGATGGATCAGTTATGTGGTGTAAGTGAGAGATAATAGTTGGATTGCCTCAGTACTCTACTGGTACTCAAAAAAGTGCCCACCCTGGGGTCAGGAAGACCTGAGTTCAAATGTGATCTCGGGCACATATTAGTTGTGTGATCCTGGACAAGTCACTTCACCTCTGTTTGCCTCACTTTTCTCCTCTGAAAAACAGGGGTTATAAAAGCACCTATGCCCTTCTCTCCAGATGTTTTGAGGACTAAGTGAGATAATACCTGTAAAGTGCTTAGCACAATACCTGGCACATAGTAGGCACTATGTAAATTTGAGCTATCATTATTATGCTTTTTAGATACAAGCCTGAAAGAAACAATTTTTATTCATTTAGATGAAATTAATTCAAAATATTTCAGTTTATAAGAATAGAGAAGTCCAACGGTGGTCAGTTATTCTATGCCTTTGCAAATTTCTCTGTAACACAAGCCATTTTTGAAGTTAGGCTTTATGATATTTTCAAGCAGTCGGCAAAATTCTACCCCGAGGTAGAATGCTGTGATGGAGCTTAGAAAACAGTGAATAATGGCTACTTGCCTGTGGAGCATCATTTTCTTAAAACCCTTTACTCCCTTTATGGATTCTCCTTACAGGTTGGTTAAAGGTAATTAATACAAGAGATGTTTCTGTGAACTGAAGTAATAAAAGACTTCTTCCTTCTCATAGCCTGCGCCTTGCTCTATTTCAGTGAAGGCATGGGCCCTCTCTGTCAGTCAGTAAGCATTAATTAAACACCTAGTATGTGCAAGACTTATGTGCTAAAAATGCTGAGTATACAACAAAAGGCAAAAAACTGGTGCTTACTCCCAGGGAACTCACAGTCTAATGAGAGAGGCAAAGAAACAATTCAATATGATCAAAATATAATCAGGACAAATTGGAGGTAACCAATAAACAAGAGGAGACTGCTATGATGTACATCAGTTGTTCTCAACCTTCCTAATGCCGTGACCCTTTAATACAGTTCCTCATGTTGTGGTGACCCCCAACCATAAAATTATTTTCCTTGCTACTTCATAACTGTAATTTTGCTACTGTTATGAATTGTAATGTAAATATCTGATATGCAGGATGTATTTTCATCGTTACAAATTGAACATAACCCACTGGTTGAGAACCACTGATGTAGATCAGTCAGGGGTCTCTTCTCCTTACCCTTGCCCTGTCATCACCCGATCTGGTCCTCTGGATCAGCATCGGGCCTGATCTGTGGTAAAGCCTTCCTAGCTCATGCTGCAGTTGGACATACTGTGCCTCAACCTGGAGATGTCATTTTGGCCCTCTTTGAACATGAAGGACAACGACCATCCTCTGGGACAATACAACTCCTCCTGGAATGTTCACTTAGTATGCCAAAGAGCAGCAGATAGGTCCTTGGTAAGAGAAAAAAAAGATTTAGTGCAACCCGCAGTTTTGGAACTGATAGTTAAAGAAAGAATGATAAAATTTCTCTCAGATCAGTTCAAAGGCTTCAGACTAGAATACTGGGAAAAGTGCTTTCTTGGTATTTCTAAAAAGGGTAGGGACTTATTGTGCTTCCACACTAGGGCCCTTTTGTGCCCAGCACAACTTATCTGAAGCAGAATCTATGTTCATTAATACTATGATCTCAATTTGAATCTGCTAACAGTGTGATACATTACTCTCCATGGTCCCAAACAGGAAGTTCTTCTATGTTCTACTTTTAATCTATCAGATGCAGCCAAAGAATGATAGGGCATGAACTATTCTCCCCAGCCCATCTGGTGCTGAATCACTTAGCATCCTGGTGGGAGGACAACGGCTTTTCTGACAATGTCACCTGTTGCTCCCTCTTCTAAACCTCACATTCCTTCCATATAGAAACAGCAGCATTGGCTCATCCCAAAAGGATTTGATCCACTCTTGCTTGCTCCTCCTAGGCACCAAAGATGCTCAGCTGTGAGTGAGAATTCTTTGTTGTGCTGTGACTCCCTTTGGTGCTCTGATGAAACCTAGGGAGCCCTTCTCAGAGTAATGTTTGAAAGAGCATAGAATAAAATATATAGGATTGCCAAGGAAACCAAATATTATTTTAAAAAATTCATTGACCCCAGGTCAAGAACCCCTATCAATGATAGTATTGAGAACTAACAGTTTGTTGTGTCTTTTTTTTTTAATATTTGAAATGCAACTTTATTGAAAATGGCAGTGACCAACAAGATTCACCACTGAAACTTGTAATGTATCATGGAATCTAGATCTCAGATCCATGATGAAGAAGTGATAAGTTCTACAATCTTGGGACTGCAGGAATCTTATCATTGAAGCTCAAAGGGGCATGTTTGGGGTCCAAAACAACTTAATACATAGGTCCAAAATAGGAATTCTATAGATTGCATATGTGTGTATGTATATTTTAAAAACTACCACATTTGTTCTGAGGTCCATTTGTTTGCTTCTGCATCCTAAAGATGAAGTACATGCTCTGTTCAGCTCTAGAATAAAGTGGTTCACCTGCTAGGCCACTGAAATCATAGGACAGCCACCTGTAACACTCAACCCCTGATGCTACACTCCAGCTTCCTCCTCCTCCAGGTTATCATCTTCATCAGGGATCCCAGTTGCCCAAGCACTTTGGAAGTTCTACTTGGACTGTGCTGACAGTCACTAGAGGTGCAAGAGCAGACATGACAACAGACTCCAAATTAGGGGCTTAAGGAAGTTTTCTAGCAGGCCAAAGGAAGGGCTTTGCAAAGTTGAAGTTATTTTTGGCTGAAACATCATAGATTCTTATCCTTATGAAAGATGGTGGATTTTACCTTTGTTCTTAATATCCACCTTGGTGGGTATTACACAAACACTCTAGAGACATTTTCACATACTCATATATCTCTGCCAGTTAGGCCCATTCTTGTAAGTAACTCCTTGTTATTAAATACATAACAATAGTGCACTGAGCTTGGATGTAATAACTATCTCTCAACCCACCACATTTCTCTTGGTCATCTGTATCCCATATGTCGAATTTAAGAGACCCTCTATTAGTATGGAGCACAAGGAGATGGGCCTCAACACCAGGGTGGCTGCCGACTTCTTGAATCTGCCAGTCAAGTGGTATTTTATCAATGTGATTTTCCTAGTTTCTCTATCACCAGCTACTACAAGTTTGAACTGAACTTGGGGTTCTCTGTGGCAGCCATCATGACACTTCTTCCAGAAGCATCTATATCTCTGCTGATTGAACCAAATGTTACAGGTTTTTCAAAATAAGGTTGTTTTTTGTTCCCCAGCATAGCATTTACAGCCATCTACCTTCTTCTTTCCCAAATTTAGATCCTGTAATCAGATAGAAATATGGGCCCATTTTCCCTCAGATCACCAATATCAGGAACCATGGCTTTATCTATTGGCTTACAGAATGTAGTCAGTGACATAAGTCTAAGCAAGGGTAGGGTCATCATGGTACAATGTATATATCAATCGTTGTAGACATATTGTCTTCTAGTATTCATGCTTATAAAATACCTTCTTAAATAAAATATTTGTGGCCCCGAGGTAGGAAAAATTGGTAAAAGTACAGACCAGTAAGTATAACTGGCTGTTCCAAAGTTTAGGTAATAATAGATCTCACGTTCTCAGCTCAGCCTGTCATAGTTCCTTCCATAAAGGCATTCATCTGGAATTAATGTTCAGCCTTTTGTCCTAGAAGTGGTAGGCACTACCACAAGGCCCAGTCTCTTTGCTCTGGAGTAGCAAATCCTCTTCTTTTGGACAGAGAAGAGAGGACTTGCATAATCACCCTGTCTTTTTGCCTCAGACTCAATAAGACATATTTTCATTGACAATGGGATACAAGTGTAGCACATAGGCTCAGAGATGACCCTTCCAACACCCAGTCACGCTGGCAAATCAAGGTCCCAGAGCAAGGTTACTGTGTCTCTCCTTTGGGCTCTAGGGCTAATCCTGAGGGATTGGAGTCTTCCTAATACTGTTGGTTCATAAACCCTTATCTAGTGTGTTGCCCTTGATATCAACTGCAAGTTAGCCTTTGATCTTTATTCAATGTCAGTTAACATTAGTTAACTTTCATAAAGTGATAATTCTTGAGAAAATATAGCAAAGTGGGAACTACAAAAATGATCCACTCCCAAACCAGGGCACATTCTCTTCTCTATAAATTCAGTCCCTGAGAAAATGCATTCCAACTTAGAGTGGTTGTTATAAAGCATTCCCCACTCCAAGTTCCCTTCTGGTTGAGGCAAAGCCAATACACAAGGGGGAGAAAAACAATGGTCTTTACTTGTAGTACATGGTGTTTTGATTGTCAAGTTGATTTATTCCTGGTCTGAGTCACACAACTTATTCCTCAGGGCAGGTAACTCACTGTGCTTAGATACTGTAGTTATTGGCAGACCCTCGTTACAAATTCCAGTTCCTGGACCTCTAGTGTTTCTTCCATCCTTTAAAAGCTTTAAAGGTTATAACTAGGTCTCTCTGGTCTTCAAAAATCATTCGTCTAGGATTGGTAAGACTACATATAACAGACGCAGAAATAGAGCTCATGTACTCACGGCCACATGGTGGTCTGAGTGGGGAAATACAGTATCTACAACTACAAAAGGTGATTCACTGGAGAAGGAAATGGCAAACCACTCCAGTATCTTTGCCAAGAAAACCCTATGGACCAGAAGGGCCTGGTGTACTTTGGTCCACATTGTCATGAAGAGTCAGACATGACTAAACAACAGGAGTATCTGCAGCTGCTGCTATGGCTACCATTCACCTACTCGGAGGCTCACAGGATTTCCTTCTTCTCACTTGAATGCTGCCAGGGAGAGAGGCCTTATCAGTTTGTTCCAGCCTTTTGAATGCCAACCCTGTTCCAGTTCAGCAGTCAATTAAAAAACTTTCCATGACCACATAATAAACCAACAGGAAACAGTCAAAAGATACTCCTACACACTCTGAATTAGGTAGAAAAAAGCTCCTCTCCCATCATCATGAATTTCTGGACGTGGGCTTCTACTATGGATTGGGAATTGGTAGAATAATATGCACATAATCTAAGAACTGGGCCCTCTTTGCCCAGGTCCCTTCCCCTAAAGCAGCAGTTCTCAACTTGTGGGTCGTGACTCCTTTGGGGGTCAAACGAGCCTTTCACAGGGGTCACCTAAGACCATCGGAAAACATATATTTCATATGGTCTTAGGAACCGAGACACCACTCCTCTATCTGTCTCCAGGCAGATCTGCTCACCTGCAGATACGCCCACATGTGAGTATTAAAGGGTCTCGGAATTAGGAAGGTTGAAAACCACTGCCCTAAAGCATGGATTGAATGTTGAGGATCCTGGCTTTCATCTGTGGTTTGGTGGCTAGGAGAATGATGGTTACAAAAATCTTTCATGGGTTTCCTTTGCAATTGCTTTGGAGTCTGCTTTAGAAGTAGGATAAATCTCAATCCATCCTAACAAACACATACAAACTATAATGAGCATATTCACAATTATAGCATTTAGTCATTTGAATAAAAGCAACTTGTAAATTAACAAAAGAAAAGACTCATCATGGATAATGTTCTCTTTATCTTGGTTTGGTTTCCCAACATTATATTGCTGACAGGTGAAGCAGTTACAATAAGATTGTTAGGTTACTTAAGAAAAATGTCAACCAAAGGTTTCTTTTTTAAAACCCAGCACTACCAATACAGGAGCAAGATGAGGATCACATTAGGCAAAATCAAACTACTTTTGAAGAAGAACAAGGTCTCCTAGACTAGCAGATGGAAGGGAAGGAAGAAATATGATAAAGTAATAATTATTCCTCCCAAGGGGTAAAAAAAAAAAAAAAGCTACTGATCTTGGCCATGGAGCTGTGGTTCCTAAGTTGCCTGACCATTTCCGGGATGAGATTCTTGGATGGTAGTTGTGAAAATCCTCTGCACAGATTTCAAGAAGTCAGTCTACAAAAACAAGGTGATTCAGTTTCTTTACTTGCTCTTTAACTTCGTTTTTACTCCCCCTGAACCAGTCTACTTCAAACAGATTGAGCTTCACTCAATTCCTTCCAGTCTGGAATGTCTCTACCAATGAGAAGGGGCCTGCAGGCAATTCCCTGGGGCTGTACTGGCTCAGGCACAAACATCAGTGGGTACAGGGTTGGTTTTTTTCTGTCATTGTTGATGGAAGGCATTCAAATAGACTATCTCAGTATGGTTTGGATTTCTGTGAAACAATCATTAAATTTATCACAAAGCTTCACATTTTGATTACATTCCAGATATTCTTAGCTCTTATGACCTTTGCTCTTTCCAAACTATGCTTTTTGATAGGATCTCCAACTTTTCAATGTCTTCCTTACTGTTTGCCAAACCCAAATTAATGCTTTGACAAGGCAGACATTTAAATACTTCAGATCATCATTAGCTGGAAGAAAAGCACTCAGTATTCCAGAAAAATCTCTCCTATGTGATAACTCTAATTCATAAATCAGTCATTCAGATCAAAGAGCACATGAACCTTCTGGCGTTATAAATGTATGACATTCTAAGTATCATTCCTAAAAATTCACAGCAATATAACATTTTCCAAAATTATAATGCAAGAAATTTATGCGTATCCTTTTGATGTAAAATAATCTTATGAACTAAAACATACACAGAAAACAAAGCTTAATGCCAATTGAATAACATGAATCTAGTTGAATGCATCTCCACATCATCTCTATGGAACACCAGCCATTCATATATATATATATACACATGTACATATATGTACATATATGTGTGTGTATAGATAAATAATCTTCCAATTTTGGCAAATACAAAGCATGAAATAATCTCTACTCGATGTGCAGCTTTGTGGAGATATTCTATGGGCTTTTCTAGGTTGTTGACTCTCATATTTGTTTTTTTCAATTCTTTCTGGAATGGTCTTTATTCCAATCTTATATACACCAGATCCTCCTTTATTTTTCTTATTGTGAATCTAACTCACTGTACAGGTTCTTGTAGTATTTGTCTCTTTTCTAGAGAAACAGTTGTTTTTGTTCTTTCTGAAGATTACTTCTTGCTTTCTTTCAGTACATATTCATTTAATGTCTTGGGTCTCCTTTTTTGCTCACTCCTTTATTCAGTCTTTCCAGTCTTTCTGTTAGTATTCTTGTGAGGTTTTTTTTCTGTGAGAGTTTATCTCCTCTCCTCCCTTTTTTCTTTCCTTTTGTGCATTCATCACTATTTTCAGGTGGTACAGGGGATATGAACTCACTGTGGACATTCCTTGTCTCCTCCTTTAGGTATATTAAGATAGTATTTTAAAATTATCCTAGTCTAACAGGAAAATGACAAATGCTGGAGAGGATGTGGAAAAATTGGAACACTAATGCATTGTTGGTGGAGTTGTGAACTGATACAACCATTCTGGAGAGCAATCTGGAACTATGCCCAACGGGCTATAAATAATTGCATA
>CM053582.1:41815886-41834812 GCA_028627135.1 Pseudochirops cupreus | reverse complement strand
TGGGCCCATTCTAGGTCATTCTCAGAGGCTCATTTAGCTGCATCGGTTCTGGCATTGCTATTGGCTCCCCTTCCTATTGACTGTAATTCCAGGGTGGAAGAAGTTGCTTTCTACTGTTTCTCATTGGATTTCTTGATCATTATGAGGTCTGGTAAAATGTTAGATTTTTGTTGCAGGAGGTATATGGGAGCTGGGCAGACTGCCTCTGTCCAGGCAGTCTGTAGTTATTTGGTACTTTGTAGCCATTATCTTGATGTAAAGCCAAGAATTAGCAGCTTTCCAGAGGATGGCTGCTGTGAACAATTTTTAAGGTTCTGATTACACAGTATAGTAAACACTCTATTTATTCCATAACAAATCAAAGCAAAACATTCACAGAAATCAAGGTACAGCATTCACAATATTACAACTTATCACAGATAATCAAAATACAGCATTCACAACAACTTATCACAGAAAATGGCCATATAGTTTCCACTGCAATGGTCGAAAAGTTTTGAACAAAGAACAATCATTTAGTAACTCAAGCATTCACAAAATCCTTAATTCAATCACAAAGTAAAATAGTCAAAGTTGCCTACTCATGGGGCATACTAGGTTACAAATCAATTACTTATTCAGTCATCAGTCACTAAGTACAATCATATAGTTAATAAATCATTCAATCATCCTTCATCATTCATTATTCAATCATCAAAAAATATACAGACCCTCCACCCCCTAGGTCACTAGTAAATTTACAATTTCTCAGTCAGTACACAGTATCCAAGTAAAGTCTTCTTTTAGTTTGACTCAGGGTGGTCCCTCAGATTCCCTGGATCCCCTTCCATGGTCCCAGACCCTACCTGGATTCACCAAACTGTCACCTGGGTTCAAAGGCAGACAGTTCCCAGGTCCTTGTCCAGCTTTCTGCACAGTTCCTGCTCCACATTAGAACTCGCAGTGTCCAGTCCATCTCAAATCCTTCACAGTCTTTGTTCTTGGGAAGATAAGGCTTAACAAAGCCACAAACAAAGTCTTAAATCCTTCAGTCATACTTCCTCAGTCTTCTGTCAGCTTCAGCTTGGCCCTCGGACTCAGCAGAAGTTTCATTGGGTTCCCAGAATCAAAATCACTCCATCCAAGTTTTCAAAATCAAAACCATTCTCTTCAGCCTGGGGGGGCTTTCCTCTTCAGCCTCCTCAGCTCCTCTTCAGCCTCCGTGGAGTTTGCTCCAGGAAGATCTTTCTCAGTTCTCAATTCTCAATTCTCTCCAGTAGCTGCTCTGCCTCCAGATGCTGGTCCCAAGAAATTCTGACTGTCCCTCTCTGGGGCTTTTCTTTATATATATGCAGCATCAGCTGCTTCTTGTTTCAGCCAACCCCTTCCTGTTACATCAGCAACTTCCTCCCAAGGTGTTAACTACTTTTGTGTTAATTAAATAGCTTAAACATGGTGTTAACTTGAAACAAGGTACTAAGTACCTGTTTATTTGCCAAAACAAAGAGGTCTTCAAATTCAAATTACATTACCATTATACTTGGCCAGAAATCTGAGGTTCTTTCTCTTTAAGACACTGTTAGACTTGGAGCTGTCAGTCATTTTTTTTAGCTGAAATTTTTAATGGTACTTAGCTTAAAAAGTGGTCATCAGAGCTTGTTCAAGACATTCTTCAACTATAGGCTTCAAGAGTCAATGTATTTATTTTTCTTTCTTCCTGTTACTGTCCAGGGTTCTTGCATTGCTACCATTGCCCAGGCTCTAAATCTCAGCATCATCCTCAGCTCCTCACCTGACATCACCCCACATATCCAATTTGTTACCACATCTTGTCATTTCTACCTACACAATATCTCCTGTGTTTGTCTTCATCTCTCAACTCATACTGCTGCTACCCTGGTACTAGCCCTCATCCCTTGTACTCCTGCAGTAGTTTTTTAATTATTCTAATTGCCTCAGGTCTTATCCTGCTCCAATATATCCGTACTCAGCTGCTAAAGTGATTTTCCTAAAGTGACCATGCCACTATCCCAGTCAATAAACTCTACTGGCTCTTCATTACCTCCAGAATGAAATATAAAATTCCTCATTCAGCACTGAAAGCCCCTCACAACCCTTCCCACCTTTCCCAATTTTCTTAACATTCTTCCCCCCAATTGTCAACATAATAAACATTTAATAAATGCTTGCTGATTGATTGCTTCAAGGGAATCAAGTATATTATTAATGTCACATTAATCCTAGTATAAGGAGAGTGAGTGTTATATATATCCAGACTCAATTAATATAATGTATAATACTCTACACCCTGACCATCTTTATCACATTTTATCAGTTGAGTTACAGAACTAACCAATCATCAGACAGGTAAAATAGCTATGAACAATTCTGAGCCATAGCTACTGAATCCATCAACTAAAGGCAGAAACTAGATGCAAACAACCTAATCCACTTGGATGAAAAGTGCTTCAAAGCCATTGGATGAAATCAGATGACAAAATATATCAAAATTTGTTGAAATAATTATACACATCTTTGAGAATATATGTATTGTAAAAGGACGTCCCAGAAGGAACTTTATGGCAATTTCTTTAAGAGTTAAGCTTCAGGTAAGGGGGGGTTTGATAGAATGGTAACAGTGTCCCCAGAAAAGCAGTGGCTGATGGAACATCTGCATTAGGAGTCAAGGACAAACTAAGGACAAACAAAGGACAAGAAGCATTCTACAAAAATGCTAACTTTTGATGCCCAAGAGAGTGATATATACCTAAGGGGAACTTTCTGAGGGCTCCACAGAAGGAGAAAGGACTTCCAACCACATGTGTTCTCAAAGTTTGAGCTCACTTTCCCCTGGACTCTAAGTATTTGTGGGAGAACATATAAAATATATTTTATATCAATTATGTTTACTATACCACCTTGTAAATACTCCTTTCTAAAAGTATATTAACTCTGACAGGCTGATTGATAATTAATGGGGAGCACACCAGTGGGGGCTCAGGAGCAACATTACTAGAAGACTACCCCTAGCCCCTCTAGGTTACCCCTAGAATGACCTTTGGGACCCAACTTGCCCATAGAAAAGAGAACTGAGAATGTGAACCCAGAGAGAATTTAATTTAATTTAGCTTAATTTTTGTAACATAAGAACCCAGTGCTGTAGGTTTCCACATTTACATATAAATATATAATATGTATATATATACATATGCACACATACATGTATCTATGTGTGTGGGTACATCTATAATACATATACACCTAAGTATATACACACATATACATGTATGTATGTACATATATGTGTATATCTCAAAATGAGGCAAAATCAGACCAAACAAAGCCAGACAAAATAAAACCAAACCAAAAACCTCATTACGTACAACAGTTTGAAATGACCTAAAGTTTTCCTGGAATGCCCTCAGCTCTAAAAGGTGGCCTGAAGACAAACTAAATAAACACAGCGAAGAAGGTCTGTGAATATAGCTCTCTGTTTGCCCTTGCGGTCCATATTTAAACAATGTATACAACAAGCTTGAGCAACTAATTATTTAATTAAATGCTGGGAAAATTTTCAGTCAAAAAAGGCAATTCCCAAGAGTTCCCAAGAGTCTTCCAATGTTTTTAACGGAAATAACTACAGTATCTAGTTGTATGGCACTTGGCCAACAACCCCAAAGTTGGCAAATTGGTTTCCTCCCTGAGCTTCAGATTTTCCTGGGGAAATTAAGAATACTTAGTTGGTGCGCTTTTTCTTCCTTCCCTGGCCCAAGGCCTCAGGAATACTCATTCTAATACTAACCACTTCCAGCTTTCAAAGCCCCATCCCATATATTATGTCAGCTGAGGCTCACGACAGCTGGGAGAGGTAGGCAGGAATGGAAGACCTACTGGCTTCTTTGCATTGAGAAGCAGTGCCGATGTTGGTGGGTAGGGGGCTGCATTTGAATCCAGGACAGATGACTTCCAATTCTACCTTGAACACTAGCTATATGTCCCTGGGCAAGTCATTTAGCATGTCTGAGCCCCCATTACCTCATAGGGTTGTCTCTCAGACCTTCTTAAACTGTAGGTCTCTACACACAGGGTCGTGACCCTGAAGGGATCATTTACTAAAAGCTTAAGTAGCCCTGGACTGGAGATTTACAGTTAGAAGGGACTGACGCACAGAGTGATTAAGTGACTTGTCTTGGGTTACCTAGTTAATAAGTGTCTGAGGTGGAATTTGAACCCAGGTCTTCCTGACTCCAAGTCCAAGGCCATATCCACCACACCATTCTGAGGATCAAACAAGATGATATATGGAAAGCACTTTGGTGCTTTAAAGAAATATATAATTGTGAGGTGTTATTTCAGAAACCGAGGCTATGTTGGAACCAAGAAAAACCCAGTATAACAGAGAAATTCAATTAACTTGTTTTATTGTTCAGTCATTTCCAATTCCTTGTGACCCCATTTGGGGTCTTCTAGGCGAGATACTGGAGTGGTTTGCCATTTCCCTCTCCAGCTGGTTTTACAGATGAGGAAACTGAGGCAAACAGTGCTAAGTGACTTGTCCAAAGTCACCCAGCTGGCAAAGTATCTGAGGCCGGATTTGAACTCAGGAAGATGAGGCTTCCTGACACCAGGCAGGGCAATGCAGGCCCCCTGCACCACTTAGCTGTTTAATGTATTGTAATGCTAAAGAAAATGTATTTGAATGACTTTTTATTTTGAACAATAAAAGAAAACATTTACTAAGCTTTTACAGTGTGGCTAAGCACTGTGCTAAGTTCTGGGAACACAAATACAGAAACAAGATAGGGCCTACCCTCAGGAGGTTAACATTCGTATGGGGGGAGACTGCACTTGCAGGTAAGCAGTGGCAAGGAAATATTTAGAGTCTAGAGAGTTCCAGGGAGGGGGAGTGGAACAATGGGCAGTCCACTGGCACGCCCTTTGCAGAGCCATCAGTGATTTAATTACAGTTGTAGCAAGGCCATAAAGTTGGATTGAAGGCTTTTGTTTTTCTAGCACATTTCTCAACATCTACTCCACCAACGAATCCTCCCGTACAGGTCTGGAAAATCAATCTAAATAACCCCTGGCTCTGCCAACACACCTCCCACCCACCCACAGTCCCTCACCTCTGTGCCAAGAAGAGGGCTGGTGTTCTCATCCACTCTCCTGTACCAAGGTTATAATTAGCCAACTGGCGTCGCCTGTTCCTTCTGTTTAGTAGGTGCTTAATAGATGCTTGTCCCAAGTCTGGCTGCCTCTTCACATTGTTTGCCTTTCCGTCACGGTAA
This sequence comes from Pseudochirops cupreus, assembly GCA_028627135.1. NCBI lineage: Eukaryota > Metazoa > Chordata > Mammalia > Diprotodontia > Pseudocheiridae > Pseudochirops > Pseudochirops cupreus. Next base: position 41,829,545 of record CM053582.1, on the reverse strand, counting down.
TCATTGGGTGGTTTTCACCTGATTCCCTTTGCTTGGGCCTTCAAGTGTTTCCAAGCTTCTCTGCGGTTCTCACATCTGTCTTTTCTTAGCACACAGTAGTATTTCATTACTTTCAGGTCAGTCAGTCAGTCAATCAACATCTATTAAATGCCTACTATGCGCCAAGCACTGGGCATGCACATTCCACAATTTGTCTGGCTGGTCCTAAATCAGTTTCTCTCACTACAAATAATTTGGCATTTTTGAGACCTTTCTTTATGTCTCTGATCTTCTTGAGATACGTGCCTAAGAGTGGGATCACAACGCCAAAGGGTATGAACAATATACTGATTCTTCTCATGTGATTCCAAATTGTTTGCAGTGATCAGTCAGACCATTGATTTGACTGACTTAAAAAAGACAATAACCCAACAACTGAGTTTGCTGTTTTCTCTGCTGGTTACACAGCTATGTTTAGACACAGTCTTTAGTTTCAAAGCATTACAGGGTTCAAAGGTGACCCAAAGGGGAACAGAAATCTATAAGATGAGTGGGTACTCCTAATGATGACACACAGGAAAAGGGGCCCAAGGCACAGTAACATCAAGAATGTGAATGAATGACTGGAACAGGAGTGTGGTAATGCAGCAAGAGTGAACAGTATGAGGGCTGCATCACTGTTCACGACATTGGAGAGGAAGACAGGTAATGTGGTGAATAGCGTGTTGAAGTTGAAATCGAAAGGCCTTAATTCGAATCCTACCTCAGATACTTCTAAACTGTGTGACCTTGAAAAAAGTGATTTAATTTCTCTATGACTCAGTTTCCTCATCTGTAAAATGGGAGATAACCATAACAGCCTCTACCTCACAGGGTTTTTGTGAGGATTCCATGAGATACTATTCCTAATGGGCTTCCCAACCTTTGAGGGCTACATAATGTCAGATATTATTATTATCCTGTGGAGAGGATTTATGGACATATTTTAAAATCATTCCTATCAGATGGGCTGCAATCTGCACAGGTGGAAGAAGTACTCATACCAATGAGATCTCAGAACTACTCAAATATAAAACCATAATTTAAGGCACAAGCTTTCTAGGTAATGACCTGGTGAAATTTATCATTATCATTCAATGGAACTTGGGACATTAATGACATGATGGTCACAGTCAGAAAAATTAATTGTCCTTAGAAATGTAGCAAGATGCTAAGTAAGGCTAGGATACCAATGTGTAACCTAGACATTAATTATCTTCACTTTGTAGTAGTCATGACCTTGGTTTTGCTCAGTGATTTCTAGCTACACAAATTACTTAGACTGTGTGTTTTTAAGGACTATGTCAAAACCGTATACCTTTTTAAAGAAGAAACCCCTTATCAGTTCTATATAATATGCCTACTATGCCTACTTACATCTCTGGAGCAGTGGCACAGTAGATAGAGTGCTGGGCCTGGAGTAAGAGAGACCAGAGTTCAAATCCTGCCTGAGACATTTACTAGCTGTGTGACCCTGGGCAAATCAATTTACCCTGTTTGCCTTAGTTTCCTCATCAATAAAATGAGCTAGAGAAGGAAATGGCAAACCCCTCCAGCATCTTTACCAAGAAAACCCCAAATGGGGTCACAAAGAGTCTGAAACAACTGAACATCTTCGTTTTGGATAAGCATTGACCTTCTCTAGGTGAAACAGGCCACTGACATCTCAGCTCACAATAAATTGAGTTGAAATAGAAAATAAATGCAGAAAGGAGGAAATAATAACTCTCTTTTCCTTTCAATTTAAATCTACTCAAGCAAAAGGCCTAGGTTCAAATCCTCACTAAATTCTTTATGGCCAAAGTGATCTTGGATAAGTCACTTAAACCTCTTCGGGTTGTAGTTTTCCCCTCTATAAAATGGGGGAGTTGGATCAAAAACCTCCAAGATAGCTTCTGGCTCAAAATTCTATGATTCTTATGAGCCTAAAGATTCCAGTCAATAAGATTTCATCTACAGGGGCAGCTAGATGGCACAGTGAATAGGGTACTGGCCCTGGAATCAGGAGCACTTGAGTTCAATTCCAGCCTCAGACACTGAACAGTTACTAACTGTGTGACCTTGGGCAAGTCACTTAACCCCAACTGCCTTGCCCTCCCCTCTCCAAAAAAAAAAATTAGACCTCATCTACAATAGATGAATCATTGTAGTATCCAATGGTGTAGACCAAGGGCATCAAACTCAAATAGAAACAGATTCCTGAGGGTCGTAGACTGATTTAGAAAACTACAAATTAGCATTTTCTGTGTCATATTATATTTTCATTTATTTTGTTAAACATTACCCAATTATATCTTAATCTGGTTCTGGCTTCACTGAGGAGTTTTGCAGGGGCTATGGGTTTGATGCCTTTGGTGTAGACTATTGTTGGGGGTGGGGGCTGTGATTTCATTGGTGTGGGAAGTTCCCCATGTGAAAATTCTCTCTGCCAATGCAGCTCAGCAGGACATCTGTAACTAGTACATAATCATAGAGAGCTGTCTGGGGCAATGAGAAGTTGGGAGGTGCCCATGGCAGATGGCCAGGCTAGGTCAGAGATAGAACTTGAACCCAGGTCCTCCTGACTCTATCCAATATGCCACTCTGCCTCTCATTGCCCTTTCATCCCTCTAAAGTATATTTTCCCTTTAGCCTGGAGAGAAGGTTACTGGAGAAAAAGGTTGGCAGAACCATTTCTGATGATCCTGGCACAGGAGAATGGTTACCTCTACCCCTTCATCTGAGGTTTGGGGGCAACTGTCATTTGCTATGGAGCAGCCATATATCAGGAGAAAGGGATGGCATCTAGCCACATGTTTCGGTGCCCTGTTTTAGCTTCTTCTCTACCGTTCTAATTCAGATTTCCAATAGGGAGAACAGAGGGGTTAGGGATGACTGGGGACCACATGAAGAGATACAGGCCCCATGATCAGTGTCAGTTAGAAGACTTGGCATCCTGAGGAGAGCTTCAAAGCCTGAAGTGACAGAAATGGTCCACCTAGGACCCGAGAATGGGTCAAACGCCATTGCCCCTATTTCTTTGCCACCAGCAGTGGTTGGGTGTGGTTAAGATTCCTCCTGGCTACACCCAGAAGGAGGGAAGAAAATGAGAAGGCAGTTACAAAAGGGTTGAAGGTGTATGTTTCCATGTAGGAGTGTTTGGCATAGTTTTCATTTCACTTAATTCTATGCACAGTAAACTATGTGATCATAGCTTGCTAAGGCTCTGAATAGTTGCCAGTGGGTGACTGAGTAGATACCAAATAGGGTGAGAACTAGATTCAGACAGCAAATCCCATGATTTTGTATTTTACAATGTTGAAGAATACTTCATTGCATCTCTTAGACTAATTTTGGGGCCAGAAAGAGGTTAATCAAAGTCGTTTGAAACGTGTATGGTACAGGGGAGAGAGTAATGGATTTTGAATCAGTTGACCTGGGTTCAAATCCTACCTCTGCCCGGTAATATCTTGTAATATTGGGAAAGTCATTTCATGTCTCTAAGGTTCAGGACTGAAATAAGAGCGATGGACTAGCTGGCCTCTAGGACTCTTCCATCTCCAAATCTATCATCTTTTCCTTTGGAAGGACCTGAACTAGGTGCCTTTGTTTCGGAGAAGTGGGTAGAGGGGCACCCAGATATAAGCAGCTTAGGCATTAGCTTCATGTCCTCTGGTGAGCAGGCTCCTAGGAGAAGGTATCTAATAAAATCTAGTATATGAGCCGGGGGAACTAACAAGGTGACACAAGTAAGAGTGTCCCCTGGTGGACAACTCTGATATTGCATCCAGTTATCAAGCAAATGACTTTACTTGATCGTTTAAGCAACACACTGACTTTCTGTAGGATTAAGGATCTCAGGACCATAAATTTAGAGCTAGACAAGATCTTGAAAGTTATTATCATCGATCTCCCTCTACCTTTCACGGCTGAAGACCATCTACACTAGGGGCCTTCCTTTCCTCCCCTCTCACTCTATTCCATACCCTTTGGAGTCTGGCTTTGAATCTCATCACTCAACTAAAACCTTCCTCCCCTCCCTCTCCACTCACATTCACCATCCCCACCTCCCACCCCTGCCAGAAGTTAACCAAGACCCCTTGATTCCCAATCTAATGACCTTTTCTCATTCCTCATCCTTCTTGATCTCTCCATAGTCTTTAATACTGCTAATCACCTTCTCTTCCTTGTATACTCCCTCCTCCCTGCGTTTTCATTACACTGCTCTCTCCTGGTTCCTCTTCTGTCCATCGGACCAGACTGCTCCTTCTAAGTCTCCTTTGTTGGTTCTTCATCCCTACCACCCATGTCTACTAAGGATGGGTGTCCCCTAAGGCCCTCTGCTCTTTTGCAATTTTAGTTTCTCACTTGGGGATCTCATCAGTTCCCATGGATTCAATGATCATCTCTATGCTGATGGTCTTATATCCAGCTCTAGTTTCTCTCCTGAGCTACAGTCATAAATCATCAATGGTCTATTTTTCACAAACTGTATGTCCTCTAGGCATCTCAAACTCAACATGACCAAAACAAAACTCATTGTCTTCCCTTCCCCCCAACCCAAATCTAACCCAAACTTCCCTGTTATTATTGAGGATACAACCTTCCATACCATCCTGGCATCCTCCCAGTCAGTTGCCTAGGCTCATAACCTCAGTGTCATCATCATCTAACAAACTAATCTGGTGTCAAATCTTGCCACTTCTCTGTCATCAATATCCTCTGCTCTCTACTCACACCTACCAGGCCCTTATCATCTCCAACCTGGATTCTTACAATAGCTTTCTGCCTTACCTCAAGTGTCTCCTCATACAAATCCACTCCCCACTCAAGTGCTAAAGGGATTCTCTTAAGGTACAAGTGTGACCATGTCATTGCCCTACTCAATAAACTCCAGTGGCTCCCTCTAATCACCAAGATCAAACATAAATATTCTCTTGGGCATTTTAAACCCTTTATAACATGACCCCTTCACACCTTTCTAGCCTATACTTGACTCCCCTCTATGTGCTGTATGAACCAGCTGCTCTCACCTACTGGCCATTCTTGACACACAACATACCATGTCTCAACTCCATGCATCTGCATTGGTTTTCCTCTAGGACTGGAATGCTCTGCCTCCACCTTACTTTCTTAGAGTTCCTTCAAGACTCAACTCAAAGTCCACCTTTCCCTATTCCCTCTCCCCATCAACTGCAAGGGTCTTCTCTCTGAAATTACCTCCCATTTACCCTGTATATATCTTGGCTATATGTAATTGTTTGCATTTCGTCTCCTTTATTAGAATGAAAGCTCCTTGAGGGTAATTCTATGCACAGTAAACTATGTGATCATAGCTTGCTAAGGCTCTGAACAGTTGCCAGTGGGTGACTGAGTAGATACCAAACAGGGTGAGAACTAGATTCAGACAGTAAATCCCATGATTTTGTATTTTACAATGTTGAACAATACTTCATTGCATCTCCTAGATTAATTTTGGGGCCAGAAAGAGGTTAATCAAAGTCGTTTGAAACGTGTATGGTACAGGGGAGAGAGTGATGGATTTTGAATCAGTGGACCTGGGTTCAAATCCTGCCTCTGCCCAGTAATATCTTGTGATATTGGGAAAGTCACTTCATGTTCCTAGGGTTCAGGACTGAAATAAGAGCGATGGACTAGCTGGCCTCTAGGTCTCTTCCATCTCCAATCTATCATTTTTTCCTTTGGAAGGACCTATTTCCCTCTTTCCGTCCCCAGGGCACAGAGTCTGGCAAACAGTAGGTGTTTAATAAATGTTTCTTGACCAAGTGATCTGGTATCACCCCTTCATTTTATGAAGGCACTGCCCAAGCCACACAGTTAAAGGTATCCCATGTCAGGGGAAGGAGCCAATGTTATGATAAAATATGTGATATTACATTAAAAATGTGTTAACGATATTGTAATAATAATCAACTGTCAATGACTTAGCTACTCTGATCAAGACAATGATTCAAGAGAATGCCAAAGGACCCATGATGAAAAATGCCATCTACTTTCAGAGAGAGAACTGATGAACTCTGAGTGCAGATTGAGGCATATTTTTTAATTGCATTTTTGCTTTTTTACCCCTGCAACATGGTTAAAATGGAAATATATTTTTCATGACTTCATCTGTATAATGGGTACTATATTTCTTCCCTTCTCAATGGGTGGGAAAGGGTTTGAAAGAAGAGAGAGAATTTGGAACTGAAAATAAAAATTTGCTTAAAATTTTAAAAATTAAATATATTCTATTAACTTAAAAAATACATGATAGAGAGTTTTAAACCAAAGTACTATGTGAGGCCAGAAGGGAGGGAGTTGTTGCAAATATGGAACATGAAGGAAGGTTTCATGGAGGAGGTAGCATTTGGGTTGGGTTTTAAGGAATGGTAAAATTCAACAGATGGAGAAAGACAGGGAAAGGAAGACACTCCAGGCACAGGGAACACCTTTAGCAAAGGTATAGAGGTGGATAAATGCAAGGACAGGAAGTGATACAATTTGGCAGGAGCTTCCAGTGTATGGAAGAGAAAAACAAGAGATAAGGTCCTGGGGCAGCTAGGTGGTACAGTGAATAGAGCACCGGCCCTGGAGTCTGGAGGACATGAGTTCAAATCCAGCCTCAGATACTTAACACTTACTAGCCATGTGACCTTGGGCAAGTCACTTAACCCCAATTGCCCTGCCCTTCCTCCTCCAAAAAGCAAAAACAAAACAAAAACAAAAACAAGAGATAAGGTCCTATCCACAGAATGTCAGAATTAGGATGGATCCACCCTCAAGGGGTATCCAACCTGTACCTGAGCAGGATTCCACTGGGTCTTGGCCTGACACATGATCATCCAGCCTTGGCGTGAAGACCTCCAGTAATGGGGCAGCTAACCACCTGCTGAATCAACTCATTCTGATGTGCATAGCTCAGATTATCATAAAATTGGATCTGACATCAAATGGAAATCTGAAAGGCAGAGTGTCACTAGACTGTGAGGGACCTTGAACATCAGTCAAGGCAGCTGGACCTTTAGTCATGGGGCAAAAGGGAGCCAATGATGATGTCTAAGCAGGTACTAAACAAGCATTTAATAGGAGTTGACATAACCAGTTCTATTCATAAGGAATATTAGTCTGTTGGCTATTATGAAAGATGAATTGGAGGGTGGAGGCAATGAATGTTAAAAGACCCGGTACAGGTAACAAGAGCACTGAATTCAGAGTCAGAGGATATGGGTTCAAGTCTCAGTTCTGCTGCTCATGTGACCTTAAATTATTTTCTCTCTAGGCCTCAGTAAGGGCCCTTTCTGCTCTAAATCTATGATTCTATGTCCTGTTAGGAGGCCATTGCAACAGTTCAAGCAAGCCCCTATTGGCTCTAAAACCTTTCTATGCTTCCCCTATCTCTGTGCCGAACCCCAATTGCTTCAGATGTCTCAAATGGGATGGCCAACGTATATCTTAAACCAGACCTACACAACATACTGCCCTTGGGAGCTTGCTCCACCAAAGGATTTTGGGCAACTATCACATGATCCATAGTGTGGTTGGTTGCCCTGGGTCACATGACAGCTACCGGATATCCTTTGGTGGAGCAAGTTCTCAAGAGTACTATATTGTACAGACCTGTCTTAAACTCAACATATCCAAAAGGGAACTTATAAGCTTTCTCCCTAGAGTCTCCCTGACTCCTACCTTTGGTAGTACCATCCTCTCAGTCCCATGGTTAAAACTTAGGAGGTTTTAAACCTCACATTCTCACTATTTCTTACACATACCCCACCCACCCCAATATCTAAGCTGCTGCCAAGGTCCGTCAATCTCTTTTTGTAACATCTCTGGAATAAGCCCCCTTCCTTCCTCCAACACTGCCACCTCTGGGACAAGCTTTCATCACCTCATGCCTAGACTGTCCCAATAGCCTGCTGATAGATCTCCCTGCCTTAATTAAGTCTCTCCTCATTCAACCCAGCCTCTGTTCAGCCACCAAAGTGACTTTCCTAAAGTGCAGGTCTGATTATGTCACCACACACACACACACACACACTCACTCACTCACTCACTCACTCACTCAAGTCTAGTGGCTCCTTAGTGACTCCTGATCAAATACAAAATCTTCTCCTTGATATTCAAAGTCTTTCTAACCTAGTGCTCCCTACTTTTCCAGCCTTCTTACACCTTACTCCCCAATACATACACTTTGATCCAGTGACACTGGCCTCTGCTGTTTCATGAGCAAGATTTACTGTCTCTTGGATCTAGGCATTTTCTCTGCCTGGCCCCCATGCCAGGAATGCTTACCCTCTTCTTCTCAGGCTTCTGGCTTACTTTTAAGTCCCAACTCAAATCTTCTCTTCTAAAGGAAGCCCTTCCCAACCCCTCTTTAATTCTAGTGCTTGCCCTTTGGTCATTATTTCCTGTTTATCCTGTATATAGCTTGTTTGTACATATTTGTACACCATTAGATTGTGAGCTCCTTGAGGACAGGCACTGTCTTTTGCCTCTTTTTGCATCCCCAGCACCTAGCACAGTGCTTAGCACATAGTAGGTACTTAATAAATGTTTATTGATTGTTTCATTGTTTTCGCCCTTCTCATAGGCTAAAAGGATCATAGATTCAGAGCTGGAAGGGACCTTGGAGACTCTTCATTTTACAGAAGATGAAACTCAGGCACAGAGGTTAAGGGACTTGCCCAGGGTCACACAGCTAGTATGTGCTTTAGGGGAGATTTGAACCCTAGTCTTCCTGACTCCAAGGCCAGTGCTCCTAAAATTAGTATAGATGTCATTTTCCTAAAACAAGAAAATATACTCAGTTCTTTTCTACTGCATTAGAAAGCAAATATCTAATAGGAAGAAAAAATCATTGAGGTGCATACTATGTGAAAATCACTGTACTGTGTGCTAGGACTATTAAAGAGGAAATGAGACAGAGTACCTGCCTTCAAGAAGCTTCCAGCCTAGCAATATGCATTCAGCTTGAGGATTCTAGGTTGAAATAGTCAAGCATTGTAGCGTCATTTAGTGACATAACATGATTGTTGTTACAACAAATACCTCATGGAAAGGCCAAACTAGAAAGTATAAACACGAAATGTAGTTCTTTTCAACTAAAGATGTAGTCTCAGTGCATCACACAATCCAAAATTTTACTGATCAAACTGACTGTATCTCTGCTGGTGTTGACATATGGTTAACAAACTAGGGGAGGAAGTCTATGTTTGTATGAGATAAGGCTCAGAGTCAAAGATTAGGGGAAAAGTCAGGCAGAGAAAATTTTATGATCGATTTTGGGCTATAGATAGGAATTATAATGAAATATACATTTAATGGCTACAAACTAATCATTTATGTTAAATAGAGTTCTACCTACCGGGTTTGGAACCTTTGAAACTCTTTACTAGTAAATGGTGACACCTACTGGCAGAGTTAGAAATCTCCAAACGACATGTAGCCAGATGAGGTCATTAACCAGTGGTTCTGTCTGAAGGTTATGCTCTAGCAAAGGGAAAAAGAGAATAGAAACAATTATTGGGGTGCTTCAAGGCGTAATCATCGCTTTCCCTTTTTGACAAAAAATGGGTTCCTCAGATGAAGGTTTCCATCTCCCCCAGTTTTCAAGTTGTAGAAACGTGCTTGCATTTATTGGGATTATGGGTAAAAGTATGCAATTTGGCCAGACCAGCAAGAAAGATGGCTCCATATTAAATAAAGGAGAATGGAAGTAGAATGAGTTTCTTTTAGAGAAACTAACAAAATTGAATGGATTTATAGGAGGTGAGGGGACTTAAAACTATGGGACTGATCCATTGTTGGTGGAGCTAGTAAAAGATCTAACCATTCAAGAGTTCAATTTGGGATGATGCAAGAAGAGTGTCTAGTCTAGCGTATTAGCTTTGACCTTGAAATCCCAATACTGGGCAGTTCCTTCCCCAAGGAGGTCAAAGATAGCAGCAAAGGTCCAACATGTACCAAAATATTCATAACAGCGCTTGGTGGTAGCAAAGAACTGGGAACAAAGAAGGTGTCCACTGATTAGAGAATGGCTGAAAAAACTATATGAATGTAATGTAATGTTGTTATGTGTGATGAATAGGAGGAATCTAGAGAAAAGTGGGAAGATTTCTTAAATGAACTGATTCAAAGTGAAGACCCAAGAGAATAAAACACATGGAGACTACAACAATGTAAATGAAAATATCTCTAAAAGGAAATTGAACTCTGAGTAATGAAAAACACGTGAAGGCCTTAGAGAAGATAACAAAGCAAACTTTCCTCCTCACGGCAGATGAGTGGTGAACTACTAGACAGAATACCTATACTTTGTCTTCAACAGTCTTTGTATCAGACACTTTCTCTCAGTTGCTTTTCTCGGTGACAAGGGAAGCTTAAGTTCAGGGAGTGGGGTTGGGAAAGGAATCTAATAAAAAGATAAAAGGCTCCAATAAAGCATATTTTTTTAAAGGCACCTTAAGAATGGTTGGAGGAGCCAAGGATATTTACCTTAAAGAAAAAAAAGAAAACAGGGAGAAGGTGAGGTGGACATGGGAGCTGTCTTCAAATATTTGAGAGACTGTCATCTGGAAAAGGGATTAGATTTATTGGTGTGACTACAGAGGGCAGTCAGTCACATGACAAATCTGCTTATGTATCAAGTATTATGCTAAGCAAAGGGATGTAAAGAAAGGTAAAACATAGTCCCTGCCCTTTAAGAGTTCACAATCCAATGGGGGGAGATAAGATGCAAACATCTATGTACAAACAAACTATCGACAGGATGAATGAGAAGTAATCAACAGAGGGAAGGCATTTGAATTAAGAGAGAATGGAAAAGGCTTCCTGTAGAACAGTGGTTCTCAACCTTCCTAATGTCACGACCCTTTAATAGTCCTATGTGGGCGTATCTGCATGTGGGTGGACCCGCCTGGAGACAGATAGAGGAGGTTCCTAAGACCATGGGAAATATGTGTTTTCCAATGGTCTTAGGCGACCCCTGTGACCTCTGTGAAAGGGTCGTTCAACCCCCAAAGGGGTCGCAACCCATAGGTTAAGAATCACTGCCATAGAAGGAAGGAAGAAAAGCCAGGAAAGCCAGGAGACAGAACAAAGACCAATGGATTGAAGGAGGAAGGCAATTTGCTGCCCAGTAGTGTGTAAGATAAAACTTTCTAAAACTTAGAGGAATAGAAAAAGATATCCAATACACTGTTGGTGGAGCTGTGAATTGATCCAGTCACTTTAAAAAGTAATTTGGAACTATGTCCTCAAGGTCACTAAACTATGATCAAATCATAGGCCTACACCCCAAAGAAATCTAAGAAAGACCCACAGATACGTAAATATTTGTAGCAGCTTTTTGTAGTGGCAAAGAAGTAGAAACCAAATAGTTGCCCTTCAGTTGGGAAATGGCTCGACAAATTATGGTATGTGAATATAATGGAATACTATTGTGTCATAAGAAATTATGAAAAGGACAGTTTCCGAGAAACCTAGGAAAACTTGTATGAACTGATACAGTGGAAAGTGAGCAGAACTAGGACACTCGCTTATACAGTAACAACATTGTAAAGACAAACAACTTTGAAAGATTTAAGAGCTATAACCAGCCACAATTCCAAGGGACTGATGTAAAATGACAGACATCAAGATGCAGAATGAGACACACATTTTCGGACATGCCCAACACAAGAATTTGTTTTGCTTGACCATGCATTTGTTGCAAGGGTTTTGATTTTCTTTTTTCCCCAGTGGGGAAAGGAGGAGTAAGGGAGAGAAGACATGTTTATGAGTGAAAAACAAATTTTAAATAGATGTACAGTGTGTCTGTCACTGAAAGTGCTCAAGCTGGATGACCCAAGATCAGAGATGTTCCAGAAGTGAGACCTGCTCAGGGTTAAGAGTCACACTAGATGATCTTTGACATCCTTTCTGAGCCTAGGCTCCTAGGATCCTATCTCCTCACTAGAAATAATGCCATCTATCCAGACAGCAGGAATCTCTCCAGACTTTAGTCTTCGTCATCTATAAAACGAGCAAATTGGGCTAAGATGATTTCTAAAGTTTCTTCTTAGCTCTAAATAGAAGATTCTATTATCCCATGAGACATTGTACAAGAGACAACAAGAATGTAATATGACTGCAAAGCATGGTTACAAAATTCAGTAAGCATTTATTAAGCACTGATTGTATGCAGAGAGACCAGAGGAAGTACGAATTGTACATAATAATTATAACGATAGCTAACATTTATGTAGCATCTCAAAGTTTGCAAAGTTCTTTACAAATATTTTATTTTATACTCACAACACCCCTGGGAGGTAGTTGTTATTACCAACCCTTTCTTACAGATGAGGAAACTAAAGCTGAGAGAGGTTCAAGGACTTGCTGCTAAGTGTCTGAGGCCAATTTAGAATTCAAGTCCTCCTGACTCCAGGCCCAGTGTTTTATCTATTGAGCCACCTAGAAAAGAACTATCCTGGCCCTCATGGGGCTTATATTTTAGTAGGGGGATATGACCTATACACAGATAAGTGTCCTCTCATACTTTCAGTATTTGTGGCTTTATAGGCACAAGCATTCTTTTCACAGACACAAATTATTCATCCTTTGGCACTGGCATTGGCCTTGGCGTTAGCATCAGCAGTCAAGCTTTATGAGATCCTGTATCTGAAAATATTCAACTTGATGATAAGTCTCTGGAACTCAGAGCCAGGCCTAGTCACCAAGCAACACCTCCTGCTGGCTAGGGTTCATCATACTCTACCTCCAAAGCCTTGCCTCACTCCACCAGCCACTTAGATGAAGGAACAGACCCAGAGCTGGCCTAGTTCTTTCAGCACTACCCCTTGGATATAGTGAGCTTCTTTCCCCATACTCCACCCTCTCTATTACCCCTGGACCTTCTTTTGTTTCTCTCCCTATCCTCATAAGAATCCATCAGCTTCCGTTTAGGAGAAAACAGTTCTCTGCCCCCTTATCATGTTCTCTCATCCCTAGAGTCACATCAGCCTGACCCCTCTCATGCTCTCATGTCCTAATACTCACCTCTTCTACTGTGCCCTCTGGAGTTCTTGCTTCAAAGCAAACAAACACCTCCTTCATCCTGGACTTCCTTCTCTTGCACTTTTTCCATCTATTAAGCCATGACCTGATTCCCCTCAGATAATAATGTATCTCTAGCTATTCTCTCCAGCACTGACTGTACTTTCTCTCATGCCCCCATCGCACTGATCTGAAAAAGAAAGTCACAGAACTCCTTGCTCCCCATTATCACATCTACGTCTTCACTTAGAAACATTCTGTCCTTTAAACTCTACAAAATTACAATTTTTCTGTGGTATGTCAACTGTATGTCTGTTGACTATAGTATGCCAACCCCCAGGGCATTTTCCATCTTTCCTCCAGGAGTTCAGCACCATGTTCCTCTCCCCTCCAGGTTGTGCCCTTATACTGGGAGACTTTTTTATTTATTTATTTATTTATTTATTTATTTTTAGCAGTTAATTTACTTTTTACTGCATGATCACAACAATTAATAACAAAATATAAGGAAAAGGAAAACTAAACAAAATCCAAGTACATGCAGCCTCCTACTCCTTTCTAACCTAACTTTTTTTTTCCTTTTTTTTTATTAATAATAAATTTATTTTATTAAATTTTTTTGAGTTA
>CM053582.1:41793499-41815386 GCA_028627135.1 Pseudochirops cupreus | reverse complement strand
GCCCCCGGGGCACAGCCTCAGCTTCAGGCCAGGCTGGTTTCGGTTTGCAGTGCTGATATGGTTCCTCATAGCTGAGCTGACTTTAGTGGGAAGTATCTTTGTGTGCGTTTTGGAGTTCCAGGATTGGTTTAGAGTCCTATTTTATGGGTATTTTGGGGTGGCTATGTGAGAGCTGCGATGTGTTGCTGCTGCTACGCCGCCATCTTGGCTCCCACACTGGGAGACTTTTAACAGCCTCTTACACACTTGCTCAAATTCCCTATTATCCCATTTCCTCAACCTCCCTAAGTTCCATGACCCTCACTCTACCTCAACCACACACAGGGCCCTATGGGCACACACTTGATTTTGTCTTCACCCATAAGTGCTCCACTTCCCTATTTAGAAACTCTTGCATGCCCCTATCTGACCACAATCTCCTAGACTTTCATTCCACTTTTCCCTAGACTTCACTCCTCCTAAACCTATTTTTCACCTTCATTGAGATCTTGAATCCTTCTGCTCAGTAGTTTCTCAGGCCATGACACTTGCTTGATTTCATATGCCTCCTTCTCCAGCCTCAACCCATTAGCTACTGAGTCATTTCAATTCAACACTGTCTTCTTCTCTCCAATCCCTTGCCCTCTTGTCCTGTCACCACTCATCTCTTGCTGAATTTCAGCCCTAGATTATCCCCACCATTCACTTCCTCCACTCTTACTCACGAACAGCTGAACAAAGCTGGAGCAAGTCTCACAACCGTGCTGACTACAGGTTGTTCTTGTTCAGTCGTGTCCAATTCTTCATGACCCCATTTGGGGTTTTCTCAGCAAGATAACAGAGTGGTTCGCCATTTCCTTCTTCAATTCATTTTACAGATGAGGAAACTGAGGCAAACAGGGTGAAGAGATTTGCCCAGGATCACACTGCTAGTAAGTGCCTAAGGCTGAATTTGAACTCAAGTCTTTCTGACTCCAGGCCTGGCATTCCATTCACTGGGCTACTTAGTACCTGACTAGATACATTACCAATTTATGTTCTTAACTGGGCCCTCACTTCGGCAATGCTGTCCTTTCATTCTTCCCTAATTAATTTCCTATCTCCCTCCCCTCAGAAGCTATTTCAAACCTTCTCTTACATCCTAAATCCCCTAGCACCTCCCCCTGTCTTCCTCTCTCTGATGAAGACCTTTGCCTCTTACTTTACTAGAAAAAACTGAGACCATTAAACTCTTCTCTCATTCTCTTCATCTCAAACTCCCTTAGCATCATCTGCTATCCTGTCTTCCTTTTTCTCAGTCTTTTCTTCCCAAAGTCAACCCCTTTTTACAAGCCCCTGATCTCATCCCTTCACTCATCTTGAACACATTGCATCCTCAGTCATACACCACTCTCTCAAATCTTCAACTTTTCCTTTTCAAGTGGTTCAGTCCCTATTGCCTTCAAATATGCCCACACCTTCCCCATCCTTAAAAGAAGCCTTCACTAGACCATACCATATTCTCAACCTTTGTCCTATATCTCTCCTCCCTTTCTCAGCCAAACTCCTTGAAAAAGTGGTTTATATTTGCTACCTCCTCTGTCTCTTCTAAACCCTCTGTAATCTGTATTTCAACCTCATCATTCAACTGAAACTATTCTCTTCAAAGTTAACAACAATCCCTTAATTTCCAAATCTGAAGGTGAATTCTCAGCCTTCATCCTTCCATACAAATCCACTGTATTTGCTCTGGCTGAACACCTTGTCCTCCTAGAAACAAACCCTTTCTGGGTTGTCATTACTCTTTCCTGGTTTACATCCTACCTATCTGAACTCTTCTTCCTCATCTCCTTCAAGGACTCCATATGCCCCAACCAAGGGGTATTCGCTAAAGTTCTATCCTGAACTCTGTTCCCGTCCTACTTGATACCAGGGACTCTTGGCTTTTGTTGTTGTTGTTCAGTCATTCAGTTGTGTCCAACTCTTCATGACTCCATGGACCATAGCACGCCAGACCCTTCTGTCTTCCACTATCTCTTGAAGTCTGTTCAAGCTCATATTTGTTGCCTCCATGACACTATCTCTCCCTCTCATCTTCTGCCATCCCCTTCTCCTTTTGCCTTCACTCTTTCCTATCATCGGGGTCTTTTCAAATGAGTCCAATGTTCTCATTATGTGGCCAAAGTATTTAAGCTTCAGCTTCAGTATTGGACTTGTGAATAGTCTGAATTACTTTCTTTAAGTATTGATTGATTTGGTCTCCTTGCTGTCCAAGGGACTCTCAAAAATCTTCTCCAGCACCACAATTCAAGAACACTGATTCTGCGGCACTCAGTTTTCCTTACAGTCCAGCTCTCACAGTCATACATTGCTACTGGAAAAACCATAGCTTTGACTATAAGGAACTTTGTCAGCAAGATGGTATCTCTGCTTTTTAGTATGCTGTCTAGATTTGCCGTAGCTTTCCTTCCAAAGAGCAAGCAACTTTTAATATCATGGCTGCAGCCACTGTTTGCAGTGATCCTTGAGCCCAAGAATATAAAATCTGACACTGCTTCCATTTCTTCTCCTTCTATTTGCCAGGAAGTGATGGGATCAGTTGCCAAGATCTTAGTTTTTTTGATGTTAAGCTTCAAGTCAGCTTTTGCACTCTCCTCTTTCACCCTCATCAAGAGGCTTCTTCATTCTTTTTCACTTTTTGCGATCAGAGTAATATCATCTACACATCTGAGATTGTGGATATTTCTCCTGGTAGCTTTAATTCTGGCTTTTGTATTATCCAGACTGGCATTTTGCATGATGTACTCTGCATACAAGTTAAATAAATAAGGAGACAATATACAGGCTTTTTGTATTCATTTTCCAGGCTTAAACTAATCAGTTGTTCCACGTTGGGTTCTGTTAGCTATTTCTAGACATATAAAAATGTTCTAAATCACTGTTGATTATTGTTGTTGGTCAGTCATTTTTAGTCATGTCTATCTTCAAACTATCAGACTATCTACCAGACTCTCCATGACCCATTTGGGGTTTTCTTGGCAACGATAACGGAGGGGTTTGCCACTTTCTTCTCCAGTCCATTTTACAGATGAGGAACTGAAGCAAAGTTAAGTGACTTGCCCAGGGCCACACAGCTAGTAAGTGTCTGAGGTCAAATTTGAATTCAGGAAGATAAGTCCTCCTGACTCTAGGTCCAACACTCTATCCACTAAGCCACTCAGGTGCCCCACCACTGATTAGAGCAGTGGTTCTCAACCTTCTTAATGCCGCGACCCTTTAATATAGTTCCTCATGTTGTGGTGACCCCCAACCATAAAATTATTTGCATTGCTACTTCATAACTGTAATTTTGCTACTGTTATGAATCTATCTGATATGCAGGATGTATTTTCATTGTTACAAATTGAACATAACCCACAGGTTGAGAACTGCTGGATTAGAGAAATACAAATTAAAACCACTCTGGGGTACTGTCTCATGCTGATCAGAAATGACAAATGCTGGAGGGGTTGAGGGAAAATAGGTATACTAATAAACTGTTGGTAGATTTGTGAATTGATCCAATCATTCTGGAGAGCAATTTGGAACTATTCCCAAAGAGCTATAAAACTGTGACTCAGCAATACCACTACTAGGTCTGTACCCCAAAGAGATCAAAGGAAAAGGAAAATGACCTATATGTATTAAAAATACTTATAGCAGCTCTTCTTGTAGTGGCAAAAAAATTGGAAATTGAGGAGATGCTCATCAACTGGGGAATGGCTGAACAAGTTGTAGCATATGATTGTGATAAAATACTATTGTGCTATAAGAAATGACAAGGGGGGTAGTTTCAGAAAAAAACCAATGCAAAACCTATATGAACTGATGCAAAGTGAAATGAGAAGAACTGGGAGATCATCGTGCACAGTAACGGCAATGCTATAATGATGATCAACTGTGAAGCACTTGGCTACTTTGATCAAGACAATGATCCAAGACAATTCCAAAAATCTCATGATGAAAAAAATGCTATCCACTTCCAGAGGGAAAACTGATGAACTCTGAGTGCAAATTGAATTACAATTTTCTCACTTTCTTCCTTTTCTGTTGCTTTTTTGTGATATAGCTAATATGGAAATGTTTTGCATGATTTCACATGTATAATTAATTGATATCATTTTGCTTGCCTTCTCAGTGGGTAGGGGAAGGGTGAGAGGGAGAAATTTTGGAACTCAATTTAAAAAGACAAGAATGATAAAAATAAATAAAGAATACATATATTTTTTAATTTAAAAAATTGTTGTGAGAAGGGGAACAGAAGCTTTACCAGACTGTCAATGGGGTCCATGACACACAAAAAAGCTAAGAACTTGTAAACTAAAAGTAAACAAACAAATCAATAAAACAAAATTTAAAAAAAAGAAAATGCAGGCCAAAAAAAAAAAGGCTAAGAACTCCTGTTCTCTACTCTCTCTCCTGGTAACTTCATCAGTTCCCATGGGATTAACTATAATCTCTATGCAGATAACTCCCATATCTATGCATCTAACCTCATTCTCTATCCTGGGCTTCAATCCTCTATCCCCAATTATTTATTAAACATTTCTAATGACATAGAAACATCGTTAACTCAACACATCTAAAACCAATGTCATGATCTTTCCCTCGAACCCTCCCTTCTTCCAAGTTTCCTTCTTTCCATCAAAGGCATCTTTATCCTTCCAGTGTCTTGGATTCATAACCACAACATGGCATTATCCTAGACTCTTTCCTTGCCCTCATCTCACATAGCCAATCACTTGCCAAATGTTACCATTCTTTCCTTCTCAACATGTCTCCCATCTGGCCCCTCCCCTCCACTCCTGCAGCTACCACCTTAGTTTAGGCCTTCATCAGCTCTTCCCTAGTTTATTTAGACAGCATTCTACTTGGGCTCCCTGCCTCTCTCTAGTCTCTCCTCCCTCCAGCCCACCCCACGTGCTGCTTTCAAAGTAATTTTCCTTACACTGAGACCTGATCACGTGACTCCTACTTCACCAACTCTAGTGGTTTCCTATAGCCTCTAGAATAAAATATCAACTTCTCCATGTAGCTTTTAAAGCTCTTCACACTCCAGCTCATCTCCCTTTTAAGGCTGACTATGCCACAGATAAGCTGACATACTTGCTGGCCCCCTCCATCCCCTTCTATCTCCTCCCCGTAGGCCTTTTCATCGACCATCCTCCATGCCTTGCATATATTCCTTCCTAACCTTGAGATCAGAGATTTCCTATTGTCCTTGATGGTTTTACATGCAATTTACAAATTACATCTTGAAGATGCATCTCAGGCACCATCTTCTGCTTGAAGCCTTTCCTGATTCTCCTCAAGTGTTAGTGCCCTTCTTCCCAAACTAACTTGTATTTAACAGCTTTGTATATGTAGAGATATATACACACACAAATGTGTTTATTAACTTTATGCTGCATATATTTTCTAGGTCCTTTTTGTCTTTCCCATAAGAATGGGAGTAGAGATTAATTCATTCTTTTTACTTATGTCCCCAGCATCTAATGCGGTGTCTGACCCATAGTAAGTACTTAACAAATACTTGTTGACTGACTGGCTGATTGATTGGTACACCCAACTGAAAGTCTACCCGTCTTGGAAAGCCCTTCAAGAGCTCAAGCTTCATGAATGCAGTCTTGGAGGCCTCAAAGTAGGACATTACTGAAAGACAGAGAACTAGAATACAGGACAAGGCCATCAGAGCATGTAAACAAAGGGCTTTTGGGGATGGGGGCACATTCTCAGTGAGGAAAAGATCTTTACTGAGTGGGAAAATCAGATTCCCTAGAAGGAATCTAGAATAGTTGATAAAGTTGGGGAGGGAGAAGCAGGGCAGCTAGTTTGTGCAGTGGTTAGAGTGCAGGCACTTGCAGTCAGGAAGACTCACCTTTCTGGGTTCAAATCTGGTCTCAGATAGCCTAGAAAATCACTGCATCCTGCTTGCCTCAGTTTCCTCATCTGTAAAATGAGCTGGAGAAGGAAATGGCAAACCACTCCAGTCTCTTTGCCAAGAAAACCCCAAATGGGATCACAAAGAGTCAGACATGATTGAAAAAGGACTGAACGGCAATCTTCCTTCACATGGCTACTGTGTAGGAATGCTCAGAAACTAACGTGAGCTCTTCTTGCTCCTTATGCATATATGGAATCTCTTCAATTTGGTTGTGAAGGTGGTCAGCCCCCCAAACTCTCCCTCTTTTGCACTCCTATAGTATCTGAAGACTACTCACAGTCATGTTGTAAAGATTAAATGAGAGCACATTAGCTTAAAGTGCTAACTAAATGGTTGCTACTGTTAGTCGTGTATGATCACAGACTATTAGAGCTTAAAGGGCCTTCGAGATTATCTAGTCCAATTTCCTCCTTTAACAGCTGAGAAAACTGAGGAATATGAAGCGGCAGAGCTGGAATTTGTGCTGTGTCCTCTGCCCCCAGAGGAGATGCTCTTTCCACAGCACCACCAGTTCTCATGGTATCACATATTACCTTGGGTTGGAAATCTATCCATCCATCCGTCCATCTATAGGTATTGAAACCAGTATTCCATACATACAAAATGAACAATGTAGAGACAAATGAATGATATCCACAGTAATGACATTGATGTAAATGAAGACAATTCAGAAGGGCCACAGAACTCATCACACACAATGGACAATGTGGGCCCCAAAGTGTTCAGGTTGAAACACTCATTCTACAATGGAAAACCAGAAGGTAGGGGATGTGGGTAGGCATAGCAATCACTCTAGAAGGCAATATGTGTCAAT
This sequence comes from Pseudochirops cupreus, assembly GCA_028627135.1. Taxonomy (NCBI): domain Eukaryota; kingdom Metazoa; phylum Chordata; class Mammalia; order Diprotodontia; family Pseudocheiridae; genus Pseudochirops; species Pseudochirops cupreus. The sequence goes on along the minus strand of CM053582.1, from coordinate 41,808,631 downwards.
GTTTTCAGGGAATGTTATTAGTTATGTTGTTTCAAAATGAGGTGTCATTGAGAAGGAATTGTATCCTGTGTGTATCATAGTCCACTGGAGATTGTTTTTATGAGACTCAACATGTGACACCACGAATACCTAGTTGCCATGAAAAATGGGGGAGAGAAGGGGGAATGCTTGACAAAAATCTGCTATTAATAGCAGTAAATCATACCCCCATAGCACTTTGGGATTTGCAGAATATTTTCTTTACTAAAAACCTTATAAGGTAGTTGGTCCAAGTATTGCTGCTGCTAGTTTACAAGTGAGGACTCTGAAGCCAAGAGAGGCTAAGAGACAAAGCCAGTAAACAGCAGACTTGGATTCAAACTCAGGTCTTCTGCCTTGTAGTTCTGTGCTCCTACCACTGTACCACACACTGGCTCTCAAGTATTAATGAATGGATAGATGAATGAATGAATGAACAAGATGTTTCAAGGCTCCTCCTGTTCTTCACCTATTTTAACTAATCCCAACTCCGAGTCCAGTGTTTTGCTCAGATCTTCTCTACACCTTCCACTTAAAAAAATTAAATCCACGTACTGAATTATATGTATCTTGGCCCCAAGCAACATGGTCTTCACCATAAGGGAGAAAAAAACAAAAAAGGGGTATGGAATACTGGTTTCAATACCTATGCACAGATTTATCTCCTGGAATTGGTCCTACTTTGTGTGTGTGTTTGTGTTTGTGTTTGAATGAAATAGATGCTCTCAATTTAAAATTCAGAGCAGTGAAGTATAATATTCTTGGGAGACAGAGAAGGAGGGAGCTGATGATAGGAAGTGGGAGGCAAGAGAAGAGGTTTGGGTTGCAGTAAGCAGGTTTTACCCTAATCTGTTTTATCCCATAATGTAGATACACAGGAAATCACTGGGCTGGGGAAGAACAGTCACGTATCCAGGGGGCTTGATTAGGCCTCTTTTGGCTGGACGGGATGGTAATGAATATAGCATGAAGTCTGCTATTCTGTAGTGGTCACGGGCATTTCTCTGAACTGATAAGGAATCCTATTTCTGAACTACTGGAGTGAAGCTGGAAGTCTTTTCAACACAATTAGCTTTTCCAGTAGCTGATGCAAAGAATGTAAGATGATGGACTGTGGGTCCCCATCTCTCTCCTGAGTGTCAGCCCCACAACTCCAACTGCCTGCTGGGCAGCTCCACTTGGGTGTCCCATAGGTTTCTCCAATTCAACATGCTTTCCCTCCAATCACCTCTCCCTCCTTACTTCTCTTGAGGTTAGCATCATTCTCATAGTCACCCTGGTTTGCCACCTGAGAGGCCAATTTGGCTCTTCCCTCCTACTCACTCCCCCATAGACAATCTGCGGACCATTGGTGTTTGATTCTACCTCTTCAGCATCTCTCCCGTCTGCTCCTTTCTCTCTACTCACATCACAATCAACCTAGTCCTCATCCCCTCTCATCTGAACTATTGCAATGGCTTCTTTATTGTTCTCCATGCATTCAACTTGTCCACTCTCTAATGTGTCTTTCATGTAGCTGCCAATCAGATATTCCTAAAATGTAGGTCTGGCCACGGTACTCTCCTGCCCCTTTGTTTAATTTTTCATTATTTTTCAATTTGTATTGATATACTTTGTTATCCCACCACCCTTATTTCTATACACACACACACACACACACACACATACACACACACACACACACACACACACACACACACACACACTTTATCCTCTAGCCCAGGGATTCTTAACCTAGGTCTATGGGTCCATGAGTAGATTTCAGGGAGCCCATAAACTCCAAGGCAAAAAAAATTACATCTTTATTTCAATATCATTGGTTTCCTTTGTATTTTATTTTCTCTCTCTCTTTTTGCTTTTTGGAGGGGGGGGTATGGGGCAATTGGGGTTAAGCGACTTGTATTTTATATTCTTAATTATTATGAGAAGGAGTCCATAGGCTTAACCAGATTGACTGTGACACAAAAAAAGGTGGGGCACCCCTGTGGTCTAGTCAAACTATCTTTCTTCTTGTTTCCCATACAGGACATTCCATCTCCTCCTTCCAAGTTTTTGCATAGACATGTCCCTCCCTCTCACCCCTAGGACACTCTCTCTCCTCACTTCTACATCTGGGAATCCCCGGTTGCCCCCAGTGCTCAAGACAATGCTCTTGATTCCCTCAGTTTGTAACCCCCCCAATCACTGTGTATTTATTTTGTATACTTACCTGGGAATATGCAGTGTCCCCCCTGTAGAGTGCAAGCTCTTCTAAGTAGCCCCAGTGCCTAGCACAGTGTCACAGACATGATAGGTGCTTGTTGGTTGGTTGGGGCCAAGGTTCTGTCCTTCCCACCATTATTCCAGAAGATCAAAGTAATAATACCGATCATTTATATAATGCTTTAAGGTTTGCCAAGAACTTTACAAATATCTCATTTTATATGCACGTCAACTCTGGGAGGAAGATGCTATTCATATCCTCATTGTACAGATGAAGAAACTGAGGCTGACAGAGATCAAGTGACTTACCCAAGGTCACACAGCTAGTAAATGTCTAAAGCCAAATTTTAATTCAGGTTTTCCTTACTTGAAGTTCAGCATCCTATCTGATCTGTCACCTAACTACCTCTAATTTCCTAATTCTTCTTCCATTTCCACCCCCATGTTGTCCCAGGGATCAGACTCAAAAGGCAGCTTATCCCCAAGCAAAGCAAATTTGATTTACAGGAGAAGCTTGTTTCTTCTGCAGCCAAGAAGGTTAGAGGCTGCCCCTTCAATCCTCCTAAAGGGGAGCTATAGGGCCGTTCAGAGCAGGCTTCAGGTAGCTCAATACCACGACTTATCGACAGATTCTATCCTGAAGCCATTCCAATGTAAGGATTGTCCTGAATTTCTCTAGGGGCAGGGACTTTAGAAGGGGGTTAAGAGAATGAAGGCAGGGTCTGTTTCATTTTCCTCTCTATACTCCAGAACTGAGCAGACTGCCTCTGCACATAGCACAAGATTTAATATAAATGGCTGTTAGATTAATTTAGTTCAAACCCTTCCTTTTAACAGACAAAGAGAGGTCCAGAGAACGACAGCCATATCTTTGCCTCAGGTCCCACAATAAATTAGGTGCAACACAGAAACTAGGCTTATAGACTCATGGGATGTCAGAGAACAGAGAAAATCAGAGTTGGGAGAGATTTTAGAACAAAGAATGTCAAAGTTGAATGGTACCTGAAAAGAGGGAATGTCTAAGGTGCATAGGGCCTTGGAAGGTGGAACATCTGAGCTGGGAGAGATCCAATGTCAGGGTTGGGAGGGTCCTTTGAAAATAGGATGTGAGAGCTGAAAGGGACCTTCTAGTAAAGAATGTCAGGATTGGAAGGGAACTTAGAACACAGCATGATATAGATGGGAAGGGACATGAGAAGAGAGAGTGTCAGGGCTGGATGGTATCTGAGAAAAACGTATCACAGCTGGAAAGGAACTGAAAACAAAGAATGTTGGAGCTAGAAGACATCAGAACAAAGAATGTCAGGGCTGGGAAGGGAACTTAGAACAGAAAATGCTAGAGCTAGCTACAATAGTCCTTTGATCATAGAACATCCGGGCTAGAAGGGTCTTTCAAACAGAATGTTAGAGTTGGAAGGGGCTGGAGAACAGAGAATGTTGGAAGGGACCTAAGAATATAGGTTGTTATGGGTAGAAGAGACCTGAGAATACAGAATGACCTTGCTGGAAGGGGTTGTGGAACCGTGTCAGAACTCAAAGGGTCCTTGGAAGATAAAATGTTGAAGCTGGAAGAGACTTTAGAATACAGAATGTTCGAAATGGAGAGAAGCTCAAAATGGAATGCCAAGGCTGGAAAGGACCTATGCCCAAAGAATGTCAGGGCTGGAAGGGACCTGAGAACAGAACATCCAGGCTGGGTGGGGTCTTCGAAGTAGAAGTTTGGAGCTGGAAGAGCTTTTAAAGCCCAGAAGGGCAGAGTTGGAAGGGACTAAGCCCAAAGAATGTTAGTATCGGAAGGGACCTGAGAACAGAAAATGTCAAGGTTAGAAGGAACCTGAGAACAAAGAATGGGAGAGCTGGAGGGACCTGAGAACAAAGAATGACAGCACAGAGAAGGACCTGAAAACAGCGTGGCAGGGCTGGAAGGGTTCAGAGATCAGAGATATCCGAGCTGGATGGGGTTAGGAAGGTAGAATGTCTGAGCTGAGACCTCCTAACATAGAACGCGGGGGGGGGGGGGGGGGGTAGTAACAGGGAAGGGGGAGTGTCTCCGAGAGGAAGGTGGGGCGGAGGACGATATTAGAACATATAATATCTACTTAAAGTGGAAAGGGCCTGAGAACAGAGACTGTCACGGCTCGAAGGGCCAGGAGATGCTATCTAGTCGAAACCCTCCATTTGCCTGGGTGCGGAGTGGAGTGGGAGGTGCGAGGTGCAGGGGAGCTTGTCCAAGGTCACACAGGTAGAGAGTGACAGAAGTGGGCCTCAGCCGCAGCTCCTCAACCGCCCACTCCAGTCCAGGGCTTTGGAGGGCACGGCCAGCACGAAGTCTCCAGCCTGCCTGCTGCCCAGGGGCGGGGGCGGGGGCGGGGGGCCACTCCCTTGGGAATCAGGCCCGTTAGCCCCAGGGGGAGCCCCGCCAGGACAAGGGACTTTCGCACGTGCCCCCCACCCTCCCGCCCCGGCCGAGCCCTCCCGAGCCCTTCCCTATGGCGACCACGTTCAGGGACCCCGATTCTGCATAAGGGGGAAATCGAGGCCGAGTGGCGGGAGGGAAGGGGCGAGGCCCTGTGTCCATTCATTCAGCGTCCACCCGGTGGGCGCTGCCACCTTTGCCCGAGTGCCAGGGCCAGCGGGAGAGCGGCGGGGGCGGTTCCCAATTGCCTAGAATGGCCCCAGGGCAGCACGTCCATCCCTCTCCCACTCCCTCCCGCCAAGCGTATCCCTCCAGCACTTTACGCCGACTCAGTCCCCAGGCTCCGAGCGAGCGGCCAGCGCGCCCCGCGTAGGAGAGCAGCCCGCACGTATCCGGGCCCCGCCCCCTGGCCGGCCTACTTACAGCATTGGCCGGCCCGCTTGTCATTCCCACCGTGGCTCCCATTCATGCAGTTTGGTTGCGTCTTGGTGTATTTGAGTGTTTGCAATAAAAAGGGCTTTTAATTTTTGGAGGTGCAGGTCCAGCTGCAATTAGTTCACTGAAAAGTCTGCCGCCTTGCAAGCAACCAACCGCGGCTAGCTTTAGCTCTTTATTTCTCCCTTGCAATTGCAAGCTACTAATTCAGAGGTGCAACTATGCCCAAAAGAAAGGTAAGTGCACGGGAAGAGTGGGGAGTGTTATCAGCCGCCCGCCTGTCTCTGGTCCTGGGCATCCGGCGGTGTTTCTGTGCTTAGAGGCTGCCACGGAGCTTTGGTGCATGTGCCGAACTGGAGGAGGCAGAGGGAGGGAAGGCGAAGAGAGATCGCGGCTCGGGCTCGGGGCTGCGGATGGAGCCCGCTTATTCGGGGGGATCCTGTGTGTGAGCCTCGCGTTTCACTTCGGACGGCAGCGGCAGCGGGAGCGGGGTCTCCATGCTGGCTTCATTACAGCCATAGCGCCGCCGCCTCCTCCCCTGCGCACCCCCATTGGCGAGCCGGGGCTCCCGCCGGCCGCCCTGCCGAGCACTAGCCCCCTCCCTCGGTCTCGGGCTTTTCTCCAGCAGGCAGCCGGATCCTCCCGGAGGAAGATTCGGAGCGCGAGCGCTGCATCTCTCCCTCGTATTTGCCTTTGTTCTCCCTTTTTTCCCCCTCCCTCCTCCACTTCTGGTCGTGCCAGATGGCTGTGCAGTGGTAATTCTGGGCCATTAGGCGGCGCAGATTTTGCAACTGTCCTTGAGCAGGGAGAGATTCACAGCCATAATTAGGAACTTCGGAGGGAGAGCCGAGCCATCTCCGGGTTTCCTAGGAGCTTCAGGTGCTCCCCGAGACCACGTAAAAGGAGCCAAGGGAACGGAGAGGAGGGGAAGACCGGGAAAAGCCATTGCAACGGTTTGGGAGAGTCCGTTCTGTAAGATCACCTAGTTTCTTGCTAACTCTCTCTGCTAAACTCTTGCACGGGTAATTCCCGGGCTTGGCTCCGAGGGGAGACCTGAGATCTGTGCCGGGCGCTGCCAGAGCGCCCCAGGCTGGAATCTGGGAGCCTCGAGAATGAGGACATAGAATGATGTTTAATCGCCCCCTCCCCAAACCCTTTTGCCCCTCGTGCCAGGGCCGAGATCCCTGGGGGGTCGCGAGGCTGTGAGTGTAGATGGGGCTGCGTGAGGGGTGGGGGTAAGACTGCATTTCTAACCCTGCCAGCCCCAGCCGCCTGTGGCAGAATTTTCTGGAAGTTCACTAGACGTGAGCCATCCTTGAGCCGAAGCTGACTACAACCTGGTAGTTGTAGGTAATCTGGCGGGAAGTTTTTAAATTGCCCGACGTTGGCTTGGTGACGCACTGACGTTAGAACCGAGGGGCTCTTTTTCCCGAGGCTTTGTGGGACTTGTAGTTTTTTGGCGCCGGACTTAGAAGTGAAGGTAGGGCTGGGGGAGCGGGACCTCTCAGGCTCAGTCGCAGGCGAACCTTGAGAGAGGGAGAAGGAAGGGGCTTCCTGCAGAAAAAGCGCACAACGCTGCCCTTTCCTTCTCTTTTTTCTCTCTCTCTCGTCCCCCTCCCGGTTTTTGGCTCGGACATTTGCCTAGCTTCAGGTAAGTGAATGAAAAGTGTGTCCTAAGAAAGGTTTAAAGAAATGGCTTATTTTAACTGGGGAGCAAAGAGACAGATTGATCTGTCCAGAAAAAGTTCTAGAGTTGGTTTTGGAGTCACGTTGCATGCCTGCACATCAGCCGATTGTGCTGCATTCAGCATTGCTGCAAGGAAGTCTAGTCTTTGGGCTGGACCCTAAGTGCCAATGGGGTACATCATTTTCCTTAGCTTCCAGTGAGAGTGGGCAGGGAACATTTTCTGATGCCGCCTCTCTCTCTTTCTCTTTTTCTTTACAGGCAGCCGTTGAAGGGCAGGTAAAGGAGGAGGTGAGTTTGGTTTTTATTTACTTTAAGAAAAAGCTTCATTCATACACACACAACACACATTTCTGAAGTGCCTTAAGCAGTAGACAGTGGAGGAGATACACAGCTTAGCTCAGAGAGGAGCCCTGCCCCAAGACACAAGAACCCCCCAGTCTCGGAGTGGAAGATGATACCTACCAACATAAGTGTAATACACAAATACTAGTGTTAATGTGAGGTATTATTGTCTAGGTTGGCTAATATTCCAGAATTGTCATTGCACGACAACTTGGCATTCTGAGAAGTGGAGGGGAGAAAAGGGAAAAGGTAGAGATGGGAGAAACAAAAGTGAGATCTGAGGGGACATAAGGAAGCTGATGGGGAAGAGATAGATGGGTCATACTTCACCAGCAAGCAGACCTGTCAACAATTTGCAAGTGGAGTAGGCTGTGTGGTGGCACCTGATTTGGGCTTTAAAGAATGGGGAGGAATTCAACAGAGGAAGAGGAGGAAAGAAGACATGCCAAGGATATAAAAGGTAATTCCTGAGAGGTCCAGGAATGTTTAGGAAGGCAGGGGAAGCCAGGCAGAAAATTGTTCAGTTTGTTAAAGTGTAGATTATGAAAAAGGGAGTAATAAGCCATAAGGCTGTAAAGGTAGAGTAGAAATAGAGTGGAGAGAGTCTTGGATCCTAGCCAGAGGTATTTAACTGGCTGTCGGCATAACCAGGTTATGTGGGCCAAATGGCCACCAATTGTTCTTAATATAGCATAACTGACTAATAGGAGCTAACTGTCCATCAGTTATCCCTTGGACAGCTGAAAGAGAGTCACGGGACAACCAAGACTTTCTACTTACATCCACACAATGTCAAGAGAATGTGAGAAAGGTCCCTCCTAGAATGTTGGGTGGATGTCAAGTGGTGAATTTGGGAGCCCATGCAGACACGAGTCACACAGGATTAGGCAAGGATGGATCAGCATCTTCACTGTAGGTGGGAAAACCCATATCTCCAAAATTAGATGACTATTATATTACGAGCCAACTAACAGTATAACAATAAGATTTCTTAGAAAATATACCTGGCGTTAAAGCCTTCAAATTGCATAGCACTTGGGAACTTTATTAAGAGCTGCCATATTAAGATCTGAAAAGAACATGTTCTTTACATCAAGGGGGGGCTGTTTGTTACTAATCGTGGTGCTAATTTAAACCAGCAATTATGAGGTAATTAGTATCATTTCCAGATTATTAAAGTGTCATGCCAAATTGAACTCATTTCCGACTCTGAATGCTGCAGAGTGTAGATTTCAGCAAAGCATTTGATGAAGTATCTCACGCTATCCTTGCGAACAAGATGGTGATATTGTGGCTAAGACGTAGAGTTAGGCAGATTCAGAATTGGATGAAGGACCAGACCCAAAGAGTACTCACTGGTTAGTCAATGTTAGCTCAGAGGGAGAGCTCAAGAAATGTCCAGAAGGCCTCCACTTGGCCTCAGATTGGTTAACATTTTAATCAGTGCATTGAATAAAGTCAGAAAAGGCATGCTTGTCAACTTCGCAAATGACCCAAAGCTTTAAGAATAGCTGATGCACTGAATGACAAGATTCAAAAAAATCTTGACAGGGCAGAATTTGAGGCTGAATCTGACCAGATGAATTTGAATAGAGATAAAGGTAAAATCTTACTCTTGGATTGAAAAAAATCCACCTTCCAAATACAGGATGGGGAAGGCATGCTACTTTGGTGGAAAAAAATTGAAGGAATTTCATGGATCTGAAGCTCAATGTAAGTCACCAGTTATGGTAGCCAGGAAATCTGATGCTATCCTAGACTGGATTAAGACAACAGTAGTATATAGGCAGGTGACAGGCTCACTGTCCTCTGCGTCTGGCAAGTCCAGATCTGAAGTATGGCCTTCAGTTGTAGGTTCTGCATTTTTCAAAGGGCACTGATAAATTAGAGAGCACCCAGAGGCTGTTGTTTATGGTCATGATGAGCCTCAAAAAAATCCCATATAAAAACCCCAAATAAAAACTGATTAAAGAAACGGGGGTTATTTAGCTTTGAGAAGTCAGAATTAAAATAGCTATTTTGAAGTATCTGAAAATAGCTATCAGGGCAGAAGGATTCACCTTGCTCTCACTGGCCTCAAAGGACAGACTTAGGAATATTGGGGGTGGGGTGGGGTGGGGGAAGAAAGCTGCAAAGAGGCAAATTTAACCTTGATATGAAGAAAAACTTCTTAATAATTAGAGCTGATCAAAAGGAAAATGGGCTGCTTTGGGAGGGAAGGAGTTCCCATTCACTTGAAGTGACCAAGAGAACGCTAAATGGCCACTTGTTGGAGGCATTTCATAAGGAAGATTCTTGTCCAGATATGAGTTTCTTACAAGCTGGTATTGGATATCTTCCAGCTGGGAGACTGCATGATTGTCAGGCCACAGGTGGTGGGGGGAAATCTCAATCGTAACTGTCCTCATATTTTTAAAATCCCGAGTCCATGGTTTATTTGGAATACCACAGAATCTCAGCATCAGAACGGACCTCAAAGAGCATCTTGGTCAATCCACACCCGACCCCATTTTCTTCAGAATCAACCCATCTCACTGGAAGCAAGCTCCGATTTGTCACATTTCACATCAATATGAGTAATTCTTGCTTGGTACAGGTTTTCCTTTAATTGAAATATTTTTTGTTTTCTAGCCAAAGAGACGGTCACCTAGATTATCTGCTGTAAGTATTACCTGTTTTCTCTGGTGATAACAGCCTCTTTTGTGATGTACCATTTTTAACAAACCAAACAAATGAGACTATCACATTTAGTGTTGGGCTTACTTGGGAAATTATAAGAAAGCACTGCCACTCAGGAAATCTATCATTTCACTTGTGTTTTAAGTATATACATTCCAGTTGGTGGAACAGTTGGATTCCCTTGTTTGTGACTCATCCTTTTGCAGTGACAGATTTGTTTCTACATTTCTCTGACCTCTGGTTTTTTTGTGTGTGTGTATATGTATGTATATGTGTGTATATGTGTGCCTGTACAGAAGCCTATTCCTCCTAAATCTGAGCCCAAAACCAAAAAGGCAGCAGCCCCAAAGGTAAGCACTGAATTCTGAATCTCCAAAGAGAAAGATGCTTCTCTCTTAAAATACATTTTAAGAAAAACACGGGCAATTTGACTTTTTTTTTGGTAAAAATGTATTTTCTTCTTCTCCACCATGTTCAAGTATAAGCCCCTCGGAAAAGAACAATTCCTTCCTCCCCTATTTCCTTTTGTGTTCACTGTTTTTTGGCACTTTAAAATAACGCATTGACCTTTTTGAGGAGACAGATACAAATGGAAGCTGGAAAAGACCCATTAAGTGATCATGTTCATGCCTTTGGCAGTATATCGGAACACTGAGGCTATACTGAGCATGAAAAAGAAGGAAAAGAGCCAAAACACCAGTGGACATTCTACACGGGCACTTGGGTGATGTGCCTAATGCCAGTGTAGATAAATAGGTACAGGGTCAGGTTGAATACTTGCCTTGCTCCCAGGGATATTTTGAGGATTGGTAGATCCATACCTTAAAAGCATTCTGAGATCCTTGTTTAAAAGATCTTGCTTTTAATTTCCAAGAAGGAATGTGACTAAAATATTTGGCACATTAGTCTACTTCCCAAGAGCAAGTTTGGGAAACCAGTACTCCCATGGTTGATCTTTTATAAAAACAAATATCTATCACACACAAAAATATTATTGTCACCATTTCACCGATTGAGTTACAATCTCACGGCAAAGGATCCGCTTTCAAGATGACAGGTACTGCCTCTATATGAGACCAAAATGTCAAGTGGTTTGATCAGTTCATTGAAACAACTGGTTAATTCAGTGGAAGAAAAAAATATCAAATCGGCTGGTTATTTGATGTTATATAGATAGAAACATCTGGTTTTCTTGGTTGAAATTTTCCCTTTTGAACCAGTTGTTTTGGCATCATGAAAAAACACAGCTTACTGGCCTCAGAAGCTCTCAGCACTATTCTAGGCTCTTATGTTTTGGATTATGAGGTTAGCTGGAAAAATACAGCTTTTGGTCACCTTTGTGTTTTTGACATTGCTCATATACCCAGAAAGGGCTTTTCCACAACTTCTGCATTCCTTAGCACACGTTCTTTTTGCCAGGGGTGGCACAAAGCCTGAGGTGGCCCCACTCCCAAGGCTACCATCTGAACTCCTTTCTTTTTAATACTGCCTACCTGTGCTCCCCAGGCTCAAAAGACCTCTGGGACTTAATGACATTAGAGGCTCATAGTACTTTTTTTCCTCCAATTTTCTGTAAGTTTTCAGAGAGACTGAGAACTCTTTGCAATTTTGCTTAAAATTGATCACTATTACATTCTATTCAACATATGTATTAAGTACCCACTATGCTTTAGGCATTGGGATACAGAGATAAGTAAGACAGAATCCCCGCGCTCAAGGAGGTTACAGTCTAGAAGGGAGAATAAGCTAATGCACAGTAACTATTGGGCATGACATGATATGGTAAGTGTCATGATACAGGTACAAAGAATGTGGTAGCAATGTTCATAGAAGAGAGAACTTTCCATGGTCGGGGTGGGGGACAGACAGAGAGAAAACGAGAAGCTCAGGTCAAGGGAATAATGTGAGCAAAGCCATAGAGACAGAAAAGTATGGGACATGTTTAGATAATCGTGAGTAGCACAGGTTGGCTGTAAGATCTGTACTTTGGGGGGAAAAGCAAGAAGTAAGACTAGAAAGGTAGCTTGGGGCCATACTGTGGTGAGCCTTTAATTCCAGGCTAATGATTTGGACTTTATTCAGTGAGCAGTGGGGACCAATTGAAGGCTTTTGAACAGAGGAGTAACCTAATCACAGATACACTTTAGGAAAATTTATCTGGCAATAGCGTGAAGAAAGGATACATAATTAGACTGTTACTGCAGTAGTGCGGGCAAGAGGCAAAGGAGAGCCTAAACTAACATGGTAGCAGGGGAAAGGAAAGAAAGACAAGTACAAGAGGCATTTGGAGTTGGTCAAATGGTTAAATGTTGGGAAGGGGGAAGTAAAATAAAGGGAGGATGATACTCGATATTCAGGAAGATGTGATGCTATTAACAGAAATAGGGAAGTTGGGAGAGAGGGAATATGGTTTGAGAGGGAAGCCATCTCAGGAAGAGGGATGGATTGAGTTCGAGGCAGAGATATCCGGCAGGCAGTTGCAAATAGCTAGAAAGTATGATTGGGGAAGATATCTCAGGGAGAGAGTACAGAAAGAAAATCAAGACATTTTTTGGCATGGCCAATGTGGGAATTTGCTTTTCTTTACTATGTCTATTTGTTACAATGGTTATAGTTTTTCTCTTTTTTGTCATTGTTAAGTTGGGAGCAGAGGGAGAATGGAAGGGAGAGAAGATAAAGGCTCGTTAAAAATAAGAAAATACATTTTTTTAAAAAAGAAAATAAAAGAGGACTCAGAACTGACCCTTAGATAATCCCTATATTTTGGAAGCAAGGGGATAAAGAGGAGCCATCAAACACCAGTGTTTATGGTTAGAGTGTACAATTAACAGGGAGTTGAAATTGCATATTAATATTTGTCCCTGTGTGTTACTGGACAGAAAATGAACGTAGCAAATGATAAAAAGGAAGTCAAAGGCAAGAAGGGGGCAGCCAAAGTCAAAGTCGAAACCAAGCAGGAGGAAGTGAAAGAAGAAAACCACTCTGAAAATGGAGAGACTCAAGCTAATGAGGTATCTTTTAATGTTATTTTAGAATAAATGTGTAATATAGAAAGTTTAATGATGTACCTAAAAAAATCATAAAAATCTGAGTTGAAGGGAGCTTAGAGATCACCTCTTTTAACCTTGACTCCCAGTCTACCATTTTACTACTCTTCTTCTGTCTTTTGTAAGTTTTCATCTCCAAGGATTGATATGAGTGTTGATTCTATTGTTTAAAATTATTAGGGAGGGAATGAAAAATGGAAATTTAGATGGAGACGGGAAAAAAAAGTTGGAATTGCTGTACCCTGAAGCGAATGATGTATCATGGTATTTATCCTGTACTTTGTGACCTTGGGCAAGTGACTTGCTCAATCGAGACTATAATTTCTTCATCTATAAATTGGGGCTGTTGACCAAAATATCACCATTTGTTAGACTCTCTGTTAATGGAATTTTTAGCAGGTTCTTTTTTAGAACACGCAGTCAATTTATTTATTTTATTTTGCCCACCGTACCCCAACAACCAAATCCATCAGATATGAGTTCAGCCTTAAGAAACCTCACATTGCACATTGAACAACCGCTACTGCTAATGGATTTTGTTGGATTCTTCCAAATGGGCTTGTCCATTTTCTATGCATATCAATATACAGATGAATACAAAATTGGTTTTGAAAATATGCTGACTGCTATTTTAATAAGATTGGAATTTGTAAATGACCCTGTTATACAGCATGAGTCTTTGGCATCCCAGTTATATTTCCTATGTATTTCTTTATCTTTGTAACTAAAAAGGGGCCATGGGAATGAATGTTCTTGTTCTTTTTTTGTGTGTATCTAGACTTGTGATTTCATTGATGTAGGGAATTAACTGGTGTGAAAACTCCCTCCATCAATTCTGACTGGCAGCTTCTCCATAGCTTAAAGTCGTCAGGAGTTGAATAGGACACTTGAAAGGCTAAGTGTATGTGTCAGAGGCTAGATTTAAACCCAGGTCTTCCTGATTCCCAAGCTAGCCCTCTCTTTATCCACTATATCGTGTTTTATATGTGAATATTTACACACACGCGCACACACACACACACACACACACACACACTCTTAGAGGATCAGTGATTTCATTTTTCTGGGTACTCCCTACATCAACACAGATTTTAATCCCCAGTGACTTAATATGGTAATAACTTCCATTTATATATAGCACTTTAAGGTCTGAAGAGCACTTTACATCAACAGCCCTGTAAGGCAGGTGCAGTTAATACTATGCCCACTTTACAGATGAGTAAGCTAACCCTCTAAAAGGTTAAGTGACTTGCCTGAGGTCACACAGCTAATAAATAACTGAATTGGGGTACAAACTCAGTCTTCCCGAGTTCAAGTATATCTCTACACAGAACAGACCTCTGATCTTGAAGATGGTCATCAAGAGTTTTAGGCCAACAGGTTCCTTCCCTGAAGGCCAACCTGGTGACTCTTTGCACTTTGGCCATTCTTTGTATATTGTCACTGAGTGAATAGTCAGAGCCTTTCCAACATGGTAAGAAGTCCAAGAGTTTGTTCTATAAGCCCAGGGTATGAATCCAAGTTGTGGTTTTATTGTCATTCAGATTCCGCTTTTTGTCTGAGGCTGGTGATTTCTGCATGTGATCTCTCCTCTACATCCAGGGTCTTGCAGATTACCAAGCCAAACACACTTGTTCATGAGATAAGAATGGTTATTTGCAAAAGGAAAAATCATTCTTAGCTAGCATTCCTAGCTCATACTAAACAGGTGGTTTGCCCACCCTTGCTAGAGAGAAATGAATCTCATATCTTCCAACAGACAAGGTAAAGTTGGATGTAAATATTTGGGGAAAATGTTATGAAACTTACAAGTAAGAGATTTTCTTTGTCCCACTACAATTAGGTGCCGGCTGTGGAAGAACCAGAGGAGAAAGCAACCAAGTCTGAGTAATATGTAACACTGCCCTATATCTCCATCAGTTTGGTATCTGTACCTCCATCCTGTATTGTTAACACAGAGGAATATTTTTATCAACTATTTTCTAAATGCAGGTTTTTTTTAGCATGAAGTTAATTCTGGAATGTCTCCATCTTGGTCGCTTGGGTATGATGTCACCAACAAGATATCACTGTCTCTGCATTTTGTGATTGTAATAGTTTGATCTATGGGAAGAATAAGTGGTGGTAGCTTCTGACTTTTGTCACTGTGTCCCTTCTTTGTGTAAGCTATCCTTTCTGTCCTTTGGATTTTTCTTTGGCCCTGGTACATGTTTGATTCCATGAAACGGGGAGGTCCCAAATAGAAAGTTCTCACATCGGCTAGTCCAGGGTGTCTGTGGGTTGATTTTATAAAGAAGGTGAGCTAT
>CM053582.1:41774866-41792999 GCA_028627135.1 Pseudochirops cupreus | reverse complement strand
GGGAGGTCCCAAATAGAAAGTTCTCACATCGGCTAGTCCAGGGTGTCTGTGGGTTGATTTTATAAAGAAGGTGAGCTATTTTCTTGAAATTCTAAGAGTTGGAAATATCTTTCCCAAATATAACTTTAATATTAGTTTTTGAAAGAAAGTAAAATGTAACCATGTTTTTAAACAAAATACAAATGTTTATTTCAGAAGGGCAGATTGATTGTATGTGTAGCCACTATTAGAAATTTTGCTGGATTTATCTTAATAAAATAAAAAGACTCCTCAAAATATGTTTGTGATTCATTGTATTTATTCCAAAAGTAGAATTGGCAGAATATCAAATTTCTTAATTCATTGCGTCTGAATTCTAGCACTGATTACTACTCATTCATGCCTTCTCTTCATGTGTGACTCTTGTCCATGTCCTGCCCAGAGGAGGATCTTCCCAGTGCACTAGATGCCCTCCTCCTCTAAATGTTTCACTGCTTCATGGATACTACTGTAATGGGCTGAATCGTCCAATGACGGCTCTTAATATACAACTGGCCCACCTCTTTTTCTAGTTATACATAGCCTTATAGGTCCATGAGTTTACCCTTAAAATAGATCTTTAAATGTCATTTAAAGAAATTATAACTAGTTAGCTCATTTAGTTCATGTTGCATACTTCAAAGATCTATCATTTTGCTGGTGTGGGCCTTCCCTGTAGTGATGCTGGTTGTGACTCCCTTGTAACTTTTAATAGATGATCTTTGAGAATTATAGGAGCTGAAAAATTTATAACCCACGGCCAACCTGCCAGTGAGCCTCTCTAACCTTAAGCTGGTTCCCATGCGACAGACATGTAGTTCATGGTCGGGTCCATACTCAAGGCCCTTTCCAACTTGCAGGGACCTAACAGGCCAACTAATGGGCTGGCATTGCCTTACAAAACCAGGGATCCCCTCCAAGCCACCATGAGAAATTCAAGTAGATCTTTAGCTTGCCCCTGAATTCTTCACTTTTTTGCCTCCTCTGATAGGAGAGAAATCTCTCCTCTTGAGTTCACATGGTAGTGAGCTGCTGCTAAAGACAGGTTTGCCACAACATAGGAATTACAGAGGTCAAAACTGAGGCTTTATTATTATGTTCAAGCACAGGTTCAGGTCTCAAAGAAAACCTGAGCCCCAATTAGGACTCTGACAATTGCTCCTAGAGGCAAAATTACATCAGAGAAAAAAATTATTTTACATATTACACTATTGTACATTTCTCTTAGGCCTCATACTCCTTCAACATCATAAAAGTTGAACAAATCTAGAGTCAATGTCATGCATCCTACATCCACTAAGGAAACAAACTTCATCTAACAAACTTTATAGGTAAACTAAGTCAGGTTATAGATTAAACTACATTTTGAGGGTTCACAAATAGGCTGGGGGGGGTGCTTTACATGTTGTCAAGGAGTCAGAGAAGTTGAGATTCTTCCTCTGGCTTCTTATCCAAGGAATGTTTAAGGTTCTGAGTGAATTTTCACATCCTATGGGACAGGTTTTGGTCAGGTGATATTAATATTAAGACAAACTTTAACCAAAATTTGCAGGAGTTAGCTTTGAGTTGTAATAATAAAGGGAGATCAAAAAGTCCCTTAATACTTGGAAGGGCCCCTTGGGCAGTCCATCTGGTAAAGCCTAGGCTTCCTCAGAATTATGTTTGTAAATGCATAAAATACAGAGTTTTACAAATGAAACAGAATATATTGAAATAGTTATCAAAATATATTTTCTAAAAGTCCCTGTCTCCCAGGTTAAGAAACCCTGAGTTAACAAATCAGCAACATAAGACAAGGGGAGCCCAATTCTGAGCAACAATAACCTACCGTAAGAGAACCTTGCATGTGTACATCATTGGGTGATTACTGAGTGCTGGGTGCACACAAAGCAGACAAGTCTTTCCCTCAAAGTATTTCCATTATACTAGGGGAATACAACAGGTATAAAGATTAGTCAAGTACAAATTAAACTGAGGAAGGAGGGAGCAGGAAAAGCTGGGATGGGGGGATTCTGAGAAGCTTTCATGGAGCTAGTGGCATATAAACCTTGAAGGAAGACAAAGTTTTTGAGAGGCTGAGATGTGCTAGTAGGGGCCAGTTTGGGCAAGTACATGAAGAGGGGAGACAATGCATCAGGTCTGGAAATGGCTACAAATTCTTTCCCATGCCAAGGGCCACAGTGTGGCTTTCAGCCTTATTTTCTATTCTTCATAAGGTCTGCATTTTGGCTGTTTGCCATCTGGTAAAGCCTAGGCTTCCTCAGCCTAAGGAGCTTGGAGCAATGGGGAACCGCCAAAGAGTTGGAAGCGGGGGAATGATCTGGTTGGATCTGTATGTTACCCGGATCTGTTGGCAACTGTGAGAGACGCATTGGAAAGGGGGCAAGTCAGGAAACCGGGAGACTGATTAGTCCAAGCAAAAGATGGTGAGATCTTGCATGTAAAATGGTTATGGCTGTGTGAACAGAGAAGAGTTATTCAGAACTCCTACTAGCATTTGGCTAATAAAAGAAGAAAAGTTGCCTCTTAAATCTCTAAGGAAACATTGCTTTCTTGTTATGAGTAATTGTCAGTTTGGGGTACTATGGAAATAGGTAGCATGGTATAGGGAGGACATATTAGATTTGGAGTTGGGAAATGTCTGCTGTATTCGGAGCTCTACCACCTACTAGGAAGAGTTACCATGGGCAAGTCGTTTCCCCATTCTCCTGGGCCTCGGTTTCCTTCTTTGTGAAATGAGGGAATTGGACTATTAGCAGTTCTCAACCTGTGGGTCGTGACCCCTTTGGGGGTTGAATGATCCTTTCATAGGGGTCAGAGGGGTCGCCTAAGACCACGGGAAAACATATTTCTGATGGTCTTAGGAACCAAGACACCGCGCTCCTCTATCTGTCTCCAGGCAGGTCCACCTGATGCAGATACGCCCACATACAAGTATTAAAGGGTCACGGCACTAGGAAGGTTGAGAACCACTGGACTAGATGATGCCTAAGGTTCCCTCCAGCTCAAAGCATTCTATAAGTCTATATATTTGCAGAACAAGAATTGACTTGATCATTTATTTTTAGAGTTGTTTTTCTATTGACTGTGTTTTTAAAAAGGTTTATGAAGTGTGATTTTCTTATGATGCCTTGGAACCTTTTTTTTTCCCTGTAGGAGCATATCTTTAAAATTATGCTCTAAGTGGTAAAATATCCAATGTACAAAAAATTATGCGCATTTCTAGAGGTATGCATCTGTGAGTCAGAACAGGCACACCTGTAACACATCCCCTAATAGCGGCATTGTTTTAGCCTTTTTTATAGGCACAGTGTTCAGGGATGATAATTATTACTCTTCACAATGGCCCCAGGATTTAGCTTGGTATGGAGAAAGGCAGGTGGCATACATCAAGCAAGCACTGGAGCCTGACCCCAAGCTCATGAGCCGCTAGTTTCCAGGCTACTGCAGAGCCACAGAGATGAAACAGATACGTCCTGACATGGCTTTTCAAATTAGATCTTAATAATCCTTAGGTCAAACAGTAATGTCGGTGTTCTGAAAGAACAGGTCTCTTGAAGATAATATTGCAATTCAAAGCTGCAAAATGGAAAAAACAAAACTGTTCAAGCAACTTGGCCTACTCATAAAAGACAGCCTGTAAGACCACTGGTGCAACAGGGGAATAGTCATCAAAAGATTCTCATACTGAAATTAACCACAAATTAGACCAACAAAATTAGTAATTAAGAAAAGAAAATAAGCCAAAAAATGCATACACAAATAGAAGCTAAGAAATTCTGAATAATGAATGAGTCAAAGAATAAATCATAGAATAAATCATGGAATAAATCATGATAATTATGTTAAAGAAAACAATGACAATGAGCAACATACCCAAACCTATCCTACGCAGCTAAAACAGTCCTGAGGTGAAATTTTATGTCTCTGAATACTTATATTTACAAAACAGAAAAAAGATCACTGAATTGGGAGGGCAATTAAAAGAAAACTAGCAAACAAACATATCAGCAACCCCACAAAAGAAAAAAATCTTTTTTTTTTGGAGGGGAGAAGGTAGGGTAGTTAGGGTTAAGTGACTTGCCCAAGGTCACACAGCTAGGTTTTTGTGTGTGTGTGTGTGTGTGTGTGTGTGTGTGTGTGTGTGTGTGGTAAGTGTCTGAGGCTGGATTTGAACTCAGGTCCTCCTGACTCCAACCACCTAGCCACCCCAGCAAAAGAAAAAAAAATCTTGAAAATTAGAGGAGATATAGCAAACCCTGTAAACCAAACTCCTCTAGAACTGATACACAAAACTCAAGAGCTGCTTTTTGGAAAATACTAACAAAATAGCAAACCATTAACTAACCCGATCAAGGAAAAAGAGGGGCAAATCAAACTGCCAAAAAAAGAAAAGAAACAAGGCAAATTCCCAAGTCGCAGAGAGAAAAGAATTCTCAGCAAAAGGGAGAATCCCGAGGAAATTAATGAGTAGTCACCAAAACACAAAACACTTAAATTAGCAAAATAAGAAATAGAGATTTTAAAAAATCCAACCTCAGAAGAAGAAATCAAGCAAAACCTAACTAGTCAATGATAAAAATGTGGAATGTTAAAGTTGTTTTTACATGTAATTGGAGAAAAATAAAATATTCAAATTTTTTTGAAATTAAAAAAAAATTTAATGTGGGCAGTAAATAAATGACGGCTATGAAAGTGACAGTTGAGGAAGTAGAAGAGAAGTAGAAGCTGTGATATTTTTATCCGGTCTATTATTGGGGCAGTTAGGTGGCACAGTAGATAAAGTTCCCAGCATGGAGTCAGGAAGATCTGAGTTCAAATCCAGCCTCAAACACTTGCTAGCTGTCTGACCCTGGGCAAGGCACTTAACTGCTCTCTGCCTCAGTTTCCTCATCTGTGAAATGGGGATAATAATGGCCCCTACCTCCCAGGGTTGTGGTGAGCTTAGCATAGGGCCTGGCATACAGTAGTGCTAGCCATTGGCAGTGGTGGTGTTCAGTACTTTAAAACAGAGGTTTCTGTGTATCTATTAATGATTAATAGTAGGTGCATGTGTTTCCCATCAGATCCTAGATCTGGGAGAGAGCTCAGAGATCATCTAGTTCAATCCCCTCAGGGAAAGAAACGAGGGTCCAGGGAGATTTTAAAGGGGCTTGTCCAAGGTCACACTAGTCATAATTAACAGAGCCGACATTCACACTCAAGTCCTTGGACTCCAAATCCCACGCTCTTGCCACTGTACCAGATTCATGAATGAGGATATCTAACCTACACATCAGTACTGGACTCATTCATTTGGAAAATAAACCTAGCTAGGCTCAAAGGCAATCTTTATCTAGAATAATAATTACTAACGCATTTTAAGTCTGCACTTCTGTAATTTACTGTGATTGCACATTAAGGATTTTGTCATCTCTTCCTAAATTTTATGTTCTGTGTGAGCATTAACATTGATTGACCAAGTGTGAAGCAACAAATTATAGGTTTTATAGACCAGCCTCCTCTAAACGTCTCCTCCCATTGCCCATTGTGGTGAGAGGATGACCCAAGGCACTTGACAGCCATGCCAAGACAGCACAAGCTCTGGCAGGTCCTTCCTGGCTGGAAAGGCTTCCAATATGAGTCTGGTAATGGAAGGTATGTCACTGGAGAACCAGCCAAGCTTAATTCAGAGACTCTTATTACCAAGCTGGCCACGAGCAAATGAATATTTTGGCTGTAGCAACTCTGCGAGTTGTACTGACTTGTAAAGGGGTTGTGACTTGCATCAATGGAAGGATTCTCATACCAACATAATTAGGATGTATAGATATATTAGTGATCACATTTGGTTTTTCCTGTGCTTTGCCAGTCCGACACTCACAGAATCCCCAGTTTGGAAGGTACCTTGGAGGCTATCTAGTCAAATCGAACAATGTGCTCTATGAGATACTCAAGGAGTAGTCATTAAGCCTTTGCTTGAAGGCCTCCAGTGACAGGAAACACACTGCTACCTCTGCAGATAACTCATTCATTCCACTTCTGGATGGCTCATCATTAGGAAGATTTTGCTGCTATCCAACCTTGGTTTACTTCTCTGTTAACTCCTGCCCATTGCTCCTAGTTTGGCCCTAGGTGAGGGGTGGTTTGGTAGGGGGGGAGTATCAATCAGAAGAAGATTAATCCTTTATTCATGTGACAGCTTTTGAAATACCTAAAGACAACTATTGCCTCCACACTCTCCCATAAATCTTCTCTTCTTTGGGCTAAACATTCCCAGTTTTAAGTGATCTTCATATGGCGTGAACTCAAGGGCCTTCAGCACCCTGGTGGCCCTCCCTGGACCATCTCGAGCTTATCAATGTCTTTCCTAAAATGTGGATCTCAGAAGTGAATACCATGTTCCAGAAGGGCTCTGCTGAGGTCAGAGGGCAATAGGTCTGTCCTTTCCCTAATCAATGCACTTCACTTGGATTTGACTGATTTCAGCCAATTCAACAAGAGTTCCTGAAGTACCTATTACATGTCAGACACTACTCCAGGCACCAAAACGAAGGCCTGTCAATGAAGCCAAAAATTGCATTAACTTTCTGGGGTGACGTGGCATTACTGAGTCACTGATCTCCCCAGATGTTTTTCAGATGATCTGCCATTTAGCTACAACTCCTCCCCTCCCCATCATTGTATCCTAAATGTCTTACTTTTAAAGTTTTAATAACCAAAAACTGCAATAAGACATTTGGGACAGTGTGTGTGTACACGCGTGCATGCATTTATCTAGACCTGCCCATACTCCAAAAGTCTGTGATTCTGTGGCTAAACAATTAAAACATTAATTGCAAAAAAATTGTTATTTTGTATCATTAGCAGGAGTTTGCAAATCAATGAAATCACAAATCTTAACTAGATAGATAGAAACACTTATCTATATTTATATCAATAAGTAGATATCTATAGATATGTATCCATAGATACATACCAAATATATAGTGTATACATCAGAGGAAGGGTAATCTAGTGGCTAGAGGGTCAGTAATGAAGTCAGGAAAACCTCGGTTCAAGTTCTGACTCTTACACATACTGGTTGTGTGATCCTGAGCAAGTCACTTCCCTTGTCAGTGCCCTAGGTAAGTTACAGAGAAGTTACATCATCAGTAGAAGCCAAGGAAATCCCAGGTTTGGAACCGCCCTCCCCCCAAAAAAACAGATATACACATGTATGTACATACATATATACACATAGATAATATGTGTAGCACTGGTAGGATGGGGTGTAGATAGATAGACAGATAGATAGATAGATAGATAGATAGATAGATAGATAGATAGATAGATATAGATATAGATATAGATACAGATATAGATATATTTAAGATTAAAAAGTTCAAGGGAAAGAAGGGCTCCAGTCCACTGGGCAGATCCTCCTTGGTAAAACATGGCCAGGAATCTCACAGGATGAATAGATATAGAAAATGTGTGATCTTTCAGGCTCAGAGAGTGTCCAGACTAAAGAGATTTTGGATTATTCCAGAAACCAAAGTGAATCATAACATAATGTTTTTGTTGTCATCGTTCAGTTGTTTCGGTCATGTCTGACTCTTCGTGACCCCATTTGGGGTTTTCTTGGCAAAGATACTGGAATAGTTGTCCATTTCCTTCTCCAGCTCCTTTTGCAGATGAGGAAACCAAGGCAAATAGGATTAAGTGACTTGCCCAGGGTCACACAGCTAATAAGTGTCTGAGGCCAAATTTGAACTCAAGTCTTCCAGACTCCAGGCCTGGCACTATATCCACTGTGTTACCTAGCCACCCTTAACATAACACTTACTAAACTTTAAATCCAGAAAAATTAAGTGGCTATTAGAGCCGTATATTGCTTGACAAAATCTCCCTTTAATCCCTAGCAGTTAGCTTGGCACTCCATGTGGGTGCAAAGCTGTCTCTGTAGAGTCTACACAGTAATATAGGTTAAGTCCAAGGATTTGGGAGAGATTGAATTTCAATCACAAATTTTATAACAGGCTGTTTTTAGGGAGAAAAGAAAGGGCAAGAGAGTGGCAATGTTGTCCAATTTTGGTCAAAACAAAAACCAATAATGATAATAGCTCATGTTAATGGAGCACTGATGGGTTATAAAAATACTTTGCATAAACCAGTCCTGTGAAGGATTTTTGTTCCCTTTTCCACACGAGGAAACTGAAGCTCAGACAGGGGTAGCACCTTATCTAAGGTCAGGAAGGTAGTAGATGGGAAACTGAGGCTTTGAAAGCCAAGGTCCCGATTCTAAGACTAGGGCTCTTTTCCATTAAAACATGGTGTCTCTTCAAAAACCAGGCAACCTTTTAAGATTGACTTGGGGGACTCTGGCCAAAGGCTGAATGACCACAGACTGAAACCCACAAGCCAGTAACCTCTGAGGTCCCTTCCAACTCTGATACCATGATACTGTATTTGAAAACTCGTTCCTTTTTCTAGAAATGCACAAAATTCAGCAAGACGGGGCAAGCCATTTGCCAAAGGCCTTACTCTGAGAGTCTGTGATTCCATGGTTAAACATTTAGCCTTGATGACTGTAAACAGAAGTACAGTTCATTAATTTGTTATTTGTCCTTTACTTTGGGCATCAGCCAACACTCATATCAAACAAGGTACAGGAAGCAACTCAGGATAGTGGGCTTACGTGTTGAGCTTGGAGTCCAGAGAGACATAGGTTTGAATTCCTCCTCTCGCACTTAATAGTTATGTGATCCCACACTAGTTATTTAAGGTTTCTGAGCCTTAGTTTCATTATCTGTAAAATGGTGAAAGTCACACCTACAGTGCCTGCCTCACAGGATTATTGTAAAGATGAAATGAGGTAACATGGTGTAAGCTCTTATTATTACTACTATGGATCATTAGCATGTCTTGAATAGAGAAGGCTGAGTGAGGGAGGATTCCTTTTGTATGTGGCTTGGACTAGATGGACCTTCAGATCACACTCTCAGCTCTCAAATTCTGTGAGCCTGTGATATGAAGATTCCAGATTCATTGGTATATCAATGTGGATACAGAGATGGCCATTGCCCATGATCTCTGCCATTTGCCTAAGAGTTCTTTGAGGGTCTTTCTTTGCATCCTCAGCTCTTAGTAGAGTGCCTAATAAATGCTTATTGACTTACTTGCTGACAGACTGACATATGAGTGGGCCCAGAATTGCTATTTTTCACAAAGGACTAGCCTGGGGGGCAGGGTTGGGAGTCTGACCCCAACCCAAGAGTCTCCACACGATGATGGAGTATTTCACCTAAGAGTCATTTGAAATCAAGCAATCTCCAGTCTTTGAAATATATTTGAATATGAAAAGAAATAGAAGATATTTTCCTAGAGATAGCATGAGACAGTGAAAAGAGTATACAGCCTTTGGAGTCAGAGGATCTGAATTCAAGTCCTGACTCATGCTTTCTACCATAGTGATCTTAATCAAATCACTTCACCTGTCTAGGTTTCAGCTTCATCTGGAAAAAAAATAAAAAACTGGCAGGGCTATAAATCCCACAGTCTTCAACAGGCAAGGAAGGGGAGAGAAGACATTCCAAGAAGGGAAACGACAAGAGAGCACAGAATGTATTCAGGAGAGGGGAGTCCAGACTGGCTGAAGTCCAGTCTATGGAAGGAAGCAGTGCTTGATAATGCTGGACCATAAGGCAGCACTGATTAGTGGCCACAGTGCTGTGCCTGCGATCAGGAAGACCTGAGTTCAAATCCAGCCTCAGGCACTTTCAAAGGGGAAGAGGTTGGGTAGCACACGTGGGCCAAGTCATTTAACTGCTGTCTGGCCCCCCTTTGCTCAACTGTGAAATGGGAATAAATTCCCAAGTACCTCCCAGGTTTATTGTGCTGAACAAATGAGATTTTTCTGCAGTGCTTGGTAGATAACAGACTTTAATAAATGCTTGTTCCCTCTCTCCCCTTGAATACCAGAATAGCAGACAGTAGGAAGCCAGTGAAGATTTGGAGAATTGGAAAAGACAGGACTAAGATCGAGGCCTAAGGAATAATAATTACAGCTGACTGCAAGACAGGGCTTTAAAGTTTACAAAGTTCTTTACATATATTATCACATTTAAAAGATAATTCTGGCAGCTGTTCCAAGGATGGAGTTGAATAAAATACCTCAATCAACAAAATAAGAACTATAGATCTTAATCCAATCTCAGAAAAAGAAATCAAGGGATCAGGAATGGTACTGGAAAGAGCCCTGGGCCCAGAGTCAGAGAGCCCTGGGTTCAAATCCAGACTGTGGGACTCTGAGTGAGTCACTTAACATCTCTCTGCTTCAATTTCTTCATCTGTAAAAATGAGGGGTTAGCCCAGGGGTGGGGAACCTCTGGCCTCTAGTTTCTCAAGTGTGACCTGGCCCTGGAGGGCTGTGTGTGGCCTCTGGGCTGCGTGTGGCCTGTAGGCCACAGGTTCCCCACCGCTGGAGACTTTAGACTTCCATGTCTATTTCTATAATCCTGTAAGATCCCAATGAACTATCAGGAAAATTAAACTTCAATGAAAATGTGGTCAGTAAAAAAATGAATTCTCTGAAAGTGCTAATGGATGATTTAGAAGAATGGAGGCTGGCAATCCTATAAGAGATGATTGCAACAGCTCATTGGAGTGCTGGGTGATTGGATGATGGCCGTGGAGGTGGGGAGAAGGGGAGGGGTGGGAGAGGTCCTGTGGAGCTGACCAATTACTGGCTATGAGATAACCCTAAAATCATGAACGTGAGAGACCAGAGGGTGCCAGCAGCAGAGAGAGTGATGTCGGAAGGAGGAGAGGCAGAAGGGAAGCCGGATCCCTATCCCTTTGGGAGTGGCTTTGAGGGTGGCCACACCAGTTCCAAGTTATGGTACCAGACTCATCGAGCATGAGCCTCTGAGTTGGCCTTCAATGAGTCATAGCCAGTTGGGAGGCCAGAGGGCCTCAAAGCCTTAACATGGCTCTCACCTAGGTTTGAAGAAACATCAGGAAACATCTCCTGGTGGCCTTTTAAGGGTCTTTTTTTTTTTACTTTAAAAGACATCTGCTTTACTGAGATCATGTTCAACACACTCAGATCAAAACCATAGGCAGAGCTCAGCTCAACTCAATGAGCCTTTACTGTTTATATTGGAGGTACAGAGACAAAAATGAAAGGAATCCTGTCCTCAAGGAGCTTACATGAAATGCTAGGAGAGCACTGAGTCATGTGACCCAATGAGAAACTCACTTCCCTTCTCTGCTCTGCAGGGTTGTTTTAATCTAGAATGCAAAGGTTGGATTTGAGGATCTCCAGGGTCCCTTCGAGCTGTTTGTAAAGTTGAAAGGTGAAGGCTCACTCAACCCCACCCCAGTCTTAACCCTAGAATGGCATTTCTGTGGAAGGACCTCTTTGCAGATTTGGGGGGTGGGGGATTGAGAGAAGGCAGCAGCTGTTTAAATTTATCTCTAAATGATGAACTCTAGATTTCTAGACTGTGTATGACTGAAAAAATTCTCTTGTGTCATTTTTTTCTGCAAAAGATTGATATATATGGGCTAGGCTAGTGATAGTTTAATTAGACGGCTCTGAGATTGGTCAAAAGATCAACTTGTCAGGAGGTCTCTAGTGGTGTACCCCAGAGATCTATGCTCTACTCTTTGCTATTTAGCATTGTTCTCAATGACTGGGATAAAGGAATAAATGGGATGCTTGTCATATGTTATAAATGACACAGTGCTGGGAAGGATGGCTAACACACTAGATAACAAAGCCAGGATCCAAAAAAAGAGCTAAAACACTGGGCTGAATTTAATGAAATGAAAAAATTTAGTAGGGATAAATGTAAAGTCTCATGCTTGGGTTAAAAGAACACTACCGGCCCCAGTACAAGATAGGTTTGTCTGAAAAGGATCAAAGGGTCTAGGACCACAAACTCAGTAGGAGTCAGCAGTGTGATACACCTGTCCAGAAAGCTAATCTGATCTTGGGCAGGAAAGGCAAAGACCCTAGGAATAAGGAGATAATAGTCTCGCTGTCCCTTGCCTTAATCAGGTCAGACCACAAGTATTGTGGTCAGTTCTGGACATCCCTAGTTTAGGAAGGACAGTGATCAACTGGAGAAGGTCTAGAAGAGAACAGGATGATAAATGGTCATGAGTCCAAGCCATACGAGGACAAGCTGAAGGATTTGGGGCCCTTTAGCCTGGGGAAGAGAAGACCTGAGTGTTCAGGGCCATAGGATGTCTGGCTTCAAGGCTTCTCAAGTGTTGCTATGTGGAAAAGGGACTACATTGGTTCAGTTTGGTCACTGAGGGTAGAGCCAGGAGTGATAACAGGTAGATATTCCAAAGAAGCCACCTTAGGCTGGAGGTCAGGAAAAATGGCCTAACAAAAAGTGAAATGGGCAGCCTTGGGACACAGTGGGCTTTTTCTCACTGGAAGCGTCCAAGAAGCAGCTAGATGGCCATTTGCTGGGTCTGCCATGGTGTGATCCTGTTTCAAGTACGGGTTGGATTAGCTGGTCACTGAGGTCCCTTCCAACTCTGAAATTCTCTGCCTCAGATTCTGGGAGTCCAATTCATAACATGGCTGCTGGCATTTTGTAAACAAGCACAGCAGAAAACCAGCTATGCTACACTGGGCAGAAGAGAAACCATGCTAACTAGCAACAGCTGCCTTCAGTGATCCAAATATTTGCATCAGTGTTTTCAAAAGTAAGTAGGTTTCAATCTATGGCTATTTTAAAACGGCTTATTCCTTCTCCCTGATGGATAATCACCAAGGTCAGCCAGGGCTTGCATAAAGAAGAGCAAACCTGTAATGTCATCAGACTTCCACCCACTCAGAGCACTAAGGCCATCTGTTTCTAAGCGTGCAGCTGGTAGTCCCTTCATCTGAATCTCCCAGCAATGCTGAGAATTTATTCAGCCCAGGCTGCAGCTGGCCAGCTGCAAGATTCAGATTTTGCTTCCTCACACCCTTTTCTCAAGCACTAATCTAGTATCTCTTTCTTACCCTGTACCCAGCACACTGTGACAGACTTTGGAGGCACTTAGGAAATGACTGTCGAATCAAAATGAATTAATAACCTTTGATGAATAGTTATGCAAAGAATAAGGCTTACTGCTGAGCAATTCTTTGGGAAAAGTTAAAAAGTATTCCTGTCTAGAGACACAAGATAAGCAACCAATGGCTTTGTTACTGACTAGCTGAGTGACCTTGACTAAATCATTTCTTTGGAGGTTTCAGTTTCTTTATCTGGACTCTTTGTTCTCAAAAGTTCCTTGCCAGTTTGAAAAACTATGAGAAAAATTCCCTCCCATTTTACAGATGAAGAAACTGATATGGCAAGTAGCTTGCAAAAAGCCACAAAGGAAAGCTTTTATTACAGAATGGAAGCAGTATATTAAAACCCAGAAAACATGTTTCAGCTGCTTCCTGGACTTTCCTAGACATCCCTGAGCACAGAGGCCTACTGAAACCTCTCGGATCACACGCTCCTTCTCAAGTACGAACTTAATAGTTTGCCATATTGCCTCTAGGTGGTGGTCACGACTGGGTATTTCTACTTCTTTACAACTTTAATTATCACTTCAGCTGAGTTGCTGCATTGTGGAAAAAGAATTTGAGAAAATTATTTCTATGCCACTACAAGAGAGCTCAGTATACAAGGCTAAGACAAACAATTATAGTGTATACTTAGTGCTTAAAAATATATAAACCCAGAGTCTATCAACTGACTATATAGACCAAGCCAGGAAATCTCAATAATTGCAAATTCAACTATGTCCTCATTCAGGGAGGAAGGCAAAGTATGTTTCTTTTGAGTAGAAATTTTTTCAGGTGGTGTTTCTCCCCCCACCTCAAACCCTAGCCCCTGGCGTGAAGATCATAAAGATCAAGTCTAAAGGACTTAGGACCAGAAGGGCCTGCAAATGTCATTTTGATCATTAACAAGTATTTATTAAATACTGCTGTGTAGAGGCAAAGTGCTGGTGCTAGACATTGGAAGCACAAGGAGAAAGAATGAAACAAGGCCTACTCTCAAGGAGCTTACAGTCTAATGAGGGAGACTACAAGTATGTATAAAAATATATACAGCACAAAAGTAAAACAAACATAAATATATACAAGCTAGTGAATACAAGTTAGTTTGGGAGGAAGGACACTAATGGTTGGGGGATCAGAAAAGGCTTCATGGAAAAGATGGCGTCTGAGCTGCTTCTCACAGGCAAAAAGGCACTCTATGAGGTAAGGAGAGAGTGTACTCCAGGCAGGAGATGGAGTGTTGCTGTGTGTGAGGAACAGGGAAGCCAGTTTGGCTGGATCCCAGAGTTTGCTAGGGAGAGTAAGATCCAGTGAGGCTGGAAAGGTAGGTTGGGGCCAGAACACGTAGAACTTTCAAAACTAAACAGAGGAATTTATTACATCCTAGAGGCCAAAGGAAAGCAATGGAGTTGGTTAAGCAGGGGAATCATGGGGTCAGACCTGTGCTTAAGGAAAATTAATTTGGTAGCTATGTATAGAATAGACTAGAATGGGGAGAGTCTTGAGGCCGTGAGACCAATTAGGAGCCTACTTCA
Source organism: Pseudochirops cupreus (assembly GCA_028627135.1). NCBI lineage: Eukaryota > Metazoa > Chordata > Mammalia > Diprotodontia > Pseudocheiridae > Pseudochirops > Pseudochirops cupreus. The sequence goes on along the minus strand of CM053582.1, from coordinate 41,778,425 downwards.
ATAATCTAGAGGAGACGTGATAAGGGCCTCAACTAAGGTGGTAGCTGTGGGGAGTGGAGAGAAGGGGTTTGATGCAAGAAATGTCATAAAGGTAGAAAGGGCAAGATTTGGTAGCGGACTGGACGTGTGAAGTGAGGGCAAGGAGGGAGTCCAAAGTGACATCATGCTGAGATTCTGACCCTGAGGCACTGGAAGATGTCAGGAAATTTGGAAGAGAGGAGGATTTATTAAGAAAGGTAGTGAGTTTAGTTTTAGACATGCTGAGTTTAAGAAGTCTCTAGGACACCCAGTTTGAAATGTCTAGTGGGCAAGTGGCAATACAAGACACGCTCAGGACAGAAAATGAGGCTGTAGATAAATAGATCTAAGTATAGATAGGCAGCTAGACCAAGTGACAGATACAGACATATCTATATGGATAGCAGTCAGACAGATAGATATAAGTATCGGTGGACAGATTGTTAGATAGTTATATATATTTATATATCATTATAGACAGACAGATAGATAGATATAAGTATAGATGGACAGATTGTTAGATACTTATATATATGTTTATATCAATATAGACAGATAGAAAGATCTACAAGTCAGCCGAAAAAAATTGTAATTAACTTCATGGGAGATAATGTGGTCACAGAGAGAGAGAGAGCGAGAGAGAGAGAGAAGGAAGGAGGGAGAAAGGGAGAGAGAGACAGAGAGAGAGAAAGAGGCAAAGAGACAGAGAGAGGAAGAGACAGAGAGAGGGAGAGACAGACAGACAGAGAGAGGGAGAGAGTGAGAGAGAGACAGACAGAGCGCACAAAATGAAGAGGGCCTCAGACTATGGGTATGGAATATAGTATAGCATAATGTGGTGATTACTTTAACTGAACTGGTTCTTTTTCCCCTTTAGTACTCTGTTATAGGGGATCACTTTTGGTGTAGAAGGAAGGGAGAGTGATATAATGGGAAATATAGGTAGAATAGGACAGAATCTTAGGGGATCACTCAGGGTGAAAGAATTTAATGTGGATGATGAGTCAGCAAAGGAGACTGAGAAAGAGTTGTCAAACTGGAAGGTAGAGAACCAGGAGAGAGTAATGTCACAGCAACTCGGAGAGGAGAGAATATCCAAGAGGAGAGGGTGGTCAGCCACATCAAATACAACAGATAGGCTGTGACTGAGAAAAGGCCATAAGATTTGGCAATTAAGAGATCACTAGTAACTTTAGAGAAGGTAGTTTCAGTTGAGTGCCATGGTTGGATGCCAGATTGCAAAGACAAGAAATGGAGACAGCAAGTGCAGACAATTTTTTTATTTTAAATTCTTTTAAAAAATGTTTAATTATCAAGCTTTTTTTTTTTTACCTGTTCTACCCCCTCAACTGAAAAAAGAAAAATAAAATGACAATTTTTGTAACAAATAAGTATAGTCAAGCAAAACAAATTCCCATATGAGCCAGGCCTAAAATGTATGTCTAATTCTACACATTAATCCATTATCTCTCCGTCAGGAAGTGGGGAACATTTTTCATCACTGGTCTTCTGGAATCATGAATAATCATTGTGTTGATTAGAGTTCTTAAGTCTTTCAAAGTTGTTTGTTTTTACAATGTTTAAGTTATTGTATAAAGTGTTCTTGTTCTCACTTCACTGCATCAATATAGACCTTTTTTTTTTCAGGAGTCTGGCTGAGAAAAGGAGGAAAGACACAGTAAAAGCAAAGCCTAAATCCCAGCAGGATCTACCAGATGGGCTAAAGTTTCAAGGACAGTCTCAGTAGCAGTTGACGACCAACCTAATCAAGTATAGAGAAGCTTATCACCAGTATGTTGGCCATCAGGTGATGAATTCTTTGGCCAAGCCAACCCAGGAAAGCAGATACCAAAACTTATAGGTAAATGAATACTCTAACCAAGCTCTACAGATACCCAAACTCCAAAACACAGCAGTATTCTGAACTTGTCTTATTTGATCAAAGGAGAAAGTCATGTATTGGAGGCTTAAATTCTGCTTGATTTGAAGTCCAGCACTCTTTTTTCACTGTGTAACTATGGACAAGTCAGAACTTCTCTGGGTCTCAGTTTCCTTCTCTGTAAGATGAAGGGATTGATAAACCACAATAAACTCAAAATGGATACTCAGTCTGAATATTAAAGCTCACATCATAAAAACATTAGAAAAGGTGAGGTACCCTTCATAGAGATAGCTAAGGGAAGAGTTCTTAACCAAATAAGGAACAGAGGTGATCACAAAAGATAAAAGAATTAATTTTGATTACATGAAATTGATATGCTTCTGTACAAACAAAGTCAATGCACCAATGATGAGAAGGAAAGCTAGCAAATGAGGAAAAAATCTCCACATCAAATATTTCTATAAGGGATCTGATATTCAAGATACATCAGGAACTATCACAAATATATAAGTCCAAGAGCTATTTCCCCAATGGATGAGTAGTTAAATAATACAAATTCTCAAAAACATTACAAACTAAACAACCACATGAAAACTGCTTCTAATCACTAATAATAAGAGAAACACAAATCAAGGCAACTCTGAGATTTCACCTTACAACCACCAAATTGGCAAAGATGACAAAAGATGGAAATGGTTAAAGTTGGAAGGGCTACAGAGAGAGAAGCACACAAGTCCACTGCTGGACCTGTGAATTGTTCCAAAAATCTAGAAAAACTTGGGACTATGCTAAAAAAAAGTACTAAAATATTTATACCACTTGACCTAAAGATCTTACTACTAGGCGTGTAACACAAGGAAGTCAAAGACTGAAAGAAAAGTTCCATATACCCCCCAAATATTTAAAGTAGAACCTTTTGTGGCAGCAAAGAATTAGAAGTGAAGTAGGTGCCTATCAGTTGGGGAGTGACTAAATTAATTGTAGTCCATTCATGTAATAGTATGTTCTTGTACCATAAGATATTGCATATATGAACAATTGAGAGTAACACAGCACCTTAGCTGTATGTTGAATGAAAGCAATGATATGAGGGGTAGAAATAAGGAGGGGTGAATTCCAGGTATAGGATATGGATTGTGAAAATGCTCAGAGAGGTAGGGCATAGAGGGCTAAGAGTGGGAACAGCTAGTATACCACTTTGGCTGGAACATAGAATGTATGAACAGAGTAATATAATATTACTCCCAAATGTTAGTTGGGAGCAAGATCATGGAGGACCTTAAATGCTAACCCAAGGAGTTTCCCGTTTTACTTGGTCTGCAGTGGGGAACCACAGAGGGTTTTTGAACAAAATAGTGACATGCTTAGATTTTAACCTTAGGAAGATTATTTTTGCAATTATGTAGAGCAGCGGTTCTCAACTTGTGGGTTATGTTCAATTTGTAACAATGAAAATACATCCTGCATATCAGATATTTACATTACAATTCATAACAGTAGCAAAATTACAGTTATGAAGTAGCAATGAAAATAATTTCATGGTTGGGGGTCACCACAACATGAGGAACTGTATTAAAGGGTTGTGGCATTAGGAAGGTTGAGAACCATTGATGTAGAGGATCTTTTGGAGAGGGAAGAAAGTGGAAGCAAGGAGATCGA
>CM053582.1:41749020-41774766 GCA_028627135.1 Pseudochirops cupreus | reverse complement strand
TACCATATCTCAATGGCATATCCCTTTCCACTAAAGATGTAAAATGGCACAGCCAGCTAGCATTGCTGCCAACAAGATTAAAATGTAATTAGGAACAAAAATAAACGGAAATACAATAGACCACAGATCATATTAATATGTGGTTTTTTAAGTCAACATGCAGCCATTAGGGATACTTCTGTACAGTTTAGTGGTTCTGCTTCTATTTGACTTCAATATCACAACTTTACACCATCCACCTTCCTTTGTTCTGATGCTTTAATCACTAATTAAATAATCTAGCAGAGTAATAATGAGGGCCTGAACTAAGGTGGTAGTTGTGTGAGTAGAGAGAAGGGGTTTGATGCAAGATGTTGATGATGTTGTGAAGGGAGCAATAACAAGATCTGGTAAGTGACTGGCTATGTGAGGCAAGGGCAAAGAAGGAGAGTCATGATACTGATACTGAGAGTGAATGAGGGCAAAGACACAATGGATGGTTTAGAAAGCAGGAAGACTGAGACACATATTGCTTTCATCAACCACAACAAAAGGAAGTTTGGAGAAGGGACAGATTAACATTTCTATACCACTTTAAGTCAGGCATTCTTAGATTTTCAAGGGGGCATGAACTTGGATAGGAAAAATTACTTCTTTATGTTCACTAATCTCTGAGTGAAATTGAGCATTTCCTTAGCTTATGAATGTAGACAACAAAGCACAGTAATATTAGGTGTAATGCCATGCACTAGCAGATTCCCAAAAGAATGCTACTGTGAACAGCTTTTAAGATTCAGATTACACAGTATAGTGAACACTCCATTTATTCCATTACAAATCATGGAGAGCTCCAGAGGACAGACAGACAGAGTCAAGAATGTTCCTGGTGGCTCCTAGGGAAACCAGATGATTATTCTTTTGTTCCTTGTCCAAAACTTTGTGGCCACTATGGTGGAAACTATGTGACCATCTTAATGTTAAGCTGTTGTGAACACTACATTGTGATTTTCTGTGATAAGATGTAATGTTGTGAATATTATATTGTGACTTGTTGTGAATGTTTGCCTTTATTTGTAATGGAATAAGTGGAGTATTCACTATACTGTGTAATCCGAACCTTAAAAGCTGTTCACAGTAGCATTCTTTTGGGAATCTGCTAGTGCATGGTGTTACATTGTGGCGTAGTTGGCAGGATTACAAAGTATAGTGTCTCTATTTGTTCCAGGATCCAGGATCCATGGCCATTTAAATTGAAATTGTAAGGGCAAGAATCCTGGAGAGGTGGAATGTAACAGTAATCAATTTAGTAACTTAGGGCTAAATACCTCTTGCGAAAAGCAGAAGGTTTGAACTTTGTCTCCTGTGTGAAGCATAAGGTATGAACTCCGTCTCCTGTGTGAACAGAGGGCGTAAACTCTGTCTCCTGTTGCTGACATGGCAGGAGGGGGTTGGCTGAGACAGGAAGCCAGTGTGTGTATATAAGAAGAATTCCAGAGACAGAGAATCGGAATCAGGAATGTTCCTCCTGGTGGCTCCTGGTAGAGGAAGAATTGTGGAGCCTGAAGTCAGTTGACAGAGAGAAAGATAGTTTCTTTCCCAGCATCTGGAAGCTGACTGAGAACTGAGTTGGAGTTTTTTTGAGACCAGAATCTGGCGAAGGCTGAAGCTCTTGCCTGCAAGGCTGCCTGGAAGGCCAAGATTTCTCCTGGGTCCAAGGCCAGCCGAACTTCTGGAGGACTGAAGAAGCATGACTAGGATAAGACTTTGTTGGTGGCTTGGTTGATCCTTGACCTCCTGGCAACAGAAGTGGTGAAGGTTTTGAGATGTGCCGGACCCTGTGAACTTCAATGTGTATCAGGATCTGCCCAGAGGACTGGATGAGAACCTGGGAGCTGTCTGCCCCTGAATCCAGGTGACTGTTTGGTGGATTCAAGTAGGAGCTGGGACCATGGAAGGGGATCCAGGGAATCTGAGAGACCACCTCGAGTCAAGATGAAGTAAAGGCCTCTCCTCAGAAACAGAATGCCTGATGAGATTGAAGTTTGCTGGACGCCAAGAGTTGGAGGGTTTCTGTGGTTTTCTAATGATTGTATTTAGTTACTGATTGCTAGATAAGCGACTGATTAAGTTAATCTACGGTTGCCCCAAGAGTGGAAGATCAATTATCGTATTGTGAATTGATGGAATGACTAAGTATTGACTATTATATTGTGAATTGACTGAATGATTAAGTAAGGAGGGTTTCCCCCTTAGGAAAACCAGATGATTATTCTTTTGTTCTTTGTTCTAAATATTGTGGCCACTGTAGTGAAAACTATGTTAAGCTGTTGTGAACACTATATTGTGATTTTCTGTGATAAGATGTAATGTTGTGGATATTATATTGTGATTTGTTGTGAATGTTTGCCTTGATTTGTTTTTGGGGGTTTTTTTGTTTGTTTGTTTGTTTGGAGGGCAGTTGGGGTTAAGTGACTTGCCCAAGGCCACATGGCTAGTAAGTGTTAAGTGTCTGAGGCTGGATTTGAACTCAGGTCCTCCCAACTTCAGGGCCGGTGCTCTATTCACTGCGCCACCTAGCCACCCCTTGGCTTGATTTGTAATGGAATAAATGGAGTGTTCACTATACTATGTAATCCGAACCTTAAAAGCTGTTCACAGTAGCATTCTTTTGGGAAGCTGCTTGTGCATGGTGTTACATTAGGCTTCACCAGCCTGCCAAGAGTCCGAGACACAAAAAGGTTAAGAACCTCTGCTTTCCACATACCTTTTCACAACATCCCTGAGAGGTCGGTGCTATTATTAGCCCCATTTCTCAGACATGGAAACTGAAAATGAGAGGGGTGAAGGGACTTCCTTAAGGTCACACTGTAAATGTCAGAGGTAGAATTCAAACTCAGGTCTTTATGACTCCAAGTCTATCCACTCTATCCACTGGGCCAAACTGCTACCAATGAATTCCACTTTGGAGATGTTTACCTTGGCATGCATATGGGACATCAAAGAGTAGCCATCTAGCAGAGAGGTGGCCGTAATATGAAATGAGAGTTCAGAAGATAGATTTGGCTTGGATTTGTAGATTTGACAATAATCTACATAAAGATAATATCTGAACCCTTTGAAGCAAGCGAGAAAGACACAGAGACAGAGACAGAGACAGAGAGACAGACAAAGAGACAGAGAGAGAAACAGAAACAGAGAGAGTGAGACAGAAAGAAAGAGAACAAGAGAGAGAGAAAAGGGATTCAGACAGAGTTCTGGGTGACACCCACATTGAGAGAAGAGATAGATGATTCTCCAGTAAAGTAGACTGAATGGAAGGCATCAGGAAAATCAAGAGAGAGAAACATAATGGAGGAGAAGATAAAGAGAGTATCCAGGAGAAGGGTCTGGTTAATAGTATCAATAACTATAGAGAGGTCAAGGACTGAGAAAAGGTCATTGAATTTAGCAACTGGCAACTTTCATTTGAGGTCTGAAGCCAGACTTCAAGGGGAAGAGAAGTATCCTCAAGTGGAGATGATTCTTTCTGGAAGTTTGGTAATGAAAGGGAGGAGGGAGAGAGATAAGATGATAGTCTGAAGGAACGGCAAGATCAAGGAAGGGTTCTTTGAGGATAGAGAAGGACAGAAATGGACCTGAACATGTATATGTTAGGGAAAGAAAGTCAGGTAGGTTGCTTAGTGGATAGAGCATTGGGCCTAGAGTAAGGAAGACCTGAGTTAAAATGCAGCCTCAGTTACGTAGTAGCTGTGCAACCCTGGGCAAGTCACCTAACCTCTGTTTGTCTTAATATACCAGAGAAGGAAATGGAAAACCAACCTAGTATCTTTACCAAGAAACCCTGTGGACAGTATGGTCTCATGACTGTACTTGTACTTCATACTTCCAGAGTATGTGCAATGAATGGGGTTGGTGGAAATAAATACTGAGCCCTGCAAATTTTCAGGGACCACCTACAGAGATTCTGCATCCAAGACTTTTGTTAACAGATACCATGGTTTTCAGGATTTTTTTTCCTCCCTTGCTTTAGACTTTAAATATATAATAATCTATTTTAGAATATGTTTCTTTAAAAGTCAGACCCAATGATCTAAACAATTGGAAAAATATTAAATGCTCATGGGTAGGCCAAGTCAATATGGTAAAATGAAAATTCTACCTAAATTAATTTACTTATTCATTGCCATACCAATCAAACTATCAAAAAATTATTTTTAGAGCTAGAAAAAATAATTTAAAAATTCATCTGGAAGAACAAAAGGTCAAGAGTATCAAGAGAATTAATGGGAAAAATTGTGAAGGAAGGTGGCCTGGCAGTACCAGATCTCAAACTATATTATAGAGCGGTAATGATCAAAACAATATGGTACTGGCTAAGAAATGGAATGGTGGATCAGTGGAACAGATTAGGTACAAAATACACAGTAATAAATGACCATAGTAATCTAGTGTTTGATAAACCCAAAAATCCAAGCTTTTGGGATAAGAACTTACTATTTGACAAAAACTGCTGGGAAAACTGGAAAATACTATGTCAGAAACGAGGCATACACCAACATCTCACACAATATACCAAGATAAGGTCAACATGGGTACGTGATTTAGATATATAGGGTGATACCAGACGTAAATTAGGGCTACATGGAATAGTTTACCTATCAGATCTATGGCTAAGGGAAAAATTTATGACCAAACAAGAGATAGAGAACATTATGAGATGTAAAATGGATAATTCTGATTACGTTAAATTTGAAAAATTTTGTACAAACAAAACCAAGGCAGTCAAAATTAGAAGGAAAGTAGGAAGCTGGGAAATTTTTTTTTTACTGAGTATCTCTGATAAAGGCCTCATTTCTTAAATATATAGAGAATAGAGTTAAATTTATAAAAATGCAAGTCATTACTCAGTTGATAAATGGTCAAAGGATATGAACAGGTAGTCTTCAGATGAAGAAATCAAAGCTATCTATGATCATAAGAAAAAATATTCTAAATCACTATTGATTAGAGAAATGGAAATTAAAACAACTCTGGGTACCATCTTACATCTGTTGGATTGCCTAATACGACAGAAAAGTGAAATGATAAATGTTAGGGGGGATGTAGGAAAATTGGGATACTAATGCACTATTGGTGGAGTTGTGAACTGATTGAGTCTTCTGGAGAACAATTTAGAGCTATACCCAAAGGGTTATAAATCTGTGCATACCCTTTGATCCAGCACTACCACTACTAGGTTTGTATCCCAAAGAAATTTTTTTAATAAGAAAAAAGACCTATTTGTACAAAAATATTTATAGCAGCTCTTTTTGTGATGACAAAGAATTGGAAATTGAGGGCATGCTCATCGATTAGGGAATGGCTGAACAAGTTGTGGTATATATCGGTTGTGGCATACTATTGTGCTATAAGAAATTACAAGCAAGATGCTTTTAGAAAAAGCCGGAAAAACTTACATGAACTGGTACAAAGTGAAGTGAGCAGAACTAGGAGAACATTGTACACAGTAGCAGCAATACCATATGATGATCAATTGTGAATGACTTAGTTATTCTCAGCAATACAATGATCCAAGGCAATTCTGAAGGATTTATGATGAAAAATATTATCCACCTCCAGAGGAAGAACTGATGGAGTCTGAATGCAGATCGAAGCATATAATTTTTCACTTTCTTTATTTTTTCATGTTTTTTGGTCTGTGTTTTCTTTCACAACATGACTAATATGGAAATATGTTTTACATGATTGCACATGTAAAACCTATTTCCAATTGCTTGCCATCTCAGAAAGGAGGGAGGCGAAGGAGGAAGGGAGGAAAGGAGAGAACTTGGAACTCAAAATTGTAAAAATAATGTTAAATATTGTTTTTACATGTAATTGGAAAAAATAAAATATTATTTAAAAACTAAAAAAAGGCAGACTCATTTCTTAGTCATAACTTTGGCTTGTTTGAATGCTTATGTACTGATATTTCTATATTCCCATAGCTAGTATGAGTATTGCAGCTAACATGAGAAGTATAGATTTTTCATTCCTAAAATGCTGGTGCATTTAGAAAATAAGTGTTCATATTCTTCTTATTTTTAAATAGATCTAGACTGTTAGCCTTATTTTGAGTGCCTTAAAAGCCAAAGGTCCACAGGATAAGGTTTTCCTACTGGCCTAGAAGATCTGAACAATCACCCTTAATTGTTTAATACTTTTTGGGGAACCTACTTCCTCTTTGAGGACTTTTTTGAGCCTGTTTTTCTTGAAGGTATCCCATTTTCCGTAGTGAGGGGGTGAGTTAAAAATTTCATTTGAATTGCCTTTGTACTGTCAGAGAAACGCTGCACTAGGTGCCCTCTGGTATAGGTACCTTGAGTAAATTTGCCTGGACCCCTGAGGGGATCACTTATGACACGGATCCCTGGAGAAATTGTGATGTGCCCCATTGACAAAAAGAGTGCTGAGAAATTGTATGGATCCCAGTTGGATGGCCTTATGAACTGAGAAAATCAGGTGTTTTCACCCAGGGTACTTTGACCTGAAAAGTGATGGGGTAGCTTCCAATTGACCCAAGGTCCCTAATCCTTTTAGGGAAAGACCCATGTGCTCTGGGCTCTTTGTAGGGACTAAGCTCCCCTTTTCAGATAAATAGCTTGGTTTTCTCTTCTTTTTGAAGTTGGTCAATGATTAAACATGGCCTGTGTGTTTGGGGCCTCTTTAGTGGGAAGGGGAGAGAGCAAAGTGCCCCAGTCCCCCTGGACCCAGTGCCAGGTTATTTACAGCACTTGATGCCCAACTAATCCTTGAGTAGAGGAACCCCTTGGTAGAAAAGGGAGAGGTTGAAGACACCAGTAACCTCTCTTGTCAGTAGAACAAACTGGATTGGTTTCTCACCTGAAGGGTAAGGGAAGTGACTTCAGCCTCTGTTCTCCTGTAGTGGGAGACCCACATGCTCAAGGAGCTTTGAGGTACCATCAGGCTTTCCTTCTGAGAAGGAAGGTTTGATTGTTTTTTCCTTCCTTTTCTTGATTGGTTTAGGTTGGAGAAGGTCCTTTTGTTAGCAACAAGACAGGCATTAATCTTTGTTAATTAAATTTTGTAAAAGGATATTTGTTAAATTGTATCACTTTGAATTTGGAAATAGGGGAAAACGTTAATTGCCATATTTTATTATGAACTGTACCACACAGACTTTTCTTGAGACTCTAGTACAACGTACTGGGGAGGGCATTCAAAAAGGATAATTCAGATTCTCTCCAGGTGATTAAAAGAGCTATCCAGGATTTGGGACTATGGACTTTGCCAAACACACTCCAGGAGATTTGCTGAGGATAGCAAATATTAAAACTGGGGAGAAAGTGGAAGGGAGGAGGTCGATTGAATAAATAAGATCTCTACACCCCCATCTAAAGTAAGTGATAAGATGCTTTGCCTCGAAACATCTATTAGATTAAAACCAATCTCAGTTGTTCGCTAGGTATGAACACCCCCCCTTTAGGTATAACAGAAAGTTTATTCATATTGGCTTAGGGACTTGGTTGTACCCATCAAGCTATGTGTTATTGAAGATTCAAGTACCTAATAACAGGGAGGAAAGAGAGGGGATTGTGAGGAGGAATCTCTCAGAGGAAAAGGAGTATTTCAGTCTTGAATTAGGTATCTTCCCCCTTCCTTGGTCAGAGGAAGACTTCAAGCTTCAAAGGGTCAGGAGGATTTTAGACTTTTCATCTTCCCATCAGCTTCCTAACATTGTCCCTTGGAGAGCAGCATTGACTACACTGGGAGCCAAGGACAGAGTGGACAAGATGAGGAAAGCAGAATCAAGCCACTACAAAGAACCCAGAAAGCTACAACATGGGAAACTTCATGAGTACCCCATTAAGGGGAGAAAAAAAACTTCCAGTAAGCAAGAGCTATGTTACTCCTTTACCATATTTGTTCTTTAAGCTCGAATGCATTTTCTCCTGGACTCTCTAGGTACTCATAGAAGAGCGTGTCACAGACTTTTGGGGGGATCCTTTTGTACTCACTATAACACCACAGTAAACACCCTTTTCTAAAAACTACTTACATCTAGCTAATTGATATCAACTGATAATCATGGTGGGAAGCACACTAGTGGGGGCTCAGGAGCTACACGACATTAGAAAACTGTCCCCCAACACTCAGGGCTAACCCTAAAGTCCTGAGGGGACATAGTAACTGATCTCTAGTGATCCGGACTGCCAATGTGAATCAGTTGGGATGGTCTCTCCAGAGCTGGCATTCTTATACATTTTTAGATAGAGTCAATGTGTTGATTTGTTTTGCTTTACTAGACTTATTGGCTACAAGGGAAGGTGCTAGGGGGAAAGGGAAAGTCACTAGGAAGTGAAAGTTATATAAGAAAAGAAAAAGACAGCAATAAAATATTTTAAAAGAAAAGGAAAGGAAGCCATAAAAGTCACTTGAACTCAAGGAAATAATAATTTTCTTTCATTTGGCTCCTCACAACTTTATTTTTCCTACTTTCAGAATGAGTCCAAAGTTTAAAATGGCTTTTCAGAAAATTTTAGACAAATATTTTCTTCTTTTGTTAGCTCATGAGAAAAACAGCACAGTTCTTATCTTTTTTGAGCAAAACAGTTTAAGTGTATGTCTGTGTATTCCTTTAACTCAAGAGCTGGAGCCCAGAATTTCAAATTTGGCAGTGGGGCTCTCGGGGAGATTAGCAAAATTTTCCTTTTTGCATTTTTTTAAACTTGAGAAGATTTATATTTATATAAGGAGATGAGGTCCAGCAGTGCAATTCTTTCCATACCAATTTTTTTAGATGTTAGATTTAAAAGTATCTCCATTCTGATAGCAACCTTCTCTACATCTTTTCTAGCTAAGGCCCCCACAAGTTATTCCTCTTTGAGCACCTTGAACTAGAGTTTTCTCTTGGATTGCAACCCTAGTCTTAGGAATATTCCAGTAACACATGCATCACATATACACCTGCCCCTCCATGATAATGCTAACTTATAGTCAAGGAAGATTAAAGGGGGGAGGGGAATGAAAAAGAAAGAAAAGAAGTATATGCAACATATAAATGTCAAAGTGATTGTAATCATTTAGAACAGCATCCAGTGGTCATCCAATCACTTTGTTTCACAAATTTGGAGACATCTTTAACTCTTTACTGTTCATCTTCCACTTCCACCTCCCATCTAATCAGTTGCCAAGTATGGTTGATTCTACCATCATCACCACCACCACCACCATAGTGGTAGTATGTAACATTTATGCATATATATATATATATTAAGAGATGCTGCCCTAAATGAACTTACATTCCACTGGGGGAAATACACAGATAAGTAAAAACAAAGTTATTTTGAAGCATGAGGGAAGCTTGACAGTACTAATAACTGAAGGGATCTAGAAAAGCCCTGTGGAAAAAAGAGACTCCTGAACTGAGCCTCTAAGGAAACTAGGGATTCCAAGAGGTATAGGTGAGGAGGAAGAGCACTCCAGGGAAAGGGGATAGCTTGTGTAAAGGTATGGAGAGTGCAGATAAAGGGTAGTATATGGGGAATAGCAAATGGGCCAGTTTGGTTAGACTATAGAGTACACAAGCAGGAGTAATATGAAATCAGTGCGGAAAGGTAGACTGGGGCCACACACTCTCCCACTCACTCATACAGAGTCAAGGGGAAATAGGCTCAAGCTTGGGGAGCATAGGTGTCAAAGGATCTTTAAATGCCAAACTGAGGAATCTGTGTTTTCCAAGAGGCAACAGGAAGCCACTGAAACAAGAGAATGATATGGTTAGACTAGTGCTTTAGGAAGATCAATGGCTATAAGGGGAATGGATTAGAAAGGGATAGATAAGGAGAGTGGAACTAGGGAGACTGGTTAGGAAATGACTGCAACAATCGAGCCGAGACTAGAGGGGATGATGGCCTGAGCTAGTGTGATGGCTGAGTGGAGACAAGTGGAAAAATGTGAAAGATGTGGGTAGGCAGGTTAATCTTTCTCAGCCTAAATTTCCTGATCTTGAAAATGAGGATAATAATAGCACCAACATCATAAGGCTGTTGTGAGGATAAAATGAGAAATTTTCAAACCTTAAAGTATTGGATAAGTTGAGTGTGGTGGTGTACTCTTATAGTCCCTACTGCTGGTAACGCTGAAGCTGGTGGATGGTGTAAGCTCAGGAGTTTTGAGTAGCAGCACAGCTAACATTAATCAGGTGTCTGAACTAAGTCTGGCACCAATCTGGTGAGCCCCTGAGAGCCAGGGGGGCCAACAGACCACAGAAAGAGGGGCAAATCAGCCCACGTCAGAAAACTGAGGCAGGTTAAAGCTTCTACGTCAATCAGTGGTGGGATCAAGCTCATGAGTGGATCTGTACTTCCAGCCTAGAAAGGCCTAGTCTTCAGATAGGGAGATCAAATCTCAAAAGTATACATACACGTATACACATATGCATGTATTAAATATTTGTGTGTGTGTGTGTGTGTATATACATATATATATATATATATATATATATATATATATATATATATGCATAAATGTTACATACTACCACTATGGTGGTGGTGGTGGTGATGATGGTAGAATCAACCATACTTGGCAACTGATTAGATGGGAGGTGAAAGTGGAAGATGAACAGTAAAGAGTTAAAGATGTCTCCAAATTTGTGAAACAAAGTGATTGGATGACCACTGGATGCTGTTCCACTGGAAAGAAAGGTTTAAGTTAAAAAGTGGGGTGAATTTAAGGCAAAAGACAACAACTCCATTTTAGCCTTCTTAAGTTTAAGATGCCGATGGGATACTGTAATGAAGATAACTGGCAGGCAATGGGTGATATTATAACTGCATAGGATTTTCTATATTGCACATTTGGTATAGTGAAAAGAATCAGAAGACCTGGGCTTGAATCCCAGGTCTGCAATATAATAGCTGTGTGACTCTGGGCAAGTAACTTAACCTCACTATTCCCTAGTGTTTCCTCATTTATTAAAACCCCAATAATAAGAGGCCAGACAATACAAGAGATAGAAGACCTAAATTAAAATCTAGTCTCAGATAATTACTAACTATGTGACCTTGGACAAGTAATTTAACCTTTGTCCCCATCCATTTCCTCATCTGTAATATGGGATAATAAAACCACCTACCTCCCAGAGGTGTGGTGAAGGTAAAAGGAAATAATATTATAAACCACTTTATAAACCTTAACATGCTATATAAATGCTAGTGATTATTATTATTATTATTATAAAATGTACATATAAATATGTCCATAGGGTTATTGAGGAATCAGATGAGATAATGTATTAAAGTGCTTTGTAAATCATAAAGCACTATATGAATTTCAGCTCTTCTTGTTTATAAAAGCTTCTGGCTTTCTCTTAAATAGCCACAGTGCCTCTTCTGTAGGGCCTTCCACTTCTATGATTCAGTGTGGGTCTGCATACGTATGGCAGCCCAGTGCCAGATTACAGCAGAGAAATAGCACATTCATGAATTCTTTCTCTTTACCCTGCGAGTCCCAGAGCTAATTGCTTAAGGCAGAGGTTCTGCCAAAATTCAAGTTCTCTGGTAAATGAAAACCGTTCAGATTTTCACAAATATGTTTCAAGTTAACACCTGCAAGCTAAGTTCATCAGTCGGTTCTTGTGGCTGCCCTTCTGAACAAGGCAGAAGGTCTGAAATGAACAAAATAAACGAGTAGCCACAAGAATAGGTCAGGCAAAAGACACAGTGAATGAATTTGCCATTCGTTCTTCCCTTCTGTGGACATGGGCCTCCTCTCTCTAATCCTAAATCTTGTACTTGAACGATCAGATTCTTTGGAGCCAGATATGCAAATGTTAGCAAAAATGCTTGTTGAATTAGCAAAAGCAACTCCTAAGTCAGTGATGGGCAGTGGCACTAGGGAGAGAGATGGCCTTCTGGTTGGTACTAAAGTTCTACCTAACTGGCCTATGATTAGGATTTGCTCACTTGGATCCAACGCCTCAGTTCCGCATGCCTTGCCTTGCTGGTACTCAGCCAAAACCATTCTGATGCACATGTGTAATGAACTTGGTACCATCCAACTATCCATCCCCCTTCACCAAGGAGCATCACTGACAGCAAACATGAGGGATCCTACTCAGCCAAGAGAGAGGCGGCCTCTGTTGGTTTCTGTGAGTGTTGCAGCCCAGATTAATTCCTCACCACTTGACGACCTACCACGGGGCTCTGGCAATTAGAAAAATCCATATCACTAATTAAAAGAGTTTGTTGGACTTGCTAATTAAAAGGTGTTATTTCCTCTTACTCTACTCAATAATTTTAAAAATGAAAATGATTTATTAAAAACTTCATATTGAACATCAATACAACTAATTAAACCTACCTCCTCAGTAACTATTTATATTTAAATCAATTCATTTCAGTGCATAAAATATCATAGCTTTCTAGGCAACCCCTCTAAGTCTTCATCAAGATTTTTTCCCATCATTCTCATTCACTTTTTAAATCTTTTTCACTATACTGAAGCTTTTCCCCCTTTATAGTGCTATCATTTCCACATGATATTCCTCTCTCCCCATAAAATCCTCCCTTGTAACAAAAAAAGTATAAGCAAGACAAAACAACAAATTGGCCACCTCTGCCAAAGAAAACCTCATTCCACACCTATAATCCACCATGGGCCCAGTCAACTTGATTTGGGAACTGAGAAAATACAAACTTACCTAGTCCCCCTACCTTGAGCTGGCCTGAGGCCCCAGACAGGACCAAGCTTCACTTTCACATCCATTCAACCATCCACTTGGCCCAATGCATCTGGAAAGAATATGTCAGTGGACTTCTCTATGGATCTCTATGACTCCCTAGTCCCAAACTCCCTTCCCTGGTCACCATTCCCTATGTGTTAGTCTCCTTTTAAGTAGAGTGGGCAGGAAGTATGCCCTGATTTTCTCTCCCAGAACCAGGATGGTTACAGTTGATCCTCTGGATTCTAGGGTAACCTGAGGAGTTGAGGGGTCTCTTTTCTCCAGGGCCATCATGTTTGAGCACATGAGCAACCACCAACAGTATTCTTCCCCATTGTCTGCTACTAGTTGCACCTCACTTCCATTTAACCACTTAACATCAGGTAGCTTTTGAAAAGGGATATTTACTTCAAAGATGTTGCTGTTTGCCCTTTGTTTTTGAAGAAGTCCAATGACATAATGGAATGATATCTTGACTTGCACATGAACTGTATTTAGATAAGGCAGCATTACATGAAGTCAACACTCTTCCTGAATCATCAAAGTCCAGTGGCAAGACAAGTGTCAGGATGACTGGCGATGGCCCAGAATGCAGCGGACGGCCTTGGCGTCTTTGATGTCTGCCAAGCTCCGAGCGCTCCACAGTGCCCGCTTCAGCTGCCTTCAGAGCAGATGAAACAAACTGTTCTCATGTGCCTGCTCTACTGGGGAAAGTCTTCACATGCCTGGGGTAGACATCCCCTAACTCACCAATGGATTTGAGGCTTGTCAGTTACCCTCAACCTGGTTTAGCCTGTCCACTGAGACAGTTTTACCAGGGGATGGCCACTGAACATGCTCCAGTTTCTTGGAGCCACAGGTAAGAGTGGGCTGAAGGTGGACACCAGAGGCAGATGAGCAGTAAGCCCTCACACCAAAGGTGCTGGTCCTCCCTGAACACCCCATATGCCCCACATACTTCAAAGATATAAGAAATACAAAGTAGGAATATTTCCCCAGTGCCTCAGGGGCATATTCTATCCTGTCTCATCTTGGTGTCTGGAGAGAGTAAGCTCACTTAGCTCAGTTCCTGCTGGGCCAGGTTCCTAAAGGTCACTCTCAAACGTCACTCCTTGTTCTTCAAGGGCATCAATGCTATGCTAACTGTAAATCTAAACTCTAGAATGTTGGTATACTAAGGTGCCCTCTAGACCTTTTGCACTCACAAGACACCCCCATTCCTCATGCCAGTAGTCATAAGTAATGAAATCAATAAGTTCCCTGAGAATTTTAAGGCAAAAAGAAAGAGGCTGAAGTAAATACCTTTAAACACACTTAAAAAGTAACAGGCCTTTTGGAATCTTCACCATATGGTTATCCAAGCAGAACCAGTTACAGAATGTCTATGCATGCTCCACAGTTTCTCCAAGACACTTCATTCAACACCACCACAACTCTCCTGGAAGCACGGAGGAGACTCCCAGGAGTCTCTGGGTAGGAAGACACCACTCCAGGTAGGAAGAGTCACTCGATACATGTGTCAGATGCTCATTACAAATTTAATCTCTCTGACATCGAGGACTGTCTAACTTTTTGTGTTGGTAGCCTCACAGATTAGAATGATTCTGGCATATAAATGTTTTTTTTTCATTGATTCATTCATTCACCTCTCTCATGAGAAAAGGGAGACATGTTTGCTGGAATACTTTGGATACAGCATGATCATGGCATTGATTGGAGTTCTTCCATGTTACAATATTGCTTTCCTGGATATTGCTGTGGTCACTGTGCTCCCTTATGCTATAATTTGTAAATGTTTGTACCAGTCTATTCCAGTATTTTTCAAACCCTTTAAACCCAGTCCTCACTTGCCTCACAGTGTTGGTTTGAACTTTGCTCTCTTTGAAATTAAATGGAGACTTTTGTATCAAACATCTCTGATAAGGGTCTGATAACCCAGACATATGTGGAACTAACACAAATATATGAGATCAAGAGTCACTTTTCACTGAATAAATGGTCAAGGATATGGAGTTACCAAAAGAAGAATTACAAACTATTACAACCACATGAAAGATTGCTCCAAATCACTAATAATAAGAGAAGCATAAAAAAAACTCTGAGGTTTTAGCTCAAACCCAGCAAACCGGGAAAGATGACAAAAGATGTCAGTAATCAATGTTGGAAAGGTTATGGAAAGATAAACACATGAATAGACTACAGCAAAGGCTATGAATTGGTCCACCTATTCTGAAACACAATTTGGAATTGTGCTTTTTAAAAGGCTACCTGAATTTCTATACTTTTTAACCCAGAGATCCCTCTGCGAAGCAGATACCCTGAGGTCGTCAAAGAGAGAAAGAAAGGCCCCACATATACCAAATTATGGATAGCTGCGCTTTCTTTGGTAGAAAAGAACTGCAACCAAATCCAGAGTCCATTGACTGTGGAATGGCTGAGCAAACTGTGGTGATGGAATAGATTGGAAAAGTCCAGCACCCTAAGAAATGATGACAAAGAAGGACTCAGACATGATGCAGAGTGATGTATGTAGAATCAGGAAAACAATCTATACAGTGATTAAGACAACGCCAAAGGAAAGAACAACAAGAAAACAAAACTGAACACCGTGTAATTATAATGATTGAGCTTGGCCCCAAAGAAGATATGGGAAAATGTACTTCCCTCTCTACTTCACAGAGGTGGAGCATTATGGGAATAGAACATCGCATATATACACTTCCAGGCGTAGGTAATATGTTGGTTAGTTTTGCTGAACTGCTTTCTTTTCTCTTTCCTTTTTATGCTTTGTTACAAAAAGGTGGCTCACTGGGTAGGAGAGGCCAGAGGGATCCATTCGGAAATGAAGCTGATATAATAACAAAAGATATCAATAAAAACTTAAATGTTTTAAAATATATATGAGAAAATAAATGGAGGGCCATCTCAGCATCAGCTGTGGAGGTGATGTGGAAGAAAATGGAATCTTGCCTAATGAAATCTCTATCCATTCCAGATCTCACTTTCATGGGGCTTCCAGTGCCAATGGAGCTCAGTGGAACACAGTGCTCCTGGGGATGTTAGAAGGTACTCTATGTAAAATGAGTGGGCTGAACTAGATCTTTCCTAGGTTCTGTCCAACTCTAAATGCTATAATCTTGTTTTCTGAAATGAAAAACCGACCAGCTGCTCCCCCCCCCACCCCATCCTCAGTAAATAGGAGCTGCATCCTTCCCTAAATGTACTTCCTTATAGTCACAGTATGTGACAGAGATGAGAGATTGGTACCTAGTAACCTTATCAGAGAGCTCAGACTCATATCCAATTCTTGTAATTTTAATAAATTCCATATGTGACCTTAGGCAACTTACTTAATCACTCAACCTATTTTTTCATCTACAAAATATTCATACATTCACTCGGTAAAGATGCTGATTCTAGCATGCCTCTGTTAAGCCCCTTATTTTTTTAAAAAAGGCATGTTCATCCGTGGTATGTGCAGCTGCATTCTGAGCTGTTTTGAGTTCTCAGAGGAGATGCCCATTCACCATGGAACACTGGCAGTCAAATGCCTGCCTAGCCCCTAAAGGAGCTTCAGAAGGGTGCAGCCAGAGGACGGCTCATGGTATAGGTGGGGAAGGGTGCAGGGCTGGGGGGAGGGGTGCCAGGGTTTCAGTTTATCTTTGACAGCCTTTCATGTCACGCTACAACTTACGAGTGGGGAAAAAATACCATCCGGACACCTGCTACTTCATTGCCCCTTTATTTCATTTCATTTAGCAGTTGGAAGCAAGGTTGGGAACAGGGCGGAGACACGTGGGATGAAAAGGGAAAAGTCAGGAGAAGCTTCCTCATTCCTTTCTTCCACATCAAAGCCTGAGCGGCAGAATCACTGAGGCAGTGAAAGAACATAAGAACATAAATGCTTGTCCAAATTAGGAAAGAGGGGACAAAGGATCCCAGAATGACCAGCCTCTGAGGGCCCTTCCAGCTCTGAGATTCTGTGATTGCTTTTGAAATAGACTCATTTCCTCTTCTTCTTTCGGCTCTAAGCAATCACGGGTGGCCTCAAAAACTGCAAATCAGGACCCTTCCAGAGCTTGCTCCGTTCTCTGCTCACCTCTGACCCCCCTTCCTTGCAGGACTCTGCAGCTCTATCCTTCAGCTTAATCACTTTAACTTGTCTGGGAGGGCCTAGATTTGGGATATATTGGGGGTTAAGTTTGGGTTCTGGCTCCTTAGGACTAAGACCTGAGAGGTCATTTACTGCAGGGTCCTGGACCTGGAGGCAAGAACACTTCGGTTCGAATTCTGCGTCAAGCACTTACCAGAGTGATCCTGGGCAAGTCACTTAACCTCTCTGTTAACTTTGGTGCTTCAGTTTCCTCATCTGTAAAAATGAGGGAATCTCGGATTCATCAGCCTCTGAGGTCTTTCTAGCTCTAAATTGATGATCCTCACGATCCTATGCTATGACCTTGCAGGTGAGAAAACTTTAGTTGGGGGGGAAGAGGGAGAATGGTGTCATACACCAAATTAGTGCAGAGCAGGACGAAAGGCCTGCCCTTCTGACTCCTGGTACAGTGATATTCTCAATATCATTGGGTCAGAACTTCATATTTTAACAGAAAAAAGATTTCAGAAACACCCACAAGGTAACAGTTGTCCTTCTGGTATCCCTTTATTTAGAAAACACATGATAGCAATACTTGGTACACCTAAGGATTTCACAGACCCCTTGAAAAAATTCTGTAGCACCCACACACACACACTAGGGGCCTCTTGTTCACAGATTGGGAACCAGTGTATGAGGAGAGAGAGAGAGGGAGGAGAGGGAAAGAGAGAGAGACAGAGAGACAGAGGGAGAGACAGAGAGACAGAAACAGAGACATAGAGAGAAATTATGAATTATGAATTATCTATTGATAGAGGTGAGGCCCATTCCTGGACCTTCTACCTCCAAACACAGGACAAGAGGTTGAAAGTCCTTCTGCTCTGAGACAAGATGTAAAAAGCCTTTAAAAAACAACAATCCTGAAAACGACAAATCCAAAGCAAATCCTGGAAGGGACATCAGGGACCATGGAGTCCACACTAGACTTGAGTAAGTCTCACTTCTTTCCACCTTCCAAGCCTCTTTCTGGAGTCTCCCCACCCCCCTCTCCCCCTAGGCCAGCCCTTTCCACCTGGGCACAGCTCTAAGTGTGGGGAAGTTGAAATTTGCATCTTGTCAGTTTCCACCCAAGACTCCAAGTTTTGCCCTCTGGGGCCAAAAAGCAAGTTGAATCCCTCTTCCTTGTGACAACCTTTCAAGTATTTGATGGCAGGTCTCACAGTCCACTCTGGGTCTTCTGTTCTTGAGGCCAAACATTCCTAGTTCCTGCAACCTATCTTCATAAGCAAACTTTAAAACCTTAAATAAATGTCAGGTATTATTACTCTAATAATAGATGGACTGAAGGCCTTTCACCAGTCCTGTTGCCCTCTTCTGGACACTCTTCACTTCATCAATGTCCTTCTTAAACTGTGGGCCCAGAACTGAGCTCTGTTCAGATTGAGTCCACCTAGGGCAGGGCACAGCATGCCTGGCACCTCCTCCTTCCTGGAAGCTGTGCCCTCTGAATACAACCCAATTCGCCATCGGCTTTTGGCTGTGCCACACCTATGCTGTGTGTGAACATAAGGAATTAGAGGAGGCTTGGTAAAGGCTATGGCACTGTTAGAAAAAACAAAAGCAAAACTCTTGTTTTCTGCTCAAAGGAAAAGTTTGCTTTTATGAGATGAAGAGGTAATGACAAGAAAAACCATTTCTCCCATTTTAAAAAGCACTGTGTCCATCTTATCCCAGGATGGTGTGAGTATAATTTTCCTATTGGCATATGCGGAAACTGAGGCTCAGACAGGTGAAGTGACTTGCCCACAATCTCTAGCTAGCAAGCAGCAAAGGTAGGACTCAAAGCCAGGTCTTCTGCCACCCAGACCCACCATAGCTGCTCCTATCAATGGGAGAGGTCCTATGGACCCCACCACGCAGCAGGTACTAATGGAACTGAAGAACAAGGCCCACTCCTCACCTCCCAGTTTACATTGCCAGTCAGCGATGGCTGCTGTCCAAGTGCCAGGCCTCGCCAGAAGCATAGGAGAGGAGGCAAATGTCGCTAAAGGGGGCTCTGGAATTGAGTTCAACAGTATTCTCAAGGGCAGTATCAGAGTTCTTTCTCTTTCTGCAAATTTGCCGGCATTTACCAGCAATAAAGTAAATTCGGTTTAAAAGTAGCACCTTTTCCAATTGGAGGCTTAAGAAATTTGGAGTCTCTTCACTCCATCTTCAGCTCAGAGGCCAGCAGCCACAATGACTCAGATCTTTATGGAACCTTTTAAGGTTTGCAAAGCATTGCCCACACGTCTGCCAGGAGGGCACTACAAACACTTATCATTCACCTTCTTGCTGCTGTTTGTCCTTGGCTCTTGAAGGGGACCGTGTTAAAGATCATTCTTCTTGTACAGAATGAACTGAGGCCCAAGGAAATTCGCTAACTTGCTCACATCCCTAGTGAGAGGAATATGTAAATACAGGCCTCCCCTGAACGCAGGCCTGGGGCTCTCTCTCCACTCCACCAAGCTCCAGATTTGTATAACCTGTAGGTACTTTCCATTTAAGCCTTCCTCTGTGCCTTAGAGTAACATGGAAGTGACCTTGGGCTCCCAAAGACCATGTCAAGGGAACAAGGCTTCAAGAGTGGATCTGGCAATAGATTGTAAACTCTCATGGGAAGAGCAGCCTAGCTCGGGGCATCCCAAGAAGGCTGGCTGCCAGGGGATACATTTTTCTAGATGTCACAAATCCTGAAGACGAAGGATTGGAGGAGCTGTGATCTGTGTTGGTGAAGGGAGTGTTCTTCACATTGATGAAATCATGGATCCTAAAATATTGAAGCATAAGCCTTGTGTGATGATGGTCTGTTTTAGATTTGGTTTATCAGCACTGGCCTCAAGTTTTGACTGTGTCTTTAACTGTGGGGCCTAGGGCAAGTCATTTCACTCCTTTGGCTTAAGTTTCCTCATCTGTAGACTGAGGTTGAATTATTCCATTTCAATTCAATAAACATTTATTAAGCACTTACTATATGCCGGGTACTGTGGATATGGCAGGAAAAGAGGCAAAAGACAGTTCCTGCCCTCAAGGAACTTATAATCTAACAGGAGAGACAACATGCAAACAAATATATATGAAGTAAGCTACATGCAGGATAAATAGGAAATAAAAGAGGGAAGGCACTGGAATTGAGAGGTTAGAAAGTCTTCCTGTAGGAGGTGGGATTTTAGTTGGAGGTGGGACTTAGACGAAGTCAGGGAGGTCAGTAGGCAGAATGAAGAAGGGTGAGTGTTCTGGGTATGGGGGACAGCCAGAGAGAATGTCCGGAGCCAAGAACTAGGTCTGAGGTTCTTAATCTGGAGTCCACAAACTTGTTTTTTTTTTAATATTTTGATAAATGTATTTTAATTGATTTCCTTTGAAATCCTACATATTTTATTTTATGCATTTAAAAACATGATTCTGCTAAAGGGTGCACAGATTTTCCCAGAAGGCCAAAGGCTTCCATGGCACTGAAAAGGCTAAGAACCTCTAAACTAGATGGCCCTTGAGGCAGCCTCCAATTCTATGATCTTAGCTTTGAAGAGCATAGACAGTAGTGAGTTATTCTTGAACCACTATAATTTCACTCTTCTTCTAAAGTTCTGAAGAGCCATTTCCAGGAGGAAAATGGGAATGAACAAGTTAGATGAATTCCTAGGACTCACGTACAGAGGTGATATCAGTGTTCCCACCACTAAGTCTCTGTTATTGGCATTTGGGAACATTTGCCAGTCAATGTTTCGCCAAGTGAAGGCAAACCTCCCTGCCCTCTGCTGCAACAAACCAAACTCAAAAGTCTAATTGATGGAGAGGAGCCACTGACCTCTTTGGCTCAATGCTCCCTTTCCAATCCATAAAAAGAATGACTTTGGAGTCATCTCAGCGCCTAAGGTTTCGAACATTTTCTTCACATTTCTCAAAAGATGAGCTTTGGGGGTTGTTTTGTCGTTAGCAATGAAGAGTTCACAAAAAAAGGGATGTTGGGTGAGTCACGCAGCAAGGCTGATGGGCAACAGACAGATCATCTGCCCTGCAGAGGGGATCCCACAGGAACCCAAACAACTGACTGGAAGGCCCAAAACTTTGTAGGATAAACAAATGTGCCAACTCTTCAGGTGGAAAGGGAAGTTAGGAATAGAAGACCATTGGTTCTGCAGAAGCCAATCAGCTCCATTGTTTGGCAAATATATGTCTCATACACATGAATAGATAATTACAGCATTTAGTAAGCACTTACCATGTGCCTAGCACTGTGTTAAGCACCAGGAATACAAACACTGCGGAAGCAAGCAAGACAATCCCTTTCTCAAGGTTCTTACATTCTAATGGAAAAAGACAACTCATAAAGGGGAGCTGGAAAGGGGAGGGGTGGCATACCCTGCAGCAGTGGGGTGTGGAGATGGCCAGGAAGTGGGGTGAAGGCCCAATTTGGGGAAACAAAAGGCTAATGTTCACCTATCAGAGCCAAGGGTAGCTCTAGGGGTGGAGGCCGAGATTCTCTGAGGAGGAGGTGGAGATAAATGAATGCATGCATGCATGCCTGTGTGAATGAATGAGTGAATGCATGAAGGAATACACACTTTTTGGGGAAGGGGCATCAAGGGGTAGAATTCTAAACTGTTGTTCCCCTAACAGCAGGAGGTTAAAAACAATCAATTACATTAAGCAGAACTGATAAGTGACAGATGTTGTTTGATTCTTCTTTGTCTTCCTGTGTCATTCAGATATTATCCTAGTTTCCTGGCTTTCTCCCCCACTGTAAAATCCAGTAGCTACAAACAGCTTTCAAAAAGATGGCTGCATTACAATGTCTTGCTCCTTCTCAGGCAGAAAGGAGGATGAAATGCAAACAGCTAGGAGCCTGGAATTGGCAAATAAACCCAAGGACTGTTCCTTAAGACAATCTGCTCCCCCTCCCCTCCAAATATCCTGCTATCTCCTGGTGTCCCTGAGCTGAAGGGTGCAAAGTACATAATAACAAATTAGGTATCTGGAAAATTGGTGCAGATGGAGCATTTTAGATGCCTTTATACCTTGCCACTGGTTTTTTGAAATGGCCTGAATACAAAACAGGTGGGCTGTGGTACAGTAACAAAGGAACAAATGGTATTCTCTCTGAAGAAGAGAAGGGCCAGCCACATATGGACATTTGTACAGCTCGGGGTAAAACCAACAACAACAAGGCTAGAAGTCAAAGAGCAAGGCATGAAGAGGAGGAGGGGAAGAGGGAGGGGAAAAAGGAGCGGGAGGGAAAGGAAGAAGGGAGAGGAAAGGAGGAGGAGGGAGAGAGAAGAGGAGGGGAAGAGGGCAAGAGGGGGAGAGGGGAGGAGGGAGAGAGGGAGAAGGAAAGGGAAGAAAAGGTCTGAAAAGAAAATTCAATAATTCAATAAAGTGGGAAAAATTTGAGAATATCTGACAAGAACCAAAAAGGTAAGTAGGAAGTTTGACAAACAGAACAAAAAGGAAAAGCCACAGGGACCAATTAAAGGGTAAATCCCCAAGTCATTTGCAATAACTTTCTTAAAATTCTCATTTTGGATACTTAAGAAATGAGGTGCCTGAAAGAGAACTGGGGGCTTCTCAAAGTTGGCAGGGGGAACTTTTAGACAGAAGTGGCAGATACGGTTAAAATAATTAAGTAGGTATGTTGTGCCTGTGTAGCCACAGAGGCAGTGGTGAACACAGGCCTGGGCAGCAAAACTATTTCTCAGGGGGTGGGGAAAGAAGTCCTGGTAGGAGCAGCCACCACCCCAGGGAGAAATGAACACCATGAGCCCTCAGAAAGCAAAAAAGACCCATCTAGCAGCAAGCAGGACCAGCCTTGATGGGAACCAGAATTCTGAAAAGAGAGGAAAGAGAAGGATGGGGCATTTTCAGGGCTATTTTCTCAGTGGAAATGAGAAAGATGCACAGCTGGTCAGTAATGGAGTTTTGGCTTAAAAAGTACCAACAGTGCCCTTTCAAGGGAGCCAAATATAACCACGTATTGGCCCTTGATCCTAATGTCAGAGAAAGTGTGTGCCAGAGTTCCTGTTGCCCTGGTAAGTGGTGCCTGGCACAGCTGAGGGCTTCAAAATGCCATGCCAGCTGGGAGTCCTCTGCATAACCAGAGTTCCCACCAATGGTTAGCAGAGCTGGTTAGAAAATAACGCTAAGGCCATGGCTTTGCTCTGTCTCCAGGAGTTCTGCTCAGAGGCTACAGACTAGGCCTTAGCCCAGGCCAGCCTCACCAAGATGCACCTTGCTGCTCTCGGAGGTTGGGGATGGAGTTGGGGAAGGTAGGGCAAGAGAGCATGAAGATGCATTGGTCTCAATCCTTCTCAGTTATTGTGAAAATATAGGATCTATTATAGTATGAACAACACTACAGTTCCCCAATTATCAGCTGAAACACAAGCCTATTTATTCTTCCAGAGTTTTAATTCTCTTTCAAAAAGATTTGCCAAGGAATGAGTAGCTTTTTAACATTTGTAATAGCTGGAAAGACCCATGATACTGCTCAACAAGTAACGATCTGCTGAGTTACAGTCTGCTTTGGATTATATAGAGGGTAGAATTTGGGTTTTAAAATTTCTGTAAATAGAAGCATCTTTGTCCAAGGCACCACAAACTCCCGGGATGTCACCAAATCATCAGCTAACTGACATTTTGGATTGCTTTGGTGTCACTGTGTGCGTGGTAAGTCTGATAGAGCTGGAGCCCATGTGTGCACAAACATTGATTAGTCTATTGAAGAACAATGGACTTTTCATGGGCTGTGCAAAATGCTTGAAGTCTCATGCAACTATCAATTCTCTATCAGTCAGTTCATTGTTCCTGCTTCTTTCCAGTCAGAATGATTCTTTTTTCCAGTGGCCACAATTCTTCATCCAGGACCTTTCCTATTGGTTTTGGATGGGTTTAAGAAGTCTCGATTTTATGGAGGTTCCTTGATAGGACACTGGATTTCATCCCAGGGGAGCATTATGCATGTCAGGCCCTCGGATTTTGTGGCAACACCAGAGTTAGCCTGAGGCAATCAGTAGAAACCATCACCCTAAGCCCTTCTGTGGGAGACCCTGATTGGCCGTGGCAGTGACTCAGGCAAGGGAGTGAGCAGGAGAGGGAAAGAGTCCTATAGTCAAACTGTGAGGAAGTGAGAATCTAGGTGGTAAAGGGGGCCAGCTTTCTTTCCCTGCCTAGAGTCCTGTTTCTTCAAATATAGTCACCAACAGTGGGGAGAAAATGATGAGCCTGAGCATTGGAAAGAGTTTGATGCTGAGAGCAGATGACGCTAGTGGAGTAGGAGACAGCCCCAGAGATTATAGAGCAGGATCCCAAGGGGTCCATGCAGAGACTGTGAACCTGGATGAGGAAAAAAAGTTAGGTCTTTATTCTTACTAACCTTTCATTACCTTTGTAATCCTATGAATTTTATTTTATGCATTTAAGAACTTGATTTTGAGAAGGGGTCCATTGGTTTGACCAAGGTGCCCAGCACACAAAAAAGGTTAAGAACCTGTGCTGTGGAGGGGCCCTAGGCTGGCCCAGTAAAAGGGTGGCCGGAGGAGCAGAGGGCAGTGAGGTCAGGAGGAGCCCAAGAAGAGGACATGGATGGGTCAGCTGGAAAACGACAAGCTGAGACTCGAGGGGAAGAACCTTGGGACTTGAGCCCGTTTATTAACTGGCAGAGAACTAGCCAGTGTCTGTGTAACCATGGAGACAAAGAGCATCCGTGGATGCACTGGGATTCATATGCTTCCTAACCTAGAAGGGTAAGAAAAGTTAGTATATGGTGGAGGAAGGAAGGGAGAAAACCTCAGGTGTGGCTGCCTCCAATTGCATTTTCTCACACAGCTCCAGGACTCTCCCTCACCTCCCCAAGGTAAAAAGGTGGGTCTGTCTGCCACCCCCAAACACAAATTCCCTTTGGTATTCTAAACTAGGAATTCTCCCACCTTGGGCTGGGAGAGGATTTGGCCACTGGTCTTGCCAGGGGTGAGGCAGAAGGCAGACTCCTAGGAGAGGGTGCCCTGGTTAAAGGATCCTGGGGAACTGTTTCCCCCAGCTAGAAGGGGAAGGGAAAGGAATAAGCATGTATATAGTACCTACTATGTGCCAGGTACTGCACAAATATTATCACATTTGATCCTCACAACAACCCTGGGAGATAGGGTGCTATTATTACTACCCATTTTACAGTTGAGGAAGGTGAAGCAAACGGGGGTTAAGTAACTTACTCAGCATCACACAGGTTAGTAGGTGTCTGAGGCTGGATTTGAACTCAGGCCTTTCTGACTCCAGGCCCAGCACTCTATCCATTGCACCACCCTGATGAGGGAATAGGGAAAGCACTGTATAATCTACATGAGAACACCTGTGCTGTCAAGAAAGTGTGGGCCATGAGAGGTCATTTGGATTAGGAAGAATCCCACAAACCCCTAGAATCACTGACCCTGAAAGCTGGGAGAGACCTGAGAGGTCACTGAGTACAATCTGTCACTAAGAAGAATTCCCTCTACATTGTGCTTCTGAGTAAGTGGTAGTGGTAGTAGTGGTAGTGGTAGTAGTGGTAGTAGTAGTAGTAGTAGTAGTAGCAGCAGCATCAGCAGTGGCGACAGCAGTGGCAGCAGCGGCAACAGCAGCAGAATAAGTAGTAGTAGTAGTAGGGGAAAACAGCAACTAACATTACTGTTCTAGGCACTGTGCTAAGCACTTTTTACAATGATTATCTCATTTGCTCATCCCCACAACCCCTGGAGGTAGATGTTGTTATGATCCCCATTTTACAGTTGAGAAAACTGAGGCACAGTGGTAAAGTGACTTGCCCAGGGTCACACAGCTGTTAACTGTCTGAGGTCACATTTGAACTGAGGTCTTTACAACTCCAGGCCAGGTGCTCTGTGTACTGTGACACCACCTATGTGCCCCAGCACCTCAAGGG
>CM053582.1:41698904-41748520 GCA_028627135.1 Pseudochirops cupreus | reverse complement strand
TTACTACTTTGACCACATGTGCCAACTTCATCACTACTGGGTTGGCTTTGACTTTCTGGTTTTGGGACTCAGTTTTCTGGTATTTAAATGAATGCACTATCTATATTTCTTATGTTGAGAGCCTGTTCCATTTTGTGATTAATAACTATATCAGCATATTTATAGTTACTGTAGGCATTGTGAATACTGCATTGCTGATACACCTTGGCTACATCATTTGACTTCTCTGGACTTCAGCTTCTTTATCTGTAAAA
The DNA here is from genome assembly GCA_028627135.1 of Pseudochirops cupreus. Taxonomy (NCBI): domain Eukaryota; kingdom Metazoa; phylum Chordata; class Mammalia; order Diprotodontia; family Pseudocheiridae; genus Pseudochirops; species Pseudochirops cupreus. Next base: position 41,748,266 of record CM053582.1, on the reverse strand, counting down.
TAAATGACTTAGACTTGACCATCTGTAAGGCCCTTTCTAGCTTTCAGTTAGGGTTCTGAACATGGAGTCTATGAATTTGGGGGGCAGTTTTGCTATTTTGATCATTTCTAGCTTCCTTTTGTTATCCCCCAGCAGAGCATAAGCTCTTTGAGGGCAGGGGCTGTCTTTCTTTGTCTTATTTGTACCCCTAGCATTGAACACAGTGCTGGGCACAGGGCAGGTATTTAATAAATGTTTACTGAATCAAATTCACTTGAATTTAATATCATTACTATCTGTTGTGATTCTATGTATTTTATTTTATGTATTTAAAAATCATGATTCTGAGAAGGGGTCCATAGGCTTCACCAGATTCCCAAAGGGGTCCATGCAGTGGTATACTTGTAAATATTTAACAATAGGCTCTGGGGGGGGGGGCAAGATTGACACATTTTTAAGTTTAATCTGCACTATTAACATTTTCTCCATCACTTTTTTAAGTCTGGACAATCAACAAAACAATAAATCGAGTCCCAATTTGTGATGTTTGCCTATTTCTGAGGTAAAAATGCTCACACTAAAAATTTAACAATCAGCTCCAGTTAGAGCTAGATCCAGTATAATTCTAGGTCCATGTCACACACAAAAAGGTAAACAACCCCTTGTCTAAATCTCTTATCCCATTATCTTGACATGAGGCCTAAATCTGTCCTACTGAAGCTACTACTCATTGCTCCTAGATCTACCCTTTGGGGGCACGAAGATGAAAGCTAATCCCTTTCCGTGTGACTGCCCTTCAAATACTTAAAGATGCCTATCATGTGTTGCCCAAATCTTCTTCTCCCCAAGCTATCCACAGTTCCTTCAAGTCAAGCTTCAGATGGCCTAAGCTGAAGTCAAGTAAAATCCAGAAGTATTTGTGAAGCTCCAGACATTGAGTCAAGCAGTGAAGATACAAAAAAAGGACAAAACAATCCCTGCCCTCAAGAAACTCACAATCTAATGGAGAAGACAACATGCAAATAACTAAACAGAAATGAAATATTTACAGGAGGAATTGGAGATAATTTCAGAGGGAAGGCATTCTCCTGAAGGGGCATCAGGAAAGGCCAATACTTGAAGGAATTCAGGGGACAGAGATAAAGGGCATGGGGGCGGAGAGAATTCCAGGTCTGGGTAAGAACAAGGGAAAAATCCAGGGTTGGGAGATGGAGTATTTTTATTTGAGGAATAGCACAGTGGTTAATGTAATCGTATTGGAGAGTACATGGCAGAAAGGGAGAGAGGTGGAATATAAGAAGACCAGAAAGGTAGGAAGAGGCCAGGTTATGAAGGACTTTAAAAGCCAAACAGAGGACTTTATATTTGATCCTGGAGGTACTAGGGAGCCACTGGGGTTTAAGGAATAGAGGGGTAACATGACCTGGGCTTTAGGAAGATCACTTTGACAGCTGAGAGGAAGATAGACAAGTGGGGCAGGCAGACCAAGCAGAAGGCTATTGTATTAGGCCATGTTCCAGGGTAGTGGCAGTGTCAGAGGAGAGAAGGAAGCATAGATGAGAGATATGGAGGTTGAATCAATAGGACTTGGCAACAGATTCAATATGGGGGCCAGAATGAGAGAAAGTCAAGGATGATCCCCAGGATGCAAGTCTGGGTTACCAGGATAATGGTGGCATCCTTGACAATAACAGGGGAGTTAGAAAAATGGGAGAGTTTGGGGGAAGGGGAGATAATAAGTTCAGTTTGGGACATGGTGAGTTTGAGATGTCTTTGGGGTACCCAGTTGGAGGTATTCGATAGGCAGATGGACAGGTGAGACTTGAGGTCAAGAGAGGTTAGAGCTATGCAAATATACCTGGGAATTATCTGCATAGAGTTGATACTTGAATCCATCAGAGTTGATGAGATCACCAAGTGTCACAGGACAGGCCTACCTCGGAGATATTGAAGGTTCGGTTCCAGATCACCACAATAAAGCAAATATCACAATAAAGTGAGTCACACACATTTTTTGGTTTCCCAGTGTATATAAAAATTATGTTTATATTATACTGTAGTCTATTAAGTGTGCCATAGTATTATGTCTAAAAATGTATACACCTTAATTAAAAAATACTTCGTTGCTAAAAAATGCTAACCATCATACACGCCTTCAGCGAGTCATAATCTTTTTGCTGGTGGAGGGTCTTGCCTCCATGTTGATGGCTGCCAGCTGATCAGGGTGGTAGTTGCTGAAGGCTGGGGTGACTGTGGCAACTTATTAAGACAATAATGATGTTTGCCACATTAATAGACTCTTCCTTACACTTGAACACTTAGAAACCAGTGTAGGGTTTTTCATTAGCCTAATTTCAATATTGTGTCTGAGGGAATAGGGAGGCCCAAAGACAGGGAGAGAGATGGGGGAACTGCTGGTTGGTGAAGCAGTCAGAACACATACAACATTTATCAATCCAGTTTGTCATCTTAGATGGGTGCAGTTTGTGATGCCCCCAAACAATTATAATATTAACATCCAAGATCACTGATCACAGATCAGCATAAGAGATGTAATAATAATAATAATAATAAAAAAGTCTGAAATACTGTAAGAATTACCAAATAGTGACACAGAGACAAGATGTGAACACGTGCTCTTGGAAAAATGGTGCCAAGAGACTTGCTTGATGCAGGGTTGCCACAAACCTTCCATTTGTAAAAAATGCAACATCTATGAAGCATAATAAAGGGAAGAAAAGTAAAATGAAGGGTGCCTGCATAAAGGAAGAAGAGAAGAGAGTCTGAGACAGAATCTTGAGGGACACATATTGCAGATACACCTTGATGAAGATCCAACAAAGGAGCAGTCAGATAGCTAGAAGGAGAATCAGGAGAGAACAGTGTCACTAAAACCTAGAGAGAAGAGAATATTGAGAAGAAGAAAATGAGTGAGAGTATCAAAGGCTGCAAGGTCAAGAAGAATGAGAATCAAGAAAGGATATTAGATTTGGCAAAAAAGAGAAACTAACCTTGGAGAGACAAATTTCAGTTGAATGATGAGATCAGAATCCAGACTGCAGAGAGTTAAGAGAGAGGAGAAGTAGAGGCACCAATCATAGAAAGCCTTCTCCAAGAATTTACCTACGAAAGGAAAGAAAGATAAGACAATGCCTAATGGGGACAGACCAGATCAAGTGAGGGTTTTTTTGAGGATGGGATGTGTAGGTGTCTTTGTAGGTAGCTTTGAGGCCCTTTGCCTGATAATTTGCCCTCTTGGATGCTCATCAGCTTACTGATATCTTGAATAAAATGTGTCAGTCTGAACTGAATACAATACTAGAAATGATTTTTTTTTTGGATTATTACATCCCTAGTTCTAGACTTCAGTGAATGCAACTTAAGATCACATTTGCTTTTTTGGTATCATATAACACATCTTGTGGTCCACTAAAATCCCAAGCTCTTTTTCAGATTAATTGCTGGCTGTCTTTTTCTCTCTAAATTTGTCCTTGTGAAGGTAGAATTGTGAATCCAAGTATAAAACTTTACATTTATTCATGTAGAATGTCATCTTATTAGATCCAGCTCAATGCTCTAGCCTAATAACGTCTTTTTGGCTCCTGTGTCTGTCATTCAAAGTATCAGCTCCCCCTCCCAGCTTTGAGTCATCTGCAAATTTGATGAACATGCCATCTCTCCTTTTATCCTAGTCATTAATAAAGATGTAAAAAAGCACAGGGCTAAGAAGAGATCTCTGGGGTAATACAGGAGAGACCTCCTTCCAAGGTGACAGTAAATCATCACTGAATTTGAGGTCAGTCATTCAATCAGTTCTGAACATACCTAACTGCACTATTTCCTAGCCTAACGGTCTCTGATTTTTGCATACCCTTGTTAATAAAAAAAAATTTGGGGCACACTCCCCATATGCATATATTTACTTATTTGTTAATTGTATACATAGTGTAGTATATAGTACAGGTATGTAATTTACAAGTAAGTATAGGTAAATAGTGCAGTAGTAAACATGTATAATTTAGGAATAAGTACACACACGGGGATCTATCAATAATTATGTATATTATAAAACTTACATACAGTAGGTATTTAAGAAGGAGGAGAGATGAAATAATATTTGAAAAAGAATCAGTAGGGAGCTCCTATTCACTAGCCAAGTGACATGATCAGACCTGTGCTTTAGGAAAATAACTTTGGCAACTGTGTGAAGGCTGGATTAGAAAGGGGAGAGACTTAAGGCGGAGAGATCAACTCAAAGGCTGGTACAATAGTCTGAGAGGGGCGAAGGGCCTGAATGCAGTAGTGGCTGTGTAAGTAGAGCCAAGAGGACAAGGTGCAAGAGTCGGTATGGAGGTAGAAACAACAAGATTTGGCAACTGATTAACTATGCTGGGAGAGAGGGAGAAGTTGAGGCTAAAGCCAAGGTTGCGAATTAGGTGATTGGAAGGAAGATGGTACCTTGAAAGTAATCGGGAAGCTCAGAAGAGGCAGGGTTTGGAGAGAATGGTAACAAAATGAGGTCTACAATACCAATGATAATACATCATGCCTGCTCATCCTGTGCAACTACCTTTGTCCCACCCAAACAAAGAGGGGAGGCGGTAGGGAACTGGCTTCTTACTCACTGCTAGCTGTTCCAGGGCCCAGCCCTACTACAGCCATGAGGTGATATGAAGGACAGGGTGTGGTGATGGGGAGGGGGGTGTTGGGAAATTTTGCCTGCCTAGCTACTGTGGGTGCCTGGATAAATAGGTTGCTTATAACCATCCTAAAGGCCAAGACCAGACCCTGGGTGTAGTCAGGGAAGCCTTCCCAAGGGGTAGGGTGGGAGAGTGTTGAGTATTAATGGGTTAAGAGCAATGTGAGAGACAAGACCAAAATTGGCTATGTGGATAGGCTGTGATGTGATCTGTCTTCCCATGCTCTGATTGGGTGACTATATACTCCTTGGGATGACCACCTACTTTGGCAATCACCATTCTAGCCCATAATCTTGCCATCTTGTCCACAAGAACAAACTAAAAGATTTTGTAAAACACTGAGCTAAAATTCAAATAAACTCCATTTAGCTACAGAATTCTCCTGATATATCAGTACAGGAAATCTTTCAAAACAGGAAATTAGTTGGTTCTAGCATGACCTGTTCTTAAAGAAGGCATGCTGGCTCTCTGTGATCAATGCTTTCCTTCCTAGATGTTAAATAACCCTCCCTTTTATAACCCATTCTAGAATTTTGCCAGGAATCCAAGTCCAGTTCACTGGCCTCAAATTGGCAGTCTACTTTCTTCTCTTTGTTGAAAATAAGGCAAACAACACTTGCTCTTCACCAGGCCAGACACATGGTCCTTTAAAGATAACTGACAGAGGTGCAATAATCACACCTTCCAGTTGGAAGGCAGGAGGAGCAGAGGAGAAGGGCTGGGTACTGTGTTTGGACCTGATGAGTTTGTTGGAGAGCAGTTGGAGCTTTCTTACTTTTTTAATAGGGATCTGATACACAAAATCATTATTTTGTGCATCAGATCCCCATTAATCATTTTTGTTCTGTCTTTCCCAATACAAAGACTTTTCTCCTTGGCAACAAACCCCCCAAAACCACCACCAACAAAAAATACCAACTCAGAGTCAGCAGGAGTTGAATAGTTCTGCCTTCTATCCATCGTCCATTATCATTGTCCTACCACCCCAAGTAGTGGGCATCCCTTCTGATCCTTCTCTTTCCCCAATATAGCATTTTGAAAAAAATTCCAAGTCCTTTTTAGTTATGGTGAGAGCAATAGCCTAACCTCTCCCCCATGCAAGCTAGGCTAATTTTTCCATGTATTGAAAGCACCTTTGAGACTTGATTGGCTCAAGGGACTAAACACTCAGGCCGTTGACACCACTTCCTATTCACCTAGGTATAAAAACAGCCACAAGCAGCGTCAGGCACACTGACTTATACTTAGCTGGTGGAAATGATAGGCAACTCAGGCAAGGGAGCTTTGCTCAGCCAAATCAAGTGAAGGTGTCCTCAATGCCTTTCCTCCTGCTATGGCTAAGTACATCTCCTTTTGTTAACTGTTGGTAATTGCTGCCTAACCCACAGGTGTCTCATTTTGTTCCAATATCAAACTTACACTACCAAGAGACTGGCATGGGGCGGGTCCAGCACAGAACAGCTGTTCTCATCAGTTCAATTTTGCCTAGCACAGAGGTGTTAGGCAGCTTGTGGGGTGCATGCAGCTCCCCAAATTACCAAGTACAGCCCAAACGAGCATAACATGCAATTGGGAAATATTTAAGGAAATAAATCAGAATGCAATAAAACATAGATAATATTAATATGTGGTTTTTCTAAGTCAATATATGGCTTGTAGTGATCCTTATATATAGTTTAGTGTTCCCAATTTCTATTTAACACCATTGTTTTAGACGTATTAAACTCTGGACTGACTCTCCCAACCTACCTGGAATAGAAATGTGACTATATCTATCATAAAATAGCTGACTTATGTTGGCAGGAATCAATATCTGATCTGAGATCTAGAAAGTTCTATTCCATCACTCCAAAGAGAGACTGCAATCTCCATTTTTGTGGACAGCAGAAGGAGAACCTTGGCTATCCCACCAATAGCTTAGTGGAGAATGGCCAGGGAGAATCCAGTCCAGCCATGGATAGGTGATTGCCCTTTAACTCTCCTAACTCCAAGAGGGTTATTGGACTCGAAATACACACACACAGACATATGTATACATATACATACACATATACACACATGTGTGTACACACATACATACATATACACACATATATATGTATATACAGTATTGGCAGTTTAGAAGTACAATACTCTTTTTCAGGCGTTCAGAATAAAAGCCATTTTCTCTAATTATTTCCAAGAGGAGGGTAATAGCTTACTCTTGCCAGCTGAGCTCCTTCCCACCAAATGCTTGGTACACCACTGGAAATCACAGATAGCTAGTAAATCTTTTTTATCAAAGAAAACAGTAAATAGAAATTTGGGAGGTTGTGCACATTGGGAGAGACAATAGAATACAGCAGAATAAATGAACTATTTGACTGAAGAATGAGATAAAAGGAGAGAACAATGTCATGAGGGAAGTCCACCCTGAGCATTCTCTGTGATTGTTGGCACTACGAATCAAGAGACATTCTGGGGGCCAGCTTTCCCACCCATCTGTGGCTCTGGGGAGATCCTAGCCACCCTGCCTTTCTTTTCTCTCTGTCTCTCTGTCTCTCTCAGATCTCTGCAAATGTTCTCTCCATCTCAGTAACCTTCTCCAGAAGTTTCTCTTCTACTTATGGAAATCTATACTGCTGTGAGCTGAAAAGTTTCTCAGCTACTCAGAAATCCCATCTCTCTGTGGGTACCCAACATACAGCATCACAGCACTATCCTTCAGTCCTGGAGTGGAGTTACCTTTAGCAGACTATGTCAGGCTTCCATACTCATCCTCCATTATCTGCCTTTGCTTCTAGCTTTTGTATATCTTTTTTGGGGGAGGGGAAGGAGAGATGATAGGATAACTTTTTATTTCCTCCATCACTGAAAACATGTAAGATTCACATGAGTGCATGAAAAAAACTGAGGAAACAGAATACTCTACCAGCCTTTTATACTCATTGTACTGCCCTGAAAGGCAAATAAAGACCTTCTGTGGGGCTGCTGAGCAAATATTTCCCACTTACCTGATATGCTTGTTTGGGCAGCTCCCTATAATTATTATAGATGGTTGCAAGTGTCCAGATCTTTTGCCTAGTCATAACATGGCTTTAGTTGTTGGGTAGCAGAATGGTCTTCTTGTTAGTGGTCCTCTTCTCTAGGAAACGTAATGTTGAAGAAATCATCTCTCTCTGTGGGTGGCACCCCACTTTCAAACTCTAGCTCACTTACCCATAAGGTAATCTTCAAAGCTAAAAACATCTACTTCTCCATATTGCTAGCTGTTAACCTATGCTCAGAAAATTGAGAGGGAGGAGGAGACGGCATTTGGACATCCCAGAACTCCTGTCCCAGACTCACCTGAGCAAGCACACGTGTCTCATTTCCAGGTGCTTTGGCTAGATTACAGGATTGGGGAGCCTTGAGGCCACATGTGGCTCTCTAGGTCCTTGGGTGCGGCCTTTTGACTGAGTCCAAGTTTTACTGAACAAATCCTTTGATTAAGGGGATTTGTTCTGTGAAGTTTGGATTCAGTCAAAGGGCCGCACCCCAGGACCTAGAGGGACACATGTGGCCTTGAGGTCGCAGGTTCCCCACCCCTGGGCTAGAAGTTGCCATTGTTGCTCAGGGTGGTAGCTGGTGGCAAAGTATGGACATGAGTTTTTCAATCAGAATTGCTTCACAAATTCCCTGTTTTTTTCACAAGACATGTTCAACAATCCTCCCCCACCCAATACACACATTCCTTTTCTATCTCATCAAAATTGTTTCTTTATATCTTCAGAATTTCATTCCTGAAAGCTTTCCATCCCTCTAGGACTGAGTTCTGGAAAATATTAGTCCATTGGAGTCTACCTATCCATTTTCTGTATGTTTTCTTTCTTTCTTTTTTGCTTTTTGGAGGAGCTGTTGGGGTTAAGTGACTTGCCCAAGGTCACACAGCTAGTAAGTGTTAAGTGTCTGAGGTCAGATTTGAACTCAGGTCCTCCTGACTCCAGGACCAGTATTCTATTCACTGCGTCACCTAGCCACCCCTCTCTGTATGTTTTGAAATCTGCTTTCCCCAAATCTAGGCTGCATGTCAAACGAAGCCAAGCTTTCCTCTCGTTTCTGTCGCCCATTCTTAGATGGAGTGCCCACTTTCCCCCAAGACTCTCATTATGTCTACACCAGCAATGGAGAACTCTTCCTTGTTGATGAGAATCACATTCAGAATAAGTAGCTCCCTTTGTTTTAGCCTCCACCTTTTGAAGGATTAAACTATCATTGAGGTTTGTCAAGATATTATTTAAGCTACTCTACTTTCGGTAGAGAAAGCTCCAGCAGACATACTGGATAATTAAAGTCCCCACCACAACCATTATCAGGGCTCCGTGTCCAGCTCATGCTCTGTTAATCAAACTCCTTTATTCTCTCTTTTTGCCCAGGTAGACTTGCCATGTACTCCAGTGACAATATTGCGTCTGTTTCTGCCTTTATTGAACTCTACCCAACATGTTAGGTGGTACAGCAGATAGAAGGCCAGGGTTGGAGTCAGGAAGACCTGAGTGCAAAGCCAGCCAAAAGACTATCTTGGGACCCTGGGGAAGTCACCTTGCCCTATTTGCCTCAGTTTCCTCATCTGTAGAATGAGATGGAGAAGGAAATGGCAAACCACTCCAGCATCTTTGCTAAGAAAACCTCAAATGGGGTCACAAAGAGTTAGACATGACTGAACCAACTAAACAACAACTCAGTGTGCTTCCTCCCTGTGGTTCCTAGATTTCCTTACACAAGCATATCTTCTGAATATACAGTGCTACCTTCCAACTCCTTTTAATGAGCCTGCTCCATTTGAATAAGGTATATCCTTCCAGAGGTAAGGTATAATGTTATGCTAAAGTATATCCTTCTCCCATCATCCAGCCATGGGATGGCTAAATCTCACTGACGACTATGGTGTTAAAATTGCCTCCTTGGGTTAGGATCTCTAAATCACTTTCCTACCCATACTTTGTGCATTCATGCATCTAAGACCATGGGTTTTATTGCTAGCTTCTTACTTGGAATAGCTTTCTAATTTGCCTCTCCACCTCTAGTCTCTTCCCTATCCAAATCAATTTTTCCACATGACTGTTAAACTGATATTGCTAAAGCACAGGTTTCAGCAGATCACCCCCATGCTCAAGAAGCTTCAGAGGCTCCCTACTGCCTCTAGCATAAGATACAAATGGCATTTATTTAAAGACTCTTACCTATTTTTCCAGGTCTCTTCTACATTACTCTCCTTCATGCTTTTAAGTTCCAGTCGAACTGGCTGACTTGCTGTTGTATAGGACATAGCCTCTCCCATCTCTGAGCCTTTGCACAGGCTGTTTTCCATGCCTAGAGTGCACTCACCTCCGACTATTTTGTATTTACTATCTGTGTACATATTTCTTCCCCAAAGACTGTAAGCATCTGAAGGGCAGAGGTCGTTTGCTTTTCTCTTTGCATCTCCATCCCCCAGGACAATGCCTGGCGTGCAGCAGATGCTTGGCAAATGCTTGTTGAAAAAATTAATGAATGAAACTGATTTTGTCTCCTCCAAATTTCTGGGAGTCTCAATTGCTATTCATCTTGGCATACATACATAAATAGTATTTTTCCTTCTCCCCTTCCTTTTCAGTTTAAAGTCCATTTGATTAGATGTGAAAAACTCCAGGCAAAATACTTTTTTTTTAACCAGCCCTTAAATCTATCCCACATCTCTGGCCAGGATCCTGTCATTCCCATAGCTTAGGCGCCAGCCAGAAATCCAAATCCTCTTCTCTGACTCTATCATCTTAACCAGCTATCCACTTACCTAAGCCAAGGGAGAGTGGGATGAAGAGCAGCCACTTGTGGAAACATTTGGAATCGTTTTTCCTAGCCCCCACACTTGAGGCACTTGTTTTACTATGACAAGTGAAAAAACAACCTGGCATTGGCAATGCTGCCTAAGTCTTGTTGAGTCACACTTCCCAATATCTCCTGCATCTGTCTCCCTCTCTTCACTCTCACTGCCACCACCCCTCTTAGATCCCTTATCACCTTTCGCCAAGACTTAATCCACCAAGCAGTCTGCTTGCTTCCAGGCTTTCCCTTTCCAATCTACCCCTTGGACAACCGCCAAAAGGAGCTTCCCAAGGAATGTCCACCCGGCCACTGAGGATTGCTGGGAGCGTTGGCAAGTCCTCCCCTCTCCCTGAGCCTTACCATCTCTATCTGAAGAATGAAGGGGTTGGATTCTAAGCGTTTTGTTCACTTCAGAGGCAGGCTCATCATTCATTCAACAGCTTTTATTAAGCACCTACTGTATGTCCTGCACTGCAGTAAACAGTGAAGGGAAGGAAGGGAAGGGAAAGAAAAGGAAGGAAGGAAGGGAGGGACAGAGGGAGGAAGGAAGGAAAGAAGGAAGGAAGGGGATAGGAAAGGGGAAGGAAAGGAGAGGAAAGTGGAGAAAAACAAAGGAAAAGGGAGGAAAGGGAAGGAAAGGGGAAGGTAAGGGGAAGGGAAGGAAGGGAAGAGAAGGGGAAGGGAGGGGAGGGAAGGGAAGGATCCCTATCCTTTACAGAAGCTTATATTCTCTTAGAGGTGGGGAGAAAAAGATACGCTGACATGTAGATATAAAATGTGTAGACAATATCTACAAATAACCAAGACTTTTGTGGTGGTGTTTTTCACAATCAATGTAACCACTCTAGCCTGAAACCCAAAGAGCTGAAATCACTCAGCTAAGGTCACCTAGGTAGTGAATGGCACTTCACCATGCTTGTTAGGACATGTCTAGTAATGTCAGCCTAGCTCCTATTGAGGGAAGTACAACATGCACACAAATATATACACATCCCAATATAAATGGACACATATGTACATATATGTGTGTGTATATACTTGGAGGTAGTCTTGGAAGTCAGTTACACTCTATGGCAATATACGAAGTGACTGTTGCCCTGAATTTAAAAATATATATGTGTGTGTGTGTGTGTGTGTGTGTGTTATTTATAGATATGTATGTGTGTATATATGTATATTTAAACATATATATGTATATGATGTACACCTCTCTATTTCTCTATCTCCTACACCTCACAAAATCCTTAGCTTCTTTCAAGATTCAACTCAAACACTGCTTTCTATGTGAAGTCTATGAGAGACAGAGATATGTGTGTGTATATATATATATGTATATGTATATATGTATGTGTATATATATATATATATACACACACATATATAAAATACATAGTCCTACCTTTGCTATATTGCTGCTTTATATATTTTTCCATAGGTGGGTCTTGTCAACAACTCCCTTGCAATATAAATGGGTATTATTTTTTGAAGATTTATGATGGGTATGTACTTTATATATATATATATATATATATATATATATATATATATATTATACGAAGTGAGACATATATATATGTACACTGTTATATCTCCCTCGATATAAATTTTAATTGCCTTGCACGTGGTAGACATTTAATAACTCTATGTTGTTGATTTTTGTCTGCGAAAATATTTAATAAGGCACTGAACTTGGAATGTTAGGATACTATGCAAACGTAATTATATGTACATATGTATATATCTATCTAGATATATATACTACATCATATAAGGTAGAGCATGTTCGTGTCAAAGAAATTCAGATGAGGTGTTCTAGAACAATGTGAAAAAAGAGAGAACACTTGCACATGAGGGACAGGTAAGGGAATGAGGCTATGGGGAGTAGGTGGCCTCTGAGCTGAGCTTGAAAGGAAGAGAAGGATTCTGAAAGGTTGGATCTGTTCCATTCACCATAGTAGTTTGTTCAGCATTCCCTAACAATCGGGCACATGGCTTCTTTCTCAGTTTTTTGCTGTGATGAATACTGCTGCCATGTATGTTTTTATATTGCTCAGGCCTTTCTTATAGTCAATAACCTCCTTGCGGTATAAAAGGAATAATAGGATTGCTGGATTAAAAGTTATGAAAAATTTAGAAAGTGCTCATGCATTATTTCAAATCGTTTTGATAAACCAGTTGGACCAATTCACTGCTCTATCAGCAACAACTTACTATGCCTATTTTCCTATAGCCTGACCAACAATGAATTTTTCCAACTTTTACCTTAATTGTCACATTGTCAGTTTGATGAAACTCAAGTTGTTTGCTTTTTGGTTTGTTTTTTATCTTCAAGCTCTTTCCATCCTGTATTTCCCAGCACCAACCATGCACTTGTGGAGGTTGGTAAACTACTTTGCTTGACCCAATTTAATTTAGGGTAACAGTTACCCCATATATCTCCCACAGAATGTAACTGACTTCCAAGTACACTCCAATTAGCTGAAAGAATTGATTTGATTGCTACTGTTCACCTTTGTATTGTACAGAGGACCTCAGATCCAAGAAGTTTTTAGGAATCTTAAAACTTTGAGTATTATAAGATTTCATTAAGTAATGCAGAGGAAAATTTAGAGACTTAATTTTAAAAACTTTAGAGACTTAAAGTCCAGATAGTCCCCATCAAAGCTGTTCCTTCCTACCTCCTTCTGCAGTCCCCATCCCACAAGACCCAGGCTGGGTCATTTTTTGACCATGTAAAGATCACTTCCTCCAACTGGCTGAAAATAACTTTAGAACAATGATCCTCTTCGATATAAAATATTCAATGAAATATAATAAAAATAATGTATGTCAAATTAATTCTCATGGCCCATCATTCTAAATAGCTGCTGATATTATTTCTAGTGCTGCCTTTGAAGCTAAGCTAATCTTTTAGAGATAGAAAAAACAGAAAATGTCAAGAGTCATGGAAAATCCTTTATGAAAAAGTAGTTATTCCCAAATTCCTTGTCATTCTACGCACCGTAAATAAAAAGACCATGACAGCATACACTCATCTCAAATTTTAAATCAATGAATTAAAAAATGATTCAAGAATAATAGCCCAGACTAAAGGTCCTTCATCATGGGAGCTGACAGCCAAGTCATTTTCATTAACTTCTTCAGACATTTGCCTTTGGACTTTGACATACAGCTTTCCTAGTTTCAAAGAGAAGTTGAAATCAAAATGTGTAAAGCAGCAGTTCTCAACTTGTGGGTCGCAATCCCTTTGGGGGTCGAACAGGGTCACCTAAGACCATCGGAAAATACATATTTCCGATGGTCTTAGGAACCGAGACACCGTCGAACGGGGTCACCTAAGACCATCGGAAAATGCATATTTCCAATGGTCTTAGGAACCGAGACACCGCTCCTCTATCCATCTCCAGGCGGGTCTGCCCACATGCAGATACACCCACATACGAGTATTAAAGAGTCACGGCATTAGGAAGGTTGAGAACCACTGGTGTAAAGGCATCAAGAAGTTTCACTTGGAGCATGGCTGTTTTGGCTATTGCCCATCAACAGTCAATAAAGCAATTGTATACACATAGCCACGCTTGTGTTCTCATTGGGTTTGTTTGCTTTTAATGGATGGCTACAGCCCTTAGTAGAGTCCCAGTTCACCCCAAATCATCTTTGTTGAGTCAGGCAAATGTTAACTTGTGTTGATGTTTACATGTTTGTTCCCAGACTTAATTGTCATCCTTTTGATGTGCTTTGCATATAGCTTACTGAACACATGAATCTGTAGAGCCCCCTAATGAAACCAATTAAACAAATAAACTACTAGATTGAGAACAGTAACAACATAGGTAGAATTTGCTAATTGATTATTATAAAATAAAGCCAAGGATTGATGTAAGTCCCAGTGGAAGGCCTTATATCATGACTCGTGTGTGTATATTTCCCAAATCAAGGAGTGTTAATAATATACAAGATCGGAGGTATTTGCTCTCTGAGGAGGGGACCATTTCCATTTTTCTCTTTATTCCTGACACCTAGAACAATACCTGTTGTGTTATAGGAGTTTAATAAATGCTTGTTGCTTGAATGATTATGTGAATGTAATGGAATATTGAATAGTACGTACTGTGCAGTAAAAAATGAGGAATATGAGGAATTCAGAGAAGCATGCATGGGAAGACTTTTACGAACTCATGCAGGGTAGAAAGTAACACCAGGTAAACAATATACGCAGCTACGAAAATGTAAGTAAAAAGAGCAATAAAATGAAGCCAGACTGTGTAATCATAACGCTCAGTCCTGGTCCCAGAGAAAAGCTGAGGAGCTGTACCTCACTCCTTTTGCTGGAGCTGTGGGAGGCTATAGCCATGGTAGGCTGCGTATGCTGTTGATGGACATATTGTCTGATTTTTCCTAACTAGTTTTCTTCCCCTCCTTTTTAGAAGGGAAGGCTTGGAGGGGAGGGGCAGGATTAGCTAGAAATAACTAATACAAAACCAAAAGACATCAATAAAACTTCTAAATATACAAATATGCATTGGACATGACCTAGGAACTTCTCTCATCCAATAAAGCTCTGGAATTCCTTTCAGTTGACTCATCTTAGGATTCAGAAATAGCAGCAGAACTTTCAAAACTTCCCTAAGTACCAGATTAGAAATTTCTACTACTTGGTAGTATGCCAGCATTACCTGTTATCCCTCCTTTTGTCACCAACTTTTGTCTCCATTGCATGAAATTCAGCACAGTCATGGCCCACTCTGACCTCGTCATCTCCTTCCCTCACCACATCTCTCACCAGCCTCCAAATTGGGAAGCAGGTAGAGAGTTTGGCTTTGGTGCTTCCCACCTCCTCTGAAAAACTCACAAGACCTGGCACTTAGTGGCTTTAAACTACCAATAGTCCCTTCCCATCCCCAACAACCTTTCCCCACACGGTCCCTCCATCATCACATCCTCTGTCAGCCAACCAGTCGAGAGTTAATGGCCTCAGGCTGGCAAGGGTAGCTGCATCACACGGGGAGAGAGGGAGCTCAGGAGTAATGCTAAGGAAGGAGGAGGCCAAGGGTTAAACTCGAGAGTTAGGGAGAGGCAGTTGCCATGGCAATGAAGCCAGCAGACACCAGGTTGAACACACAGGAAGCCACAGGCCAGGTCAAACATGCAGGAACATGTTGGAAGGAAGGAACAGAGGCTGGGGAGCCTCTGAATGCCAGTAACTTACTACCACTTGGTACATGCTCTAGCATGGGCTCTAGCCTGTGTCCTTTTAGCTTCCCCGAGGCTGGGCACAGGCACTCTCATTCTTAAAGGGTCAGCACAGTCAACTGCTGAAACCTATTTGAGGTCAAAACCCACCTGTCCTGGGCCCCATTGTCTTGGAGTTCTGCATTCTTCCATTACGCTAATCCTTACTAATGGGCTAGTGCATGTTAATAATTGAATGTACTACCCCATCCTGGGAACAAATCTGTAGTTTAGCAGGGCAGTTGATACCTTAATCTAAAGAAGTAACCAGAATGGTGAGGACTGTAGAAGGTCAGCAAGGGAGACAGAGTTGGGGGGCAGACAGACCTACTCCTCAAACTATATGATGAAGATCTCCACCTACTGAGCCAGCCCCAAATACCATAAGGGGTAAGAAATGGCAATTCCTTGGCAGGATATAGAATTATTTCTTTGACAAAAAAGACTGGGATGCTAGTCCTTTCTCTGCTCATTATTGTCCTAAACATATATTCTATACTGAAATGATTATTGTTAACACGTTGCTCATAGGAGTGAAATTAAACACCTTTAGAAGAGGGCTGGAAACAAGCCAAATTCAGCTGTTACCAGGGCTCTTCTGGGTGGGGACCCTGGCCAATGAGTATTAATTGCTGAAGAGTCTCCGAGGTTAAAATGGGGTCTGCATGAGCCCAGAACTTAGACTATAGGCCATGGGTTATAATACAAATGCAATGCATCTTCCCCTACCGGAACCACGTTTTCATTGCTTTGTGGTTATCCATATCATATATCCATAATATAACCATATGAATGAAGATTTTAAAATTAATGCTTATTTAAATCATAAATGATCAACTTAGACAGTATAATACAGTGACTTGGAGGATCTGGGTTCAAATTTCACCACTTAGAAAATGTGCGATCTTGGGCAAGTTACTTGGCCTCTCCAAGCTTCAGCTTCTTTATCTGTAAAATCAAAAAGTTGGATTAGAATAGGTGATCTATAAGGTCCCTTTCAGCTATAAATCTACAATCCTATTAAATTTAAGATTGTACTAACATTTCATCTTGTACTGGTGTACCTTACTTTGTCCACTGCCTACTTTTGTAAAGTATGTAAACAGAAAATTTTGAAAATCAAACACTATTTTGCATAGACTTAAATTACTCCCACCAAATGTTAGAGCTGGAAGGGAACTTTAAGATCATCCAAAGTCCCCTTTCTATGTTACAGATTAGAAAACTGAGGCTCAGTTTGGAGAAATGACTCAAAGGGTACGTTGCTAATAAGTGTAGGAGTTGAGTCAAGTTATCAGATCTTCTGACCTTCTGATCTCAGGTTATTATGCCATATTCTATTATTAAATAGGTCTTAGTTAGAAATAACCATATGAGGTAAATTCAGGTCAGAAATCTTTTCTTTCTCAGGTGAACAGTGCCCATTATCATGAATATGCCCACCTTAACAGCTAAACTATAAAAATGAGATCTGAATGTTACAGTATCTCTTTCCTCAATTGTAATTTATCATTTGCTTTTTATTTTTCTGGAGAAAAGGAACAAATGATTTCATCCAGCAACAGATGCACTCTGACTTGGTATACTTGTTATGTAGTTACTTAGCATTAAAACTTTGGGTCCTGATTGGATCCAGTATCCCTATCCAGACACAGCCTGAGGAAATGACAGTGTATGCACTTTGCAGTTTCAGCCAAATCATCTCTTAAATCTTTGAGACCATCAATCCCTTTAGGATTGGGCCTAGATGCTGCTTGGACTACAGTCTGAGGGTTGAAAGCCAGTCAAGCCAATCATTTTCCCCAGAGAAATAAAGGAACGCCAGCATTAGTGGCAGAAGAATCTTTCCAACTGGCAATTCCATCCTAAGAGCAGGCTCCCTTTGGTGACAATTTCAATAATGGATCTGGTATATTTCCTAAAATTTTATACAGTTCAATGTTGTTGAATACAGTTTTGAATACAGTTGCATAAAAATTACCTTCTTTGTAATTCTAGTAATTACAACAATCTGTTTCCCCCATGTCCTGCCTGGATTGCTTTAACTGCACATGTGTCTGCCAGCAAAACCCCTCAGGCCTTCTATGGTCCATTTTTTAATGAAACCTTTTTTCATGGATCCCAACTTCCATATAAAAGGTTGGAAGTAAAACTTTATAACACCTGCATAGCATATGTAAAGAGAAGATCTATCCAATATAGTATAGAATATTAGTACAATCAACTTTCAGTTGTGTGCAGCTGGATTATCCCCATCTCACATTACCTTCAGCAAAATTTCCACTCTTATAGTTAAGCAATGTTACTTACTTTGTTTAATTAAGTACATTGTTGACAAACAAGAGAGGTCTTCCTTTGACCCAGAAAAGGTGTGAACTGGTAGAGAGAGACCAGTTCTGCTTTCAGCTGGTCTTCTGCATCAGTCCAAGAGAAGATGCTATCCATTTTCAGGATGGAATAAGAGATAGGGGATGGGGTAGAGCAGAGATCTTTATGATATGGTTTCATTATGTAC
This sequence comes from Pseudochirops cupreus, assembly GCA_028627135.1. NCBI lineage: Eukaryota > Metazoa > Chordata > Mammalia > Diprotodontia > Pseudocheiridae > Pseudochirops > Pseudochirops cupreus. The sequence continues at coordinate 41,730,017 of CM053582.1, read as the reverse complement.
AGACAGCTCATCCATCAGTGCAGGTGTGTGTGTGTGTGTACATATGTATGTATGCCTCAGACAGACATGACAAATGGCAAATGGACAATGAGCTGGGCCCAGAATTCAGCAGTAAGAAGAGAGCCAGTTGGATTGTTTTTGGGAAACTGCATAGTGAATTTAATCATCTCAAGGTTCTTTTTGAAATAAAGGCCCATCTTTTTTGATACCAGTATTCTCCCAGCAACGTAACAGGCTAAAATCTCCAAAGAACTGAAGTTTGAGGATTGCCCAAAGGGCAATGAAGAAGCATATGGTGGACACAGTTGGGCTGCAAAGTGTGGCATAGGAGGAAGCAGAATATAGGGAATATCATCAAAGGAATGAATGAAAAAAAGGTAGGCGTGTCACCTGGTGAGGGCAAAGAATGACTTACAGACTGCCCACATGCTTCCCTCATATCTTTGCAATGTGGAGAGTTCTCAGAGAAAGTCCCCTACACTTTAGGTGGACCCTTTGTAGCAAATTTGTGAAAGGATTGGATAAGAGTCACACAGGATAAGTTGGGATTTGAATCATAGTAGGAAATACCCACACTGATGAGATCATAGATCTGTGGGAGTATTTCAGTTGGCCTCTGAGATCTTACTCTGTGTGGAAATGTATAGATCATCAGACCATAATAGCTTTCATTTTACATTTATATAAATCTTTATAGCTTACAAAGCACTTTCATCATCTCATTTGACACTTATAATAACCCTGGGAGCTAAGTAGAGAAGGTGCTATCATCCCTATTTAGAATGAGGAAACCAAGGCTCAGAGAGGCTAAGGGGCTTGCTAGGAAGCAGCAAAACTTGGTTTGGGTTTAATAAAAGGTTAGGGTCACCTTGATGGTAAATGGAAGAACCAGATCTTGAAGCTAGATCTTCTGACTCCAGGGCAAGCATTCTTTCTATTACTACAACATACCTATAAAAATCTTAAGTCAAGCGTAGATTACTTTTCAGCTGTCCAGGCCATCAGTCTCCTCAGTTAGCAATGGATAATCTATACCCTGCCACTATAACAAATACCCAGTTTTCTGAATATAATCCTGAAAAAGTAACAAAGCTTGAGTCCAAACTTGAGGAATAGCTTCAATATCTTGAATAATAACATTTTCGCCTTCACACTTGACATAAAATCAGAGATAACCATCATGTGATGATTGACAGTGCAATTGGAGCTTATATGTTATCTACTGAAAATATCACCAATAAGGAAACCTGCATCTGGTGTCAGGATAACTAAGTGGTCCCAGTGCATGATATTTGATTTCTACCGAGGCATCTATTCTAGAAGTGGTAGAAGATGTGAAGTTCTAGTAAGAAGCCAGAGTGAGAGGTTGCAAAGAGGCTAGCATGAATAGATAAAAATCACCACCAATGAAAAACAGAAATATAAAGGAGTAGAAGGGGGGAAAGGAGCAACCAAGGGGCTTCAAAAGACAAAAGCCTCTCAAATTAAAAAAAAGCAAAGAAAAAGGAAATTTGCAAGCAAACCAAAAAAAAAAACCTCTAGAACTCCAACAATTCTCCTACATGGTGAGTGAATACTATGGATTAAAAGATACTGAAGAGAAGGCACCAGAAGGAACAAAATGATAAATTTACATCAATAATGGCCCAAGAAAAAAAGCTGTACCCAAGAGAAGATATATTAGATTGGAAAATAAACACATAAACAGAAATAAGGAATTATCTGGTGTCAGTAAAGAAAGACAGGGTGTTGGTCTGGGGTATTGCATGCAGTTCTGGGTGCTTTTTTTTAAGAAATACATAGAGAACCGAGAGAGAATTCAAGTGAGGACAATCAGAATGGTGAAGGACCTTTAATATATGCCACATGAAGACTAGTTGAAAGAAGTGTGGAGATTTAACCTATTGAAGGGGAGACTTAGTAGGGCACATGATAACTGTCTTTTAGCATCTGAAAGGCTATCAGGTGCAACTGAGCCTCACTCTCATCTTGAATTTGTCAAAGGAGGGAAGGAGAATATATGCACATGCATGCATGCACACAGGTGGGTACAGAAATTTCATTCAACAGGAAATGGGAGAGAAAGAAAGAAATTTCATTCAGCAGGAAATGGGAGAGAAGGAAAAGAAAGAAGAGAGGAAGAAGATGGATGATAGATTAAGGGAGAGATTAATACTAAACAAAATAAACTCTATCTAAGGATGCACAAAAATAATATACAAAAAAATTTTGAAAGTGAATTGGAAACTAATGGGGCTGCCCATTAACTGAGAAATGTCTGAACAAGTTATAGCATACAAATTTTATACTAGGAGAAAAATTTATATGACAACAATATTGTAAAGACTAGCAACACTGAAAAACTTAAGAACTCTGATCAGCACAGGCTCCAGGGGACTCATGTTGAAATGTGCCTTCTACCTCTTGAGAGAGAAGTGAAGGGCTCAGAGGGAAGACTGAGTCAATTCTGGGGAAGGGGTAGGGATTGACTGATTCAGGAATTTGTTTTGCTTGACTGTACATGTTTGTAGTAGTGATTTCATTTTTTCCTTTTTTTCTCAACGTGGGGGGAGAGGTGAAGAAGGTAGATTTTTGCTGATAAAAAAAAAATAAAACTTAATTTAAAAAAAGGAAAACTGTCAGGCAGAAGAGGGATGAGATGCATTCTACTTGCCCCCAGAGAGAGGAACTAGGAGCAGTAAGTGGAAGCTAGAAATGGACAGATCTAAGATTTATAGAAGAAACAATGTCCTCATAATTTGAGTTGTACAAAGAAGAGTGGGTTGCTTTGAGAGATGGTGAACTCCCCTTCAAGCAGACTGTGTTGTCGAAGGGATCGTTCTTCAGGTATGGGTTGTATTAGGTGACCCCTGAGGTCCCCCACAAGTCTGAGATGCTGTGATCCTATGATTCTGGTTCTAGTAATGACAATTTGATATCAAAAGTCAATAGTGTGAAGGGGGGAAAATTTGAATAAGTGAATGGAATAAATAGGAAAGAAAATCCTCCAAGATGGCAGAACATTTAGCAAAACAAGATCAAAGGGCAACCTAACTAGAAAAGACTTACAAGTCCTGGAAGCAACTAGACAAAACTAGAGGACAGCTCAGAGAGGTCATCTAAGAATAATCAAATGACCTGAAAAATGCAAACAAAGAAAAGCTCTAACCACTATGGGAGGTGGGAAACTAACTGCCGAAGACCATTTCTCAGAACTAGTAAGATATCTGTATCTATATATAGTCAAGACTCTGACTTGATAGAATTCACCCAATTCATCAGAGGCCCGTAGAGAGAGGAATGTCACTCAACAAACAAGTCACTCAGACAACTTGTCATCAAATTTCAGAACTTCATTAATAAAGAGATTTTACAAGATGTTACGAAGAAAAATACGACCAAACAAGGTACAAATTAAATATCACAACATTCTTCACCCATCATGAGAAAACAGAAAACATGCTGAAATATGATTTACAGGAAGTCAAGGGAAACTGGGTTTCATCCCAGAATCTTCAGCTTCTGACACCTAACAGTTGTGTGGCCCTGGGCAAGTCATTTATGTGTCTCAGGGAGCTCCCTAGCATTTACTTAGTAGATATGCCACTGATGTGTTGTCTATGTCTCCCTCTGGTGGAGGGAGTGGCCCACGTCGAATAAATCTCAGGGTATTTACTATCATCAACGTTAACACTGGACATTGTTCTAATTATTCTGTTAGTCCTTTTGTTCTGCTGAAAAAAAAGTTGTTTTATAGATGACTTTAGATGAGTTGCATACATACTGGGAGGTAAATCCTTAGATATATACTATATGCTTTGTAACGGTATCATTTTATTTTCTTATTTTTATTGGTGATATCTTGTTGGCTTCTGTGGGTTTATCTTATGTCTTATTTGCTGAAGTTGTCCATAATTAGTATATCACCCACAAATTGAGAAATTTTTATCCTTTTCTTTACCAGATCATGGAAAAGATCTGCAAAGTCAGTTTCTCTCTCCTCTCTCTCTCCTCTCTCCTCTCTCTCTCTCTCTCTCTCCCCCGCCCCCCTTCTCTCACCAAATGCTTTTCACCATCAGGGATAGTCCAGCACCTGTCAGAACTTGGGCTCTAAAATTCCATGTCTGGAAGATCTCATCATTGATATGGACTGGCAGTTGACTCCTGGCAGCTTAGTTCAGCCCCTAGTTGAAACCACATGCTCCCCCATTTCAACTCTTTCCTCTTGGGGGGACTCTACCCCCACTTCTCCTTGTAGCTAGTGACTGTAGAAGCTGTGACAGGAGTGAACCCACCTATCCCCTCTCTTCATCAGGTGACCATACCCTACCTTCTGTTCCAGCCCTTCCTGGCCCATCACTTGAACAAGAGTGATTCCAAGCAGTCTGTTTCTGTTGCAGTACCCTAACTCTTTGGTCTAAGGGGGAGTGCCTACAGCTTCCAGAACTTGTTTTTCTCCTTTTTAAGAAAAAGCAAAAGGACTATAATGGGGAAAGTATGGCAGATAGCCACTATGGTTGGTTGTTTATAAAGCCCAGGAGGCTCAAAGTCTTTGCTTTTTACTATATGTTAATAATACATAATTTGAGTTGTTATACAAGCTGTGAATGAACAATGATTTAATGGCCAAAGGAAAATAAAACAAGAGGCCAAAGCTGACTGGTTTTCCTCAACAGCATGTTCTTGGTGGGGTGTGGGGGCGCAGGGAGGAGGAGAAGACTGGGAAAGAATACAGTGAATATAATTAACCTTATTTTATAAGTCAAAGTAGTGAAGGGCATATTGCTTTTTAGATATGCCCAAATTTCCTAAAGAAAAAGCCATCTCCAGTTGCCATAGCGGCCACATGCATCCCCTGAGGTCCCCTGTGCCGTGGAGCTCTGCAGTCTGCATGGTTAAAGCACACTGCCCTCTCCCTCCTCCCCAACCCCCCCCCCATGTGAAACCATGTACTTTGTACCACTCAACACAAAATGTGGTAGTCCATTTATGTCTTATTCCTTCCTCCTGATGGTCTCGGTGCAATGATTCCTGGAGCCTTAGCAAAGGGCTCTTCATAGCTAATGGGACAGTATTCTATCAAACCCTTTCACATCTGTGTTACCAAAAAGACCCACATGAGGCCAGCCTGCAGAAGGGGAATTGGAGGGACAGCTGCTTGATTTTTTTTTTCTCTGAGAGTCAGGATAGCTGAATAGAAAACCATGGGAAGACCTTGAAGCTTTACAGAAACCATAAAACTGCAAACTCCGGCTCGTGTTTGCAAATGCTTGCACCTGAAACTATATGTGTTTCATCCAAAGCCTGGATGATTTGAGGGTCTAGGTTTTTGTCATTACAGCATTGGCTGACAAAGCCCATTACATCACCCATTTGGAACAGCAATCCTCTGCAGCTGCTTGTCCTATCTCTCTCTCTCTGTTTTAAAGTCAGGGATCCATTTCTTTCTCTATGTATAAAACTATATGCTAACAGACCCTAAAAGAAGTGGGAAAGGGAAAGGATGGGACATTGGTAGATCATGGGATTTTGAGCTAGAAGGGATCTTGGAATCCATCTAGTCCAGCCTGCTCATTTACAGAGGGGGAAACAGAGGTGTAGAGAAGAGGGGATCCACCTGAGGTCCGACAAACTGTAAATGGAAGACCCAGAATCTAAATCCACATTCTCTGACTCTAACTCCAGCACCAATTATTTTCCCCTCGCAAAAATTCAAAGCTAGATGATCTCTACTGCTCCTTTTCAATTCTTGAGGCTGTGGGGAACAGTTGTATTATGGTGTATATCCATTGACTCTACTAAAGCATGAAGAACAAAGGACAGTGTCAGTGGGCCAAGGGAAGGGTCAGCCCTGGCAATAGTTATTCAGGGTCTGACCTCAGATATGACTAGGGTACTAACTGGTTGAGTAACCTCTAGTAATTAAACCACAAAGAAAGCAAAATGTGACTTTAACCTAGTGAGCAGAGGGCACAACTCAATCAAGTTCACACATCACTTGCTTCAGGTTCTGAAGGACCAATGGCCCATGTCCTGTTTCCTTTCCTTAAATCTTTGTGCACATGAATAAGCTGCCCTCTGAGCAGGGACAGTTTTCAGACCACAAGGGAACTCTCCAAGGGCCTTCAATATCACCTAATAGAAGAAAAGATATTTCTGGAACAAATCTCTTTTCCTCAAATCCAGGGACCTGATTCATTCATTCAAGGAAGAAGGATGCCATTATCACATCATTTTATAAAGAGGTGACATTCTGTCAAAGGGAGTGGAAAGAGTCCTGGACTTGGAGTCAGAACACTTGGCTTTGAAAATCCTGGCTCTGACAAATTACTGCCTGTGCATGACCTTGGGTATGAATTTAACCTTATCTGAGTCTCTATCTAGAAACTGAGAGCACTGGTCTGGAAGACCTCAAAGGTCTTTTCTAACTCTGGATCCTATGAAATAACATCACATGAATCTCAGAACTGGAAGGGACTCCAGAGATCACCCAGTCCAATCTATATGTGAATAACATATCCGCCAAGCCTTGGTCAATCCTCTTGAACAGGCAGCCTGTCCTACTTTTGGAAAGCTCTAGTTGTTAGGACATCTTTGCTTACATCAAGCCTAAATCTGCCTCTTTGTAGCTTCAGTCCATTGTTCTACTCCTGCCCTCTTGGGCCAAGCAAAGCTAGTCTTCCACATGACAGCTCTCCACATATTGAGGACAGCTATCATGTCCCCTCATCTCCCTAAGGTTTCTTTCCTCTGGGTTAAACATTTTCAGTTCCTTCAACAGGTCCTAATATGGCAGGTTCTTGAAGCCTTTCTTCATCCTGGTAAGCCTTTTCTGGATGCTTTCCAGGTTATCGGTGTCTCACCAAGAATGTGGTATCCAGAATTGAACATAATATTCTAGACATCATATGACCAGGGTAGTGTACAAGGAGACCGTCACCTTCCTGGTCCTTGATACGCTGTCTCTCTGAATACAAAATAAGAAGCCCCCATATCACATAATTGTTTTGTATAGACCCTGTAGCTCACTGAAACCCTCAGACTTCTTTCAGATAAATTGCTATAAAGCTATGCTTCTACCATCTACTTTGTTTGAAGTTGATTTTTTGAAACCAAGCGGAAGACTTTGTCTCTACTGAATTTTAGCTTCTTTGATTTGGCCTAATAATCTAGCCTGCCAAAATCTCTCTGGATACTGACTCTGATATCTGACATGTGAGCTATCCATTGAAGATTTATATCATCTGAAAATGTCATAAGCACACCATCTACATCTGTCTCTATCCATGTCATTGATAAAAATGTTAAACAGTACAGCTCTGAGCAGGGAATCCTTGAGTCACTTGACTGAAGACCTGCTCCCAAGTTGACACTGAACCACTGATGACGACTTTTTATGTCCAGCCATAGCTGTGAACAAACTACTCCTTCTTACATCATCTGCACTACATGTCTTCATCTTCTCTCTATGAAAAGCATGAGATAGCAGTATTTTTGTAATAGCAAAGGCCTGAAAACAAAATGACTGCCCATCAATTGAGGAAATATCTAAATAAACGGTAGTATGTGGTAGTAATAAAATATTATTATGCAATAGGAAATTACAAATATGAGGAATTCAGCAAAATGGAGGAAGATTTAACTGATGCAAAGTGAAAAAAGCAGAATTTTTCAAGTACACACACAGAGACTCCAACAAAGTAAATGAAAAGCCATCTGAAAGGAAGCTGAGCTCCGAGTAACTGCTGACCAATGACATACCTGAGGATGGATAATGAAACACACGTCCCTCCTCTTGGCAGTGGTCAGAATGTTGGATATTGTCACATGTTGTCATTGTAATAGCTGTTTTTCTGTTATAAGGGAGAGTTCAATTTTGAAGGGGAAGGAGTGAGGAGAAGAGGGACATGTCCAGAAATGCAACAGGCATTAATGAAACTTTTTTTTTTAAAGAATGGTTATGAGACTTTGTCATCTCTGTAGCTAAGATCAAGGTAAACTCTACCTACATCTTTCTCCTGACCTACTTGGCTAATAACTTTGTCCAAAAAAAAAGGAAATGAGGTTAGTCTGCCATGACCTGTTCTGTCAAAGTAATGCTAGTTCTAAGTGATCACCACTTCCTATATCGGAGGACTTGGAAGAAATGGGCAAAGAATATTCAAGAACAAAACAAAGAATATTCAAAGAATATTCAAGAACAAAACAAGAGTTTGCAACAATGTTAAGGATGAGAAGAAGGGCTTTTAATGACATGTTTGAATACTAGAAGAAAAAGAAGAGGGAAGGGCCAGGTCCAGGCCCTGAGGTGGATGGTGTAATGTTAACCAACTGCAGAGAGGAAACAGAACTGAGTTGCTTCTAGCTTTCCTTTCACAGCAAAGAAAGCCTGTTAAAGAAGTAACCGAAGCCCAGCACAGGCAAGAAGATGATACTGAGAACGCCTCGATCCCCTAAAGGAGGTCAGGCTCCCAAAGCCAAAAGAATAATGGCAGAGGGTACTTAAAGAACTTGGAGATGTGATTACTAAATGAACCCCGTGATTTGGCCTCCACAGCTGGAGAGCTGGCATATCTCAAAGCTGTTGAGATCACCTGCCTCCAAAGAAGACACTAGTGACCTGACAGCAGAATGTGGCTTTTGCTTAGATTTTCGAGGGGCGGGGCGGGGCGAGGGGGCAGGTCTGCACTGAGTCTTGCCCTTTTTAACCTGGATAGAAGCCCCCTGTTCTTAGCCACTGAAATCCACCAAGTGCCTCTAAGAAATCCTCTTTCTAGGGAAGGAGCTGTGTCATTAACAAAGCCCTACTGATGGCTTTGTCCACTGAGCCCCTTGTGATTTTCCAAATCCAATGAGCAACACAGGTCTCTCCGTAAGACCACATACTGTTTCTTCATTCTAGCTACAGAGAAACTATTTGTCCAGGGATGGAACTGCCCAAAGAAAAAGTTACTCTCCATCTCGGATCCTGGTTAAGCTATATCAGAGGAAATCTTCCATTGTTTACTTCCATAAATCATGGTGTATGGAACACCACCCCAGTCCTGAAGTCAAAAGACCTGATTTTGAGTCTCTAATACTTACTAGCTATATGACCCTAGGCAAGTCATTTAACCTTTTGAGGCCTCAATTTCCCCATCTGTAAAATGGGGATGCTAATGGCACTTATACTGCTTACCTCTTCTTCTATGAAGAAAGTGCTTTGTAAGGAAGGGGCTTCAATGGCTTTTCAAGAAAAGAGATTGCTGTTTCTGTTGCTGTCATTGTTAATTCATGCATAATATTCATTCACCTAGAGAGGCAGCATAGGCAAGTGGTTAGGGTGCTGAACTGAAAGTCAGGTAGACCTAAGTCGGGACCCAGCTTCAGACACTGGCTAACTCTATAACCTGGGGCAAGTCCTTTAACCTCTCTGAACCTTGAAAACTATAAATTACAGATGGGCTGGGACATCCTCCGCAGGAGAGCATTCCCACACCCCAGGAAATCCCAGTTCCTTGACTTACCGACATTTCATAAACTAATCGGCCAAATGTTCTCCTGCTTTGCTTTGGTAATAGTTCGCTTATTAAAAGTCCAAGCCTTCAAACAGTAGCAAGAAGTGGATTTGAAGTCAAAAAACCTGGGCTCAAATCCCCAGCTCTGCCACTCTGAAGCTGTGCAAGGAGGGGCAAGTCACTTTTCTCAGTCTTACTTCCCTTATGGGGGAAATGATGCGTGTGCCACCAGTGTGGCAGTGAACAAAGGGGTTAATTCACACATAGAAAGCCCTTCGCAATCATCCTGCACAAGAGAACGCAAGCTATTATTAACCTTAATCAACTGAAGACAAAGGAGGAAGAGGAGAGGCGACCTTTGCCTAAGGAGCTCTAAGTGCTCGGAATAATGGAAGTTTCTAGGTAAGAAGGCTTGGCGGGTCCCCCACCCAGAGGCAAGCTGGGCTGCCAGGATCCCGAGAGTGAAGCCACTCGGGCGGCTATCTCCGACCCCCGCCCCCGCACTGCCAGCCGTGTGCTACACTGGGCCACTAGCAGAGCTAGGAACCTCAGCTGGGCTCCAGACTCAGGGCCAAGGGCACCCATTCCAGGGCGCCGGGTCACACCTCCTCATCCTCGCCGGGCTCCTTTCCCACGTGGACCCAGTAACAATACTTTCTTTCCTCTCACACCCCACCTCGGGCTCCCTTCTTCCCCCAAACCTTCCCCCTCCTTCCTCCCTCCCCCCCCCCCACCTCCAGGGTCCTGACTCCCACCCGACTTTTATCAACCTTCTTTTCCCCAGCATCAGTATCACCCCTCCATTCTCTACGGCCAGTCTGAAATTCTTTTGCAGAATTGTAATCGATCGTCCTGCTCCCCTCCCCAGATGTTCTGGCAGGAGTGAGGGCTGTGGCAAAAGCTTCGCTCCTAACCCCAGCTGGATGGGATCTCTTGCTCCTTAAATCTCGCACGGTGTTTGATAGCTCTCCCATTCACTTTCTCCATGCTAAGTAGCATTATTTTTATCTGTACACACATTGCTATTTTCAAAATTATTATCCTCTGTTTTCCCTTTCCCTTCCTTTTTGTCTGACTCTACATATTACCAAAAGGAAATTATTTCCATGTCTAGTTACTTCAGTGTTATTTTAAAATAATTCAGAATAAACACTACTGAGCACTTTCTTGGTTACAGAAGTCTATAATCATAGCTATAACTGGGATGCAGAGGGGAACAGAAGATAGAATGGTAGGCCTGAAGTCATGACACCTGGGTTCAAATCTTCCCTCACACACAAACTTATCAGCTTGACCATTCACAGTTGGGACAAGCTTTAGGAGACTCAGCTACCTAATCAATAAAATGGGGATAATAAGGATTGTTGTAAGGAAAACACTTGCCAAAACTTAAAGTATTCTAGAAACAAGAACTCTCATCATTCAGAATTATTTATTTTTTCTTATACTTCACCACTTGTTCATAAGTTTAATAACAATATGGTTAATTACTTAAATTCAACTCCTGAGGCAGAGCTTTGTTTTAACTGGACTGTTTCAATAAGATCTTAGCCCAGAAACACAAAAAGGGGGCTCTAAGCTAAATGGGCAGCTAGGTGGTAAAGTGGATAGTGCACTTGGTTTGGAATCAGAAGATCCATTTTCCTGAGTCCAAATCCAGCCTCAGACTAAGTTCTGACATATAGTATACTCATTACAAAAGCCTGTGTTAAGAAGAGAAGAGGGGGCGGCTAGGTGGGCAGTGAATAGAGCACCAGCCCTGGAAGTTCAAATCTGGCTTCAGACACTTAACACAAAAAACTAGCCATGTGACCTTGGCCAAGTCACTTAACTCCAATTGCCCTACCCTCCCCCCTCCAAAAAAAGAAGAGGACTCAAGATGAAGCCTTGGAGATCACCCTCCATTAATGGACCTGACATGAATAAAGATCCAGCATAGAAGACTAAAACTAACTATCTAACAGAGAGGATAATTAGGAGAAAAGGGTATCATGAAAACATAGAGCAGAAAGAATAACCAGGAGGAAGAAAAATAGTCAACAACATCAGGTGCTATATCGAGGTCCCAAAGGATGAGGATTGAGAAAAGGTCATTATATTTGGTAATTAAGAGAATGTTGGTTTGGGGTGGGTGAGAAGAGTATACAAACATGGAGGAAGTGGGGGGGGGGGAGAATGGGCAGTAGATGAACCTCTCACTCTTAGTGAAAGCAAAGGAATACACACAAGCAGTTAGGTGTAGAAATACATCAAGTTCAACAAGTGGAGACAGAGATGAGAGGGATTTTAAGAGGGAGGATAATAGTGGGACTGGAATAGTAACAAGCAAAACAAATTTCCTAATCCTAAAGAGGAGATTAAAAGGACAGGAAAGGAAAGAAAGAAATTAAAAGTTAAGAGGGGGAAGGGGGGCTTAGATCATCTCCTAGACAATTGAAGAATGGTTGAATAAATTGTGGTATATGAATTAATGGAATATTACTGCATCTTAAGAAATGATGAAAGAGATGATTTTTGAGAATCTTGGGTTGTACAAATCAACACAAAAGAAAGTGAGCAGAACTAGAAGAACAGTGTACAAGAACAACAACATTGTTTAAAAAAAACCCCACAACTTTAAAAGACTTAAGAACTTTGAACAAAGCAATGGCCATCATTGTAGCTAGGTGGCTCAGTGGATAAAGCACCGGACCTCAAGTCAGGAAGACCTGAGTTCAAATCCTCCCTCAGGCACCTATGAGCTGCATGACCCTGGGCAAGTCACTTAACCTCTACTGCCTTAGTTTCCTCAACTGTAAATGCTAATGATAGCACCTACCTCCCAGGGTAGGGAGTTGTGAAGATCAAATGAGATTAACAACTTAATTAACACAGTGTCTGGAACATAGCAGATGCTTGATTCCAGAAATTACAAAACAGAACCAAAAGAATGGAAAAAAATAGAAGGCAATATGAAATATCTCACTGGAAAAACCACTGACCTGGAAAATAGATCCAGGAGAAATAATTAAAATTATTGGACTGCCTGAGAGCCGTGATCAAAAAAAGAGCCTAGACACCATCTTTCAAAATTGCCCTATATTCTAGAACCAGAGGGCAAAATAGAAATTGAAAGAATTCACTGATAGCCTTTTGAAAGAGATCCCAAAAGGAAAACTCCTAGGAATAGTGTAGTCAAATCCCAGAGTTCCCAGGTCAAGGAGAAAATATCACCAGAAAGAAACAGCCAGAAAGAAACAATCTGAGTATTGTGGAACTACAATCAGGATAACACAAGATCTAGCAGCTTCTACATTAAGGGATCAAAGGGCTTGGAATATGATATTCCAGAGGTCAAAGGAGCTAGGATTAAACCAAGAATCACCTACCCAGCAAAACTGAGTATAATGTTTCAGGGGAAAATATGGTCATTCAATGAGGTGGAGGACTTTCAAGCATTCTTGAGGAAAAAAAAAATGAATAGAAAATTTGACATTCAAACACAAGAAGCATGAGAAGGTAAACAGGAAAAAGAAATCATAAGGGACGAACTGGGTACATTCCTACATGGGAAGATGATATTTATAAACTGTGAGACCTATCTCAGTATTAGGGTAGTTTGAGGAAATAGATAGATAGATAGATAGATAGATAGATAGATAGATGGCACAGAGTGAGTTGAATACGAATGGATATCTAAAAAATAAAATTAATGGGTGAGAGAGGAATATATTGAGAAAAGGAGAAAGGGAGAGATAGAATAGGGTAAATTATCTCACATAAAAGAGGCAAGAAAAAGGTTTCACAATGGAGGGGAAGAGGAGGGAGGTGAGAGGGAATGAGTAAACCTTACTCTCATTGGATTTCACTTAAGGAGGGAATAACATATATATACTCATTTGGATATCTTACTCTACAGGAAAGTAAGGGGAAAGGGGATAAGAGGGTGTGGATAATAGAAGGGAGGGAAAATTGGGGGAGGGGGAAGTCAGAAGCAAACACTTTTGAAAAGGGACAGTGTCAAAGGAGAAAACAGAATAAGTGGGGAACAGGATAGGATGGAGGGAGATATAGTTAGTTTTTCACAACATGATTATTATGGAAGTGTTTTGCATAACTACACATGTATAACCTATATTGAACTGTTTGCCTTCTCAATGAGGGTGGGTGGGAAGGGAAGAAGGGAGAGAATTTGTAACTCAAAGTTTTAAAAACAAATGTTAAAAATTGGTTTTATATGCAACTGGGAAATAAAATATATAGGCAATGGGGTATAGAAATCGACCTTGCTCTACAAGAAAGTAAGGGGGAAGGAGATAAAGCGGGGTGATAAAAGAGAGGGCAGACTGGGGGAATATCAGAATGTATGCCATGTCAGGGTGGGGGGTAGGGGAGAGATGGGGAGAAAATTTGGAACTCAAAATCTTGTAGAAATGAGTGTTGAAAACTAAAAATAAATTAATTAATTAAAATAAATCTTAAAGAATTAAATTAAAAAAAGAAAAGCTCTGTACACATAGAAGAAATTCATGTATAATGGCTTGTAAAAAAATTATGTTGGAAGAAAAAAGAAAAAATAATAAATGCTTGATTCCTTCTTCCTTCCATATTTTCAAAGGACCTATGTTGAAGCATATTGTCCATGTCTCAAAAGAGACAATGAGGAGCCATATCTTTTTGGACGTGCTAATAATAATAACTAGCAGCAGAAGCCACCTTGCTGCCTTGGAAAAACAGGGACATGGCCACTATATGGATTCATTTTGCTTGATTAAGAGGGTTCTTTTTTTCTTTATTAAGGGTGGAGTGCCTCTCATCCTACCCACTTAAAAGTAATTACCTCTTTAGCCAAGAATACTTCTTGATTGAATCAGTTAATCAGAAGCAAGTATGAATAGGGCCTATACATTTCCTTGAATCAATCAGAGCCACTGTGACAGGCTGGGTCACCCCTAAGCAATTTGTATAAAATGAAAGAGCTATCTCAGAACCAGGGAGAGGGATTCTGAGAGAGGTCAGGGGAAAAGAAGGAGTAGGTCATACAAAGAACTGAAATGCAGCAGAGAAGGTAGATATCCAGGAGGGCCATCATCTCTACAAACATCACGGAGCAGGACCAGGCTGACAACAGCATATCCATATATATCTATATCTATAGACATCTACATGTTCAAGGCCTAAAGGAAAGCCTCCCCCAAAAAAGAAAGGGTTGGTGCAATGTATCCAGCTGGTCCATTGTCAACTATGTCATGAATTTCAACAAAAAAATACTGATTCTATCATAGAACTTAACTGAGGTTCTGCATGGAAAACCAGCACCCAAGGTTCTTCCTGCACTTCCTGTCCCCTATTAACTTTCATTTAGCTATTAATTTGGAGAACTGCAATCTTCTTATTAAATAGAAATGTAATCTTGGCATATCTCACACTACCTTACTTGTTTCTAAGTATGTATGTGGAGTGATCCCTGGGTCCTGGAGTGCATAGCTTTGATCTAGGACTTTGGCCTTTTGCTATGATTCCTTCCCATTTGATGGTCAACTCAGCATGTTCCTGGATTGTGTCTCCCATGCAATCTGTGAGCCTTCCCAGTTGTCCCTCATACACTGTAGCTCTGTTCCAGAAGAACCAGTTGCAAATGACTCACTAAGGGTAAGGAATGCTGAATAATCATAAAAATGAAAACAAATACAATGATATAAAATAAATTCTACTTACAAGCTCCAAATATCTAGAAAATAATGTGGAGGAAATGCCTGCCAAGATAGCTCCCTGAATGGGAGGCAGATCGCCCAGCTTCCTCATAACTACTCCAATAAAACTTCAAAGTTTACATCAGACTGAAAAATAGTCAAGAAGTCTAATGAGATTAGAGGAAGTGATTCCTTCCTTCCTACAACTACACAAGGTCAGCCCCTGCAAAGCCAATGCCTCCCAATGCAACCAGGACCTGTCTGTCCAGAGACACAAAGGATCTTTGTCCTAAGGCTTTCAAAAAGAACAGAAGATTCCCACAGATAAAGCCACAGGGTGGAGACCTGTGCTGGAGAATTTACTGTCTCCTGCTAACCCAGGTTGAGGCTAACTGACAGGTCTCACCTGTCAGTGAGTTAGGGGGGGTGTCTACTACCCCAAGCACGTGAAGAGTTCCTCCAACAGAATGGATGGATGAGAACAATTTTGGTCCAATGGCCATGGTGACTGAAGCAGGTGCTGTGGAGCACCTAGAGCTTGATCAGACATCAAAGACACCAAGGTCATCCTCTGCATCCCAGGCCATCGCCAGTGGTCCTGACTTTTGTCCTGCCACTGGACTTAGATGACTATGGAAGAGAGAGTGAGTTTGTGCAGCTCTGCCTCATTGACATCCAATTCACCTGAGAGTCAAGACATCACCCGTGATCTCACTGGCCAACTTCAAAAAATGAAAGAGGAATGACATTAAGCACCTACCATGTGCCAGGCATTGTACTAAGCACTGAGGATACAAAGAAAGACAAAAGACATTTCCTGCCCTGGAAGAACTCACAGTCTGCTGGACATTAAACGAAGCCTCTCATGCTGTTCTTGTGGACAAGAGCGAGAGACTGGGCTTACATGAGAAGACAGTTTTCAATAGATTCCAAGCTGGTTGAATGGCTAGATCCAAAGAAGAGCCATTCATAGCAAACCTTCCTGATTATGTTCTGGGGTGGCAGGGAGGGGGATAAAAAGTCTTCAATGGATCTCTGTAATGTTAAAACATACAAAAATAGAAATCCTGGCCACATTCTGGCAAGTGGAAGGAGTCCCCCAGGGATCTCTCTGCTTGGCCCTGTGGTGTTTACCATTTTTATCACTGACTTGGATAAAGGCAGCAAATCTGCTGATGAAGGTTCACACACTGAGTGGCAGAGTCAGGATCCACAAAGATCCCCACAGGCCAGAGCACTGGGTTGGATCTAACACGATTAAATGGAATACAAATAAATGCCAAGTCTTGCACATAGGTATCAAAAAATGGAATAGATGTGGGCCAGTGTGGCCAGAGTGCTGTTTGTCTGCCAAAGACCTGAAGGGGTTGTGGTCAGTGGAGTGCAACCTCATTATAACTCAGAGATGTGCTATGGCACCCAAGAAAGGAGGTCTGTGGTGAAAGGCTTAGAGCTTGGGACTAGGGATGTGGCATTTCTGCCATTCTCTACTTGGGCAGACTCTATCTAGCACGTTATTATGTTCAGCTCTGGGTACAACATTTTAGGAAAGCCATTAACAAAGTGGAGAATGTTTAGAGGAGGCAACCAGAAGTAGGACAGGCCCTGAGAATATGCTGGATGCACAATGGTCAAAGGAACTGGAATACTTTAGACCAAATGGAGTCTACTAGACCTATATTGGGTCTCAACTCACAGTTTACAAAGTGCTGAAGTGGTCACGAATGGAAAAAGTTTAAGAAGCCTTGGTCTAGAGAAGGAAAGACTTGTGAAATACGTGATAGCTTTCTTCAAGTATTCGAAAGACTGTTGTGCGGAAGAGGGAGTAGATATTTTTTTTGCTTGGTCTCACTAGACATAACCAGGAGCAGTGGACAGAAATTGAAAAATTTAGGCTTCAGGAAAACTTTTTTAATAATTAGAGCTGGGGCAGCTAGATGGTGCTGCAGTGGACAGGGCACCAGCCCTGGAGTCAGGAAGATCTGAATTCAAATCCAGTCTCAGACACTTACTACCTGTGTGACCCTGGGCAAATCACTTAACCCTAATTGCCTCTAATAATAATAATAATAATAATAATAATAATAATTACAGCTATGGGGAAATAGACCAGGCAACCATGGGCTCTCCTTTCAGGTAAAGTCAGGACAACTACTTGTTGGGTAAGTTGTAGAGGAAGATCATTGTGTATTGGTTGGACTGGATGGTTTCTGAGGTCCCTTCCAACTCAAAGATCCTACAGTTTCCTGTCTGAGAGTGGTTCAATTACATTTCAGAATCACTTTTTCATTAGAGAAAGACATATGTCAGACACAGAAACAAGACTGGATTTTCAAGTTAATGAGATCCCAACAGCAACAGTGTAAAAGGAAACCACTTAGATTTTCAGTTTAATTTTCCAGCTTATGGGCTAAAAATGATACCATTCTTACAGCCAATTCATCAGTACTGTCTGTCCTGCTCATTATCACCTAACAATTTCTCTTGGATCTGTTGGTTCCTTTCCATTTTTACAGGCCCCATCCCAAATTCAATCAGTCTTCCTTCTCAATTGTGCTACTGCAATGACTTCCCTGTTTCTCATATATTCTGTGTAGAACTGGCTCAAAAGTCTATCTCAAGTACCCTTTTTATCACATGGCTCCTGTCATGTCCAATCAGGGATCAAGTGTTAACCAGTGAGTTATTGACCTCTGAGAAATAGCAGCTGTTCCTTGCACAGGGAAGGAAACAATGCCAAGAACCAAGAATGGAGCTAGCAAGTGGTGGTTGATGTAAGGAGTTAGACTTAGAAATCTGGAACCATGACACCCAAATCAGAAGGCCCAAAAAGTCCAGGTTGCTCACGTGCAGTGAGGAGACCAAGGGGAAAAGAACGGGGAAAGCTATCTTCCAATGGACTCTGAAGTGTGTTACACCCTATTCTGTTTCTAAATAATAAAATGTTTCTATGGCAGTTTAAATTTTGCAAAACTCTCTCTGTTTCTCTCTCTCTGCTTTTCTGTCTCTTTGTTTTTCTCCCCTCTCTTTCTCTCTCTGTCTCTCCGTTTCTCTCTTTCCTGACTCTCTGTCTCTCTCCTTTCTCTGCTTCTCTCTCCTCTCTATCTCTCTCTCTCCATATGGACAAATATATATGGGGATATGAAGATATACATATATATGTATATATATATATATATATATATATATATATATGTGTGTGTGTGTGTGTGTATATATATATATATGAGTGTGCATATGTATATAAGAGATATTATGCTCATTTTATAGATAAGAAAACAGAGGCTCAGAAAATGAAGTGATTCACTGTATACGAAGATAAGGTCAAAATGGGTAGATGATTTAGATATAAAGGGTGATACCATAAGCAAGTTAGGGGAGCACTGTCAAATCTAAGGATAAGGAGAGACTTTAGGACAAATAAGAAATAGAGAACATTATGAGATTTAAAATTAATAATTTTGACTAAATTAAATTAAAAAGTTTTTGCACAAACAAAATCAATTCAACCAAAATTAAAAGGAAAGCAGAAAACTAGGAGGGAAATTTTATAGTAAGCATCTCTGATAAAGGCCTAATTTCCCATATTTATAGAGAATTGAGACAAATATCTAAGAATACAAGTCATTTCCCAATTGATAGATGATCAAAGGATATGAATACGCAGTTTTTAGATGAAGAGATCAAAATTATCTCATCATATGAAAAAAATTCTCTAAATCACTACTGATCAGAGAAATGCAAATTAAAGCAACTGTAAGGTACCACCTCATACCTGTTAGATTGCCTATTATGACAGAAAAGGAAAATGATAAATGTTATGGGATGTGGGAAAATTGGGACACACTAATGCACTATTGTGGAGTTGTGAACTGATCTGACCATACTGGAGAGCAATTTGGAACTGTACCCAAAAGGCCATAAAACTGTGCATACCTTTTGACCCAGCAATACCACTACTAGGTCTGTATCCCAAAGAGATTTTTTTTAAAGAGAAAAAAGGACTAATTTGTACAAAAATAGTTATAGCAGCTCTTTTTGTGGTGGCAAAGAATTAGAAATTGAAAGGATGCTCATCAGTTGGGGAATGACTGAACAAATGGTGGTATATAATTGTAATGGACTATAAGAAATGATGGGCAGGATGATTTCAGAAAACCCTGGAAAGACTTATATGAACTGATGCAGAATGAAGTGAGCAGAACCAGGAGAACATTGTATACAGTAATAGCAATATTGTACGATGAAAAATTGTGAATGATTTAGCTATTCTCACCAATACAATGATCCAAGACAATCACAAAGGCCTTATGATGAAAAATACTATCTGCCCCCAAAGAACTGAAGGTATCTGAACACTGACCAAAGCATACTATTTTCTCTTCTTTCTTTCCTTCCTTTCTTCTTCTTTCTCTCTTTCCCTCTTTTCTTTCTTAGTTTCAGGTTTTCTTCCACAAAATGACTAATATGGAAATATTTTCCCTGACTGCACATGTATAACCTATATCAAATTGCTTATTGTGTCAGGGAGGGGGGAGGGGAAGGACGAAGGGACAGCATTTGGAATTCAAAACTTTTAAAAAATGAATGTTAAAAATTGCGTTTAGATGTAATTGGGGAAAAATAAAGTATTATTTTAAAAAATAAAGAAAATGAAGTGATTTGCCCATGGTTACACATGGTCTAGTGCTTTAGCACAGTGCCTAGAAGATCATGTGCTTAATCAATACTTGTAGACTTGACACAGCTTATATATGCCAAAGATGAGATTTGAACACAAGTCTCCTTGGCTTTATATCTAGCACTCTGGCCATGATATATCACATTGCCTTTCCATGTTGTTAAAGGAGAAATATTGTCATCTATGATCACCAATCCACATTCCTGCTCCAAACCTACAGGGCCTACTGGACAAAAGCAAAACCTTTCAGCTTCTTGCTGTTCCCCATACATGGCTTGCTTACTACACAAAACCGGTTTCGGACTGCCATGCCTTTTGTATAATTCCCTCTTTCTAGAATGCCCTCTG
The DNA here is from genome assembly GCA_028627135.1 of Pseudochirops cupreus. Classification (NCBI taxonomy): domain Eukaryota; kingdom Metazoa; phylum Chordata; class Mammalia; order Diprotodontia; family Pseudocheiridae; genus Pseudochirops; species Pseudochirops cupreus. The sequence continues at coordinate 41,709,819 of CM053582.1, read as the reverse complement.
TCTTCCTCTCTGTTGATATGTTATCACTTTCAAAAGTAGATTGAAAATTCACCTCTTCCAGCTGATTGCCCATTTATTATTCCACATCCTCACAGCACTGATCTACTCCAATGGTAGTATGTTCATTTGCTGATGTTGTATGGGACACCCTCAACTCATCTAGTCAGGCATGGACAATGTGACCCAGAGTCCCTATAATATCGCCGTCATCATCATATCAGCAGTACCTACCCAAAGCAATAGTTCACAGTGAGGGTCAAGCCCTGCCATTGAGCATCAGTCCTTCAAAATATGAATACCTGGGGTAACTCAAAACATGCAATATATAATGACAGTTTCATAATGTTATTTCAACAAGAAAGGATAAAACTTCAATGACACATTGATACATGTGTAATAGTTAATTTTAAAATCAACTGGTACAATCTGTAAAAGTCATATCAAGTAAACCTTCTTATCTAATCTCAGCCTAGGGAGAAAAAGATATTAAAAAGGAAAAAAAATCGTTAGTGGAGCTCTGCAAATTCTGGAGTGGACCAAAATAGAAATCCTGGCCAAGTTCCCACAAACATAGCCCAGGTCCCCTTCACCATGGCCCCCTGAAAGCAATTCCCAGGCTCAATGTACTCCTTGGCATTTATTCAAAACCACAATTCTCCAACCTCTTATCTGATGCTTTACTTCTACCACTACAAGCCAGAGGATGCATTCATTTAAAGCAAAGACATTTAATTAAACGGAATAATATAGTAAAATCTGAAAGAAACAATCTTCCATCCCCATAGGGACATACTCTCCTAAAGATGCCCATGCCACTGGTGGTAGCGGAAATACTTGTAGCATGAAAAGTTTAGGGTGGCAACTTGAATGACTGGAACACCTTCGTACCTCGAAAGATGCCAATTTCAACCATTCCATAAGCATTTATGCTTGCTTGCTCCATGTCAATTAATTTTGTCAGCAAACATTTATTAAGCACTTGCTGTATGCCAGGCACAGTGCTAAGCAATGAGGATACAAAGAGAAAAAGAAAGCTAGCCCTTGCCCTCAGGGAGCTTACAATCTAATAGGGAAAGACAAAACATAAAAGAAAACTGACAGAGATGTCAAGTCCAGCCTTGGCATACTGAATTTCAGGGCACAGAAACCAAGAATTCTAAAAACTCTTCTGCAGCTTCTACCCTTCCTAAGCCTGGCAGAGGGGGAGAAATGGAAAGCTTGTAGATAAATTACAGCCTAATCCACTAGAATACAAAAAAGGTGACCCCAAAGTAGAAGATTAACCCAAGCGGAAGAGAACGGCAAGTACATGAACACAGTCTTCAAGGATGTAAATCAAGTCTTCCCCCTAGAGGACAGTTAAACAAGCATTATTAAGTGTCTCCTATGTGCCAGGTCCTATGCTAAGTGCCTTGCAAACATCTCATTTGATCCTCACAACCCTGGGAGGGAGGTGCTATAATTACCTCCATTTTACAGATGAGGTAAATGAGGCAGGGATTGAATGAGTTGCCCTGGGCAAGCCAAATGGCTAGTGTGTGAGGCCACATTTCAACTCAGGTCTTCCTGATTCCAGGCCTACCTCTCTATAACTCCTAGCTGCCTGGGAATGTCTCTCCTGGGGGGATGATGAAAAAGAGCAACAGAGGCCCATATGGCAGATATGGCAGCAATCCACATCACCGAGGGCCACAGAAGGCATCGGAGGACCTGGGCCCTTGAAGACCAGAGGACAATACAGGAAACCCAGACCTTGGAAGACTAGGGAACAAGGTAGGAGCTGAGGTGGTAAGGGCAGGCCAGTTAGCTAAGGTTCAATGGTAGGATGAAATGAGGGACTTGGGACTGAACCGTTAACAAAAGGGGGCTTACTTAGCTACACCACAGAAGGGTTATTTAAGGAAGATTATGACAGCACTTAACTTAGGTAAACTACTCCCCCCCCCCACTTTTCTGGCACACCCTTCCCCACCCCAGAGCAGAGTGCAGTGATTGGTGTTATCTTGGATCATCCACCAAGTCTGAGGTGCTTGGATTCCACAGGGGTAGCCATATTTCTGCCCTTAGCTGACCACTGTTAGGGAGAGAGAGGGGAACCCTGGTAGTTACTGGTCTTATCATAGGAGGCCTCAAGGGACTGGAAAACAAAGCAGGAGTCCAGACACTGAAACTGAGGAAAAAGACAGAAACCCAGTCCCTGAGGAATAGATTGGGCAACAGGCAGGCACAGAGCCCCTGGGAGACACTGGGGGACAATAAGGGCTAGAAAAAGGTGTGCAACCTGCTTTACAAATATTATCTCATTTGGTGCTCACAACCACCCTGGAAGCTAGGTGCTTTTGTTTTCCCCATTTCACAGATGAGAAAACTGAGACCGAAAGCAGTTTTGTAATTTGCCCAGGGGCACATGGCCAGTCAGTGTGGAACGCTGGATTTAAACGGAGGTCTTCCTGACTCCTGGTCCAGGGTTCTAGTCACTGCTCTGCTCAACCTAGCTGCCAAAACAAAATCCAGTTACTGAGGCCTGGGGCATTAAGCAAAGCAAGGCTACCTCAGTGCTCAGTGATCCACTGCCATGAGGTTCCTAACAGGCCTCACTCTAGACTAGAGTAAGGGCTTGGAACAGGGTACAGATTGAATTTAAGCATGTCCAGATGCTAGAACAAAGAGCCAGGTCAATCATTATACCATGGACTTTCTAAAAATGAAGTTTTACTTATCACACTTATTTTTGAATGTGAACATGTGTTAAGCCAATAAGAATGTACTTTTGTTGGGCAAAAGTTTCACCCCTTTATGAGACTCAATTGCTTCCGCTTTAAAATGAGGGAGTTAGAATGGATGATCTTAAAAGACCCTTCTGGCCCTAAATCCCATGAACCTATTTATTGGGAAGTTAAAATCTTTAGGACTAGTTGAACTATGCTGATAGAAATCAAAATCTACCCGACTCATAAATATATTTATTTTAATTTAATCTCATCTCTTGGTTAAATCAGTATGGAAAAGGAACAGATTAGATTAGCAATGTCCAGCTCTCAGTCTGCCAAGTGGCCTCAAAACTCCTGAGTGTAGCCCAAACCAGATCAAGATGCAATTGGGAAATGTTGAACAATATACATCAAAATACAACCTACATAATGTTCATTTGTGGTTTTCTAAGTCAACATGCTGCCACAGGGATTGGTTTCTAGGTGAGTTTAACATTAGCACCATGAGGCTATCTACATGATAACATGAAAAGATCACTTCCTGCACTGCTAGTCACCAGACCTGGTTTCAAATCCTCATTCCTCCATTTATTAGGTTTAAGACTGTAGGGAAAGAGGGGTGGCTAGGTGGCACAGTGAATAGAGCACTGGCCTTGGAGTCAGGAGGACCTGAGTTCAAATCCAGACTCAGATACTTAACACAAAAACTAGCCATGTGATCTTGGGCAAGTCACTTAACCCAATTGCCCTCCAAAAAGCAAAAAATTAGAAATAAATAAAGGCTGAAGGAAAGTATTTATTAAGGAAATGGTGACTTGGGGGGGGAGAGAAAATGAAAGATATGGGGCAAAGATCAGAAAGATTTTCTAATTCTGACATTCTGTTATTCCTCGAATGTTAAAAGTAGACTTTATGATCCAGAGATGGTATGTAGCAGTAGTAGTAGTGATAGTAGTAGTAGTAAATGGGAGGGACATGCTGTTATTATCCCCATCTTGAAAAAGAGGTTAAATGATTTGCTCAGGGTCACACAGTTAGTGAGTGTATGAGGCTACATTTGAACTCAGGTCTTCCTGACTAGCCACTGCGCCACGGAGGGCCACCTAGCACCACCTGGCTGTATGTTGGAAAGGATCCTGCACCTGAAGTCCGAAGACCAGGGTTCATGTGGTTCTGCCATTTTAGCACCTACGTGAGTGGGACAAGTGAAAATATTCTCATAAAGTAAAGGAGACAGTCACCAAACTTGAGCTAGGCTTTAGTCTTGATAGGCCCAAATTTTATTTTTCTGTAATATGTCTGCCAGGTGCATATCATTGGTAAACAAGAAAAGCAACAATTGATCTATAAATTGTCTACTTTTTGCAACAAATAATATGTTTCCTTTTTGGTAGACAAGAAAGAAAATTTGTAATCTGTGATAAGCTTACTTCTGATAAGTAATTTAGTATTGGGTAGAAGGATTGTAAGGACACACCTTCCCGCCAATGGGAATGAAGGTCCAGTTACTGGGGAGGGGATTTGGGGTTTTTTTGAGTGGTCCTAGAATTGTTTGTACAAGGGTATATAACTGCTTGCTTGATTTTGTACTTTGCCTCCCTACACTGGTGAATGTTCTCGGTATGTGACACCCAACTCTCACAAGACTTGTATAGGAATAAATAGCTTCTGTTTCTACCTGGAGAAACCTCTGTTTTATTTGGGTAAGGGTCTTTGGGGTCTTTATCCCACACATATGTGACTTTGGAAAACAAATTTCCCTTCTTTAGGCTTCAATTTCATCAACTGTAGAATTAGGGAGCTAGATTAGATCTAAAGTGTCTTCTACCTCTGATCCTATGAAATACGAACATATGTACCTCCATTGTATGTTTTCCTACTAATTACCACACCTGTTCCCTTATTAATATAGCACAGATACCCTTGTCTCAAAACAGAAAGTTCAAAAAAGGGGGAGGAGGGTGATGAGAGTATTGAAACAGATACACATTATATATTTATATCTATATCTATATCTATCTATATATACACACACACACACATATTCTAGATAAATTATATGTGTTCTATATAAATACACACAAACAAAATTTTGTGGCACAGATGGAACAAATACTATGTGGCCAAATATCTTTTGATATTTGCAAATAATTCTACATCTGCTGTAAGGGGTGTTAAGATAATGGTTTGTTTCATCTCCTAAAGAATAGAGTCTTAATAAATTGAATCTGACCATTCTGACTCTTCCAGGTAAATAGGAGCTTTCCTTCCTCCCCCCCCCAACAACTCCCCTCTAAAAGCTGCCTGGCACCATGGCAAGAAAGTTGTTTGAAGTACAAAGGAAACCTAACACAAGATTTTTAGAACCACAGAAGTGAATGTGAAATAGGAAGATGGAAATCGAAATCAACATTATAGTTTGACAATCTGCATGGACAAATGTCCTGCAAACCAGATCGTGGCCTGCTTAGCAGAAAACCAGGAGTCAAGACCTTGAGCTCTGCTCCTTATTTAATTCAATTAAATTCAGCAAATATTTGTTAAGTGCTTACTAAAAGATGGCACTGTGCTAGGTTCCAAAGATGTAAAGATGACATAACCTCATGACCTCTTGCCTTCAAGGAACTTAAAATCTTCTCCTTCTCTTCCTCCTCTTGCTCTGAGGCTCACAAAGCAATTTCCTCCAAACATAGTTCAAATACACTGGAGAGGATATGGCATAGACTAAAATAAGTATATTAAAAAGCAGAATGTGATAAGAGAGAAAGTCAAAGAAAGAAAATAATCTGTGTAGATTTTCTGAGAAATCACTTTCAGCTAAAGGGATTAGGGAAGAAAGAAGATACATGGAAGACAAGACATCTGAACTAGGCCCTCAAGAAGAGAAGAATTTCAACAGGTGGAGTAACTGAAGGAGGGTATTGTGGGCATGAGGTTCAAAAGACATCTACTGCAAGCTCAATCTAATTCAAAAGTCATCTCACATGATAGATGAGGACCAGGGATGAAAATCAAGGATGAAAAAGGTTAAGTGAATTGCCCAAGGTCACACAGGCAGTAAGAGTCTGGATCTGAACCTGTCCTACAGGTATTTACAAGGGAGGGTAAGTAAGCCCAGATTAAAGAACACTGTGAAGTTGAGTTTAACTGAAATGTAGACTGTGTGAAGGAGAGATGTGGGTGGGGGGTGTAGAGGGTCATGGGAAATAAAAGGTTAGAAAGGTAGCCTAGAGCGAGACTGGAAAGGTCCTTAAATGCCAAGAAAATGAGTTTGTATTTTATGCTATAAGTTACTGGGAGCCATCAAATATATTTGAACAAGGGAATTACGTATTCAGACCTAAGGATTAGGATGGTTATTTTGGTAGCTTCTTGAAGGATGGATTACAGAAGGGAGAGACTGGAGGTAGGGAGACCAGTTAGGAAGTCACCACAATAGTCTTGGTGAGGGAGAATGAGAGACTAAACTAGGGTGGGAGCCAGAATAGATAAGGGAAAAGAGATGTAAGAGATAAAATGCAGGTAGAAGTAACAGGACTTGGGCAACTGTTCAGAGGGGCGGAGAGAGAGAGGGAAGATTTAAAGATGAATCATGTAGTTGGAGGCCTGAGTGACCATATGATTGGTGATTCCTTCAATAGCACTAGTTTGGGGGGGAAAAGGGATATCTGGGTGACCACATCTAGATGGCAGTTGGAAATGGTGGCCGGGGGTAGAGGAGCATGTAGCTCATAAGAGAAAGTAAAGTTGGACATATGAGTTTGAAAGCCATCTGTAGAGGGATGATCACTGAAACTAGCAGATGAGATAAGATCACCAAGGGGGAAAGCATAAACAGAGAAGAGGGATGAGAACAGAACTATGGGGGACAACCATATTTAGAAGGCAGAAGTGTGGCGATGAGTAAGGAAAAGGTACAGAGGAGGAGAAGTCTTCTGTATAAGGAGAACCAGAGGAGGAAGAGAACCAGAAAAGGAAGAGTATCATAGAAACTAAGGCAAGAGAGAATAGCCAGAAGAAAAGGGTGAGCAATAGTGCCAAAGGCTGCAAAAAGGTCAAAGAATATGAGCACTGAGGAGAAGGTCACTAGATTTGGCAACTAAAATGGCTCTGGTGACACTGGGGCAGGTGAATTTCAGTAAGTAGATGAGCATAAGACAGAGACTGGTGGAAAGGAGGAGAGAATGGAAGATGATATCAAGGCGTTATGAAAGGAATAGAATGGGAAAAGGATCTGCTGTCCAATGGCCTCCATTTTCCCAGGTAAGAGACAAAGTCTTCAACTGAATTAGTCTCTTATAAAAAAAGAGATGAGGGAGGATTAAGGAGAAAAGACAAAGTTTATAGTTCATGAAGCATGGATACACACATACACAAATAATAATATTGATGAAAACTACCATCTAGATATTGCTTTAAAATTCCAACATGCTGAACATACATTGTCATTTTCTCATCAAAACATTCATTCAGTCATTAAACTGGAGCATGTAACATACTCAGAATTGACCATCCCAACTCTCACTCATGTTCACATCACATGGATGAGTCAGGTCTCTAGTGCTAGGCTTCTCTATCTCTATCTCTAGCCCTTAGGGATTGTGAGTATCGTTTTAAAACTACATATAGCTGCTGAGCCCCCCACCTGTGTGTTGTCTATCATGACTATCAGTTGAAAATCATGGAACTGGCTAATCTCAAATAGATGTTATAAAGAAGTGTTTACTAAAATGCTACAGTAAAAAGTTGGTATAAACACACTCTTTTTTAAAAACAAAAATGGGACACTGTTTCCCAGAAGCACATGAGAGTGTCCAGGGGAAATTGGGCTCAAGCTTAGTAAGCACCTGTGGCAAAGGGGTGACTCACAGCTCCTGGCTGTTAAAAGTCCTTCTCTCTCTTTTGTGGGGTGCTCAGGAAGTTCCCCTTAGGCATGATGCATATACTTTGCTGGGTTCTCTGTAGAGCTGAGAATTTCTGTCCAGTCTGTCCTTGGCTCCCAAAGCAGACACTGCTACTGTCTGTCCCTGGAGATGGTACTAGGATGCTTATGGAAAGATGGGAAGTCCAAATATCTAAGCTCCTGGGTCCTCCTCTGGTCAAGGGAGTTAGGGGAAGACACTAAGGCTGATGTCAAAGATCTCGATGCAAGGTGAGTGGGAATACTCTCTCCTAACTGATGGCTCATAGAATTACACTTCCATTTTATAGAACTCTTAGGGCGTGACTAAAGCTTCCACAGTAAATCCAAACATTCTTCCTATCAGTATCATTCTAGTTCTTCCAGTACAAATTTCCCAGTTAATATAAAGTATTTGAGTGACTGATTTCAATTTGTTCCTACCTGGTTAAGATACCCAAATAGTTGATCATTTGTTTTAAGTGGGGGAAGGTATCTTGATTGATACTAGCCTTGTAGCCAGGGATGCCACCACTAGGCATATGACCCAAGAAGGTCAAAGGCAGAGGGAAAGGTCTCATATGTACAAAAATATTTATAGCATCATCTTCTGTAGCAGCAATGAACTCATAGAAGAAAAGTGGGCACCCATCTGCTAAAAAGTGACTGAATAAACGGTGGTACAAATTATATATGAATACATTGTGCCATAACAAAAGAATATGAAGAATTCAGAGAAACTTGGGAAGTCTCATGTAAATTGACCCAGTAAATAGAACTAGAGGAATAATTGACATGAAAAGCATGATAACATAAAGGCAAACAACACTGAAAGACTACAGAACTTTGATCAATCTGGTGGCCAAGTGGGAGCTGCCTGGGAAGCCGTCCTTCTGTCTGTAAGCTGGGAGGTGGTTGATTACAGGTGTGTGTGGAAAGTATTCATTTGCATGGACGGCCAATGTGTTGATTTGTGTGGCTAATTGGACCTATTTGTTACAAGGTAGGATTCTATTGGGTGAGGAGGTGGGAGCAGCAGGGAGACACCGGGAAGTGACAGTGCTTTTAAAAAATCAATCAAACATTTAAAAAGAACATCCATTTGGGAATTTTTAAATTTTCTGCTCTGCAAATGTTTTCCATTCCCTCTCAAAATCAAAGAAACAAGACCTACCTTCTATAGGGCCAATGGAATGTTTGCTCTCTCCCCAAAGTCTCTCAGCGCACTCCATGGGGGTACATTGACAGAACAGAACATCTGTGCTTCCCAGCTCTGGTGCTCTGGGTGTTTGAGAGACCCCTTTGGTACCACAAATTTACATACACAAATTTTCCATCACCACATAACCAGATGCATTTGAAAGCATACACAAAAACCTTCCTTGATCATGGGGCTACATACAAAATCAGTAGTTAAGTTATTTTCTCACTAAACTACCTGATCGGGGCTTTCAGCATGCTTTAATCTCCATTTCCATGATTTTGAGACAACTACTGGAATTTTCTTCTAGCCTCCCACAACCACACTGATAATTCAGAAGCAGCGTTATCATCAAAGTTTGGATAATAAGACAGGGAAATGGATTTGCCGACCTTTGAGAACCCTTCCAGTGTTAGGATTCTATTTGGAAACTCTCTGCAATATCTTTGAATGAGTTAAGAACAAATTTTCTAATAAGACAGATTGCAAACCTAAACTCAGACATATGTCTCTAGTCTTCTTCCAATGATTTCATAGGCATTAGGACAGGAAGAGACTTTAGAAGACATCTACTCCAAACCCATTCATTTTTTACAGAGTAGACCAAAGGAGCCCAGAGCAAGGGCAAGCGATTTGCCCAGGGTTAGTAACCAGTATTAGACAGGATGGAAATCCAGATTTGTCCAAGCCAAACTCAGTGCTCTTTTCATTAAACTCCACTCTTGGCACAGGAGGTCAGTTTTGGAGTATAATCGGGTAATGACCTAAAACATTTTTGTTCATTTTCTGACGAGCTATTCTGCTTCCATCGGGACAAATGTCTGTCTGTTGCTTTGGGGATTTACAGCACCCCAAACAGAACAAGGAAGACAAAATGGAAATGTGGTTCTAAGGAGTGTTCCAATGTCTTTGGGGCTGCCCACCTCCTCCCCACTCCAAGATGGGAGCAAAATGTCACTTCCTTGATCACTTGGAAGAAACTAAATCGAGCTGCTCAAAGTTTTCTTTATTTGTTTATTGCACCTTCCAAGAGGAAAGTAACAGCAAGTATTTGGGTTTGAAAGGTCACCTACTGAGCTGCAGGCTGAATAAGCAAAGACAAACCAAGCAAAGGAAGGGAAAAAGTCTACAATGAACCCTGACTTTGCAGCATTGTGTAAATAACAACCTGGAAGCAAAGTCTAGAATTCCACAATCAAGAGAGGACCATCCAAACCCTCGAAGATTATGGGCTCAAAAGTCAGTCCCAACAAACAAGAAACCAACATGTCTCGGGGTCTCTACTACTTATTTGTGCTGCAAAATTCTGGCTACAAACTTCTTTTTTTCCTTAGTCTCAAACAAAAAATGGGTATTTAGATTCTTCGAGAAAGGCTCATTTATTAATGTGGTCAAGGTTTTGTATTTTCTTGGTTCAGGAGTCTATAGAGTCACAGGTAAAAGTGAGAGGCAGGGTGATACTGTGGTTAGTGTCCAGTCTTTGGGTGAGGTAACCTGCATTCCAAGCTCATCTCAGATATTTTATAAGCTGTGTGATCATGGGCTAGTGACTTCACCTCTCTAAAGAGTGATGAAAGCCACTTCTCTTCTAGAAGTCAATGGGACTGGTGTGAGGAAAGTGTTTTTCAAGCCTTAACGTACTAGTGAAATGGACATTATGCTGACCAGAAGTTCTGGCTCTCGCAGTAAAAGCTCTCTCATAGGGATGTTCTAGATGGAAAATGTACATTTTACAAAAGCACACCTTTTCTGAGCCTGTAACTCTCCCTGCTGACCTGCACCACGGCCAGCCTGGTTCCTCCAAGGAGCACTGGACTGACTTCTGGCCTGACTTGGCCACTAACCAGATGTCAGGTTGCCCATGACGTAGGGTGTGCCCCCTCAGACGATCACAAGGCCTTAGATTTTAGGGCATCAAAGACTCTCTGAGACTGCCTAGGCATCACTGCCTCAGTTTCCTTCTCTGTACAATGAGGGAGGGGATGTTATGGGAATCTGAAGATCTTCCCTGCCCCTAGGCCCTTTGCTAAAGTGTCTACGTGACTGAGGACCCTTGGATATTTGAAAGTATACTCTGTTCCCTAATAGGCTGAATGTGATCAC
>CM053582.1:41687269-41698404 GCA_028627135.1 Pseudochirops cupreus | reverse complement strand
TATGTGTGTGTTTATATACATGTGTATGTATTTATATGTGTGTATTTATATATGTGTGTATTTATATATGTGTGTGTTTATATACATGTGTATGTATTTATATGTGTGTATTTATATATGCATGTGTGTTTATACATATATGTGTATATTTATATATGTGTGTGTTTATGTGTGTGTGTATATATGTGTGTGTATGTGTATATTATAGATAATGACCACAATAATATAAAAGCAGAAACAACAACAGTAAAACAATCAGAACTGAGTGCTGTGAAATTACAAGCACGGTCTCCAAGAAGAGATGTGGAAGATTCTTCCCCTCCGTGCTTTTGCAGAAGTGAAAGACCATGGGTATGGGACACTGCATATAATATTAGACTCTTTCGATATGTTGCTTCATTTTACAGAATTTTTTTCTTCCTTTCTACAGACTTTATTATAAGGGACAGTTCTATCGGATGAGGAGGGAAAGGATACTTTGGGAAATGCAGGTGATATAACAATAAAAAATGTCAGTAAAATTTTAAAGCAAATAATTTCTGTGATCAAACAGCGGCTAACCCAGAAAAAGAACAACAAAAGGATTGGTCCTATATGGAATCTTGAACATCTACTATGTAGTTTGGACTAGCAAATAAAGAGCTGGTCCAGGAGTAGGAAAACCTGGGGTGAAGTCCATTTCTGATACATATGGGCTGGGGGACCCCCCCCACAGAATTTCTCAGGGCTGCAGGCAATTCTCTGAGCCTCTAAATTTGAAGAAAAAGTGCTGAATGACTAGGAGAGGGAGTTTCTCACAGGAGCTCCCTGCACCTCTCAAATCACAGATCTTGTCCAAAAAAATTTTTTTAATGCAAAATGACTACAAGAAAATAAATAATCATAGCTAACAGTTCTACAGGGCTTGAAGGTGTGTAAAACCCTTTACGTGGTGTCTCATTTTATCCTGAAGTTGATAGTTAATCTGAATACCATACATCTATCCCTCCTTTCTGTTAATAAACCATGTTTTCATGAGGAATGTACTTTGTCAAAAGGTTTGTTTGGGAATCAGTTAGAAATTGTATATTCTGTCAAAACAAAATATACCAATACATTAAAAAAAACCCAAACTGATGGGGAAATTATTCACACTCTATTTTGTTAGCACTCTAATTAGAGAGCACCACAGAAAGGGGAGGACCAGATGAAATCCATTGTGAACAGAGGTGACTAGGCTTAGGGCATTTAAGGAGTAGGAAGCTGCAATTACTGTTTCCTGGTGGATAATTAGGCTGGCCCCAGCCTTGGTGTGTTTAGACAGACTTGGCTGTTTACTATTTGAGAGCTATACCCAAGAAAGCCAAAGTAAGCATCTGAGGCTCTAGGAGGGCCTCTGACTAGGGTGCTCGAGTTGGGGGGGGGTGCTGTTTCTGGAGAAGTTACCCTGATATGTATATGCTTCAGAGATTCTCTCCTATCTGTATCACATTGGGAAATAACAGGGGGAGAAGTGTGCAGTGTCTGCACCCCCCTCCCTAGGCATATCCTGCACGGTGGTGGCTCTTGGTCCAGTCCCTAGTGTTTGAGGAGAAGGGTGGGGGATCAGTTTTGCAGTGCAGGGGACTATGTCAGAGACAGCCCCAGCTGCATTTCCGATAGAATGATTGTTCTGAGACTCTCCGCATCCCCCTAAGGCACCAGACATAACAGATTTGAGCTAAAATTATTTTCTCTAACCTCCTGAGAATTTAGCATCTATTTCCATCCCCCTACCAGAATAAGTGACATCACAATTACCATAAGCACCCCTTTGTTTACAGTTTTCCGATGTCACTCAATTGGGAAGGGACAATCAAAATTTTTTAGCCTGTGAAATTGGGAACTGATCTTATACAATCTTCTTTTCAACCACGTACAACTTGAGAAGAAATGCTTTTTCTCCCATAGCTTGCCCTCTTTCCCCTTTCAAGAAAATAAAATGTGAATCTCACCTGGTTGTTTTTTAAAAGAAAACAATTCAATTATTTCTAAACCAACTCATGATGAAAAGCAGACAAGGACTATTATTTACACTATGGAAACACTGCTGCATGTGTTAAGATCCTGTTAAGATGGCAGCAAGCACTAGATCTTAACAGATGACCTAACTAACCTACTTCAATAATACAGAATTCAGGGGTTAAAAGAACATTGCATCTTCCAAATTTGCACCCAACATGCTGAAGTGCAATTGGCCTGGGTAGCCTTCTCTGTGAATTATTAAAAAGGGTGGGGGAAGGGAAGTGACAGAGGGGAGGAAGTGGTAGTTAAGTAGCAATGCTAAACAAGTAGGGATTGTAAGAACATTCAAGAACCAGGAGAGCAAATTCAAAATTGATAGAAGAGAAAAAAATTAAGCCATCATTTAGGACTCTTTTTTTTTTAAATCCAAAAACAAATCTTAACTTTGATCGACTATTTTGGTACGCATTGGGGGGGTTAATGTCATCAAGAAATAAGTAAAATCATCTTCCCTTTCAAAAATTTGTATTAAATATGAAAAATTAAAAAACGGGCATGAAAGAGATGGTGTCTATGTGACCAATGTAAAAAAAATCATACTTGTACAAATGATGTACATACCGTCTAGCAGATCAACAGGACACTGAACATCTAACACCAGTGAATGGCTGGCTGCCATAACACAGATATGAGAAATATGGATCGGTCCACAGTCCAACAGATGGTATTATTCCATGCAGATGGTGCTTTGTGTTATATCAAGAAGATTTGTAAAACTTAGAAATCATGTACTTATATTTTATACTACTAGTGTCCTATAAATTGTGGTATAGATATAAATAGATTACAGAATTTGTAGACAAAGAAGACGGTCTTCTTGAAATTATTTTTCAATAGCGTCCAGACTAGGAAATGATTCTTGGTTCGGAGCACCATCTAGAGGAAACATGTGGCTAGAGACATGAAGCAGGAATGGAATGAAATCACATTGTTTACAAAAAGAAAAAAAATAAAACAACATCAAGACTCGTAAAATTAAAGACTCTTTTGGATTTTTCGGACCATCAGCTAATATTCGTAGTACTAGTACTACTGTGCTATTACTTTAAATGATAAATCTTGACAATATTGTGCGCATGTGTGTGTTTGTGTGTGTACGTGTGTGTATGGGGAGGGGGAAGGGTGTGTCTGGGCCAGTGATTTCATCACTGTAGGGAAATCTTGGTATGTAACTCATAATGTTTCGTTTTAATCCCCATTCATATTCAAAATTTTTTCTTTTTATTACAAACTTGACAACCATCAATAATATTTCAATTTCCATTATACAGAGAAGAACAAAAACGATAATTGTATATGAACCCGTGAACTTCTGCTACGCGGACTTTATATTTCAAAGCATACATTATAGCTAGGCCCCGATTAGTACAATTAATGAATCTCCTTGAAGTGGTCGCATTAGTCAAATTTTCATTGCATATTTTCAATGGGCTAGAACCAATTACCATATTTTACCTATAATTATGCTCTAAAATACTGTGAATTCCAATAATGAGGAGACCACTTGACAGAACTCATTATTCATTTATTCATATCAATCAGGACCTAGCTGTAAATTCACGAGGTAGTTACAAGCCTGCTCTAGTTGTTATTTATGTTACTTCTGAATGAACAAAGTGAGAAATTGTCTGAAACTAAATACTACAAGCTTTTTTAGACTGTATGATGTTAAAATGACTTCTATCATATTTGACTAGACCAGTATTGCCAAGAAACCAGTCAGATTACTGAGCCAAGGGAACAGCCTATATAATTCTACCGGGATTTTATCGTCTAATCATAGTATCATAGATTTAGCACTAGCGAAGAACTTCGAAATCACATACAGACACTTAGACCTAGAGAGGAGAAGTCGTACGGGAAGTAAGTAGCAGATAAACCACTGACTTGGATCCAGTCATGATCGAAGAGAAACCACCGAAGCTCTTACAGCCACATTTTCTTTTTCTCTGAAATGAGAACATGCTTATATCCTACCTACTTCCCAGGGCTATGGTAAAGAAAACGTTTCATCGAATTGCAAGGGCCTACTGCATAGTAGGAACCTGCTCACTGAACTGTAGGAATCCTCCCACAGCCTCACAACAAGGTGTGAAGAATGAGTAGAAGGAGGTGTTAGGAGTTTTCCACAGCCTCTCTACAAAGTATGAATACCTCTCCGATAGAGTCAAAATGAAACGACTTGATTGGCTGGGCTGAGTAGCCATGACCTAGCTAAGCCCTGGAATGAGTCAAGGCCTAGGCTTGGAGCAATTATGGAGTGAAGGAGGGAGTGGGGGAAGGAAGGGATTTCTCTCCCCCAGGTCCCATCAGCCAGCCGCAGATTTACTGATCCATCCAACATTAGGAGGGTCAGTTTTAGAGAGTTCAAGGCTCAGTTGAGGGAACAGAGACACATACTTCAGACAGACATGGATAAAGAAAGACCCAAGGGAGGAAGCAGCTTTTAAGGAGCATGACCCCTGGCATCAGAGAAGGGAGATGACTATGGAATCAAGAGAGAGCTTTCTCTGGCAGTTTAGAAAGCTGGGCCACAGAGAGGACTGCACACAAGGAGAAAGGCCTTCCGGGCCCTGCAGCCCCAGAGTAGCATAGAGGTTGTGCGGGGCCATGTGTGTCCCCTGCATGCCTGCTGCACTACCATTGTTCTCCAATTCTTTGCCCCATGATGGGAGTATTTGTGTTATAATGGGCTTCAGGTTTGTGGAGGAAAGTTTTCTAGCTATCGTTCTCACTATGACTCCTTCATAAGTGACTTTGCTAAGAGTTAGCTGCGTCTTCTCACTGGTTGTTAAGAAAAAGCTCACAAGCAGAAGTGGGGCCCCGTGGGATATGCCTCTGACCCCCAAGGTAGCACCTGCCTTCTGGGAAACAACCTAAAGGGGGTTATGCAGAATAAATGAATGAATAACAAAAAGCATGAGCTATAACTTTACATTATTATCTTTCCCACATCACAGCCTAATTTGAATAAGGTGCAATTTATTCTTTTTCTCAAGGAACAGACATAGGAAGTAACCTATATCTCTTGATATATTTGACATCTCGCACAAGTAGTAAATGCTGCAAATTCATAGTTTCTAATAGTTTATAGCATTAGACAATATGAATATGTAAGAGGTGGGCCATGAGAAAGAAGTGCTGCATTACCAAAATAGAAATGGAAACTTTCGATTTGAGAACTCTATGCTTGTGATAAATCACTTATGTCAAATGATTTGTATTATACCTTTACCAATTCCCCAGACAATGAGAAAATAAGGTTTAACAGGGAGAGTAGATCCAGTTATAGAAAGCCTTGAATGTCAAGCCAAGAGCTTGGATTTTATATTATAAACAATGGATAAACATTGCTATATCTGTCCCTTGAGGGAAGAGGAAGAACAAAGTCAGCGGGGAATGGGGCCTCCATCTCCTGATGCCCTGTCCCCTGGCCTAATCACTAGCCTTCCACTCAACATGGTTATACCCTATATATCTTAGTGATTCTGAACCCCTGTTGGTCATTATCCAAACCCCATTCCCCATCTCACAATATCTGATTCCTTATTTCTATCCCCCTCAATCCTCCTACCCCAAAGCCACCCAACTCTTCAGCTGTGCCCTCTGGAATGCCTGTTCCAATAAACTTTCCTTCATCTTGAGTCTTCTCCTCTCCCAATCCTTCTGTCTTCTAGCAATGAACAAACCCTGGATCACCCCTAATGAAACAGCTTCCCTAGCCACCCTTTCCAGTACTGGCTACACCTCCATCCATTCCCCTGGGCTCACAGATCAGGCAGGGGAGTTGGAAAACTCCTTGCTCCCCAGTGCCACTTCCAGGTTACCGCCCTACCACCATCATTCTGTAATTACCCAATCAAAATTCTGGTAGGTATTGTCTGTAGAACTCCAGGTCACTCCCCTTCCTCTCTCAATGGATCCTATACTTGGCGCGCAATTTTTCCTTCCTCCTCAATTTCTGCCCTCGTACTAGGAGGCTTCCACATACATAATGACTCCCCCTCAAACACCCTAACTATTCAGTTCCTTAACCTACTCACTTCCTGTGACCTACTCCTCTACCCCATTTCAGTCACACAGAAAGATGGCCATACCCTTGATTTTGCCATCATTCACAAATGCAATACCATCTTCAAAAATTCCAAAATCCCTTCACCTGACTATAATCTACTGGCCTTCTATCTCTTCCTCTGCCTTCCCATACCAAACCCTACTCTTTGTCCACACTGTGACATCTAATCCCCTTGACCCTCCAGTGCTCTCCCAGACCAGTTCCCTTGCACTAGCCACTCTCTCCTCTTT
Organism: Pseudochirops cupreus; assembly: GCA_028627135.1. Classification (NCBI taxonomy): domain Eukaryota; kingdom Metazoa; phylum Chordata; class Mammalia; order Diprotodontia; family Pseudocheiridae; genus Pseudochirops; species Pseudochirops cupreus. Next base: position 41,692,056 of record CM053582.1, on the reverse strand, counting down.
TCCCTATCTTGACCCTGGGTGAACCAGTTTAACTCTACACTGTCTTTTTCTCCTGAGTTTCTAGTCCCCTTATCATATCGCCAATTGTACTTCACCAAGCCTTAGCCTTGAATGACTCTCATCACCCACCACCTTCATTCTGACATATGTGCTGCTAAATGAAGGTAGAGAAAATCACGCAACTATTCTGACTGGCTCCACTACAAATTTATGCTACACAATCCCAACCGGGGCCTCAATGCTTCAAGGCAATCTTTCTACATCTCCCTTATTAAGTCATTATCTCCACGGCATCTCTTCCTAACTCTTTCAAATCCCTTCTCATCCCTCCCATGGCTCCTCCTCCCCTCGCCTCTCATCAGAGAATTTTGGCATACATTTTACAAAAAAATTGAGGGCATTTCCCATGACTTTCTCTTCTATCTCTTATCACTCAGATGTCTTCTGCCACTACCTGCTTCTTCACCTTGTCTCACATGAAGAGGTGGCCTGACTCCTTACCAAGGCTAACCCTTCTACCTGTACAAGTGATCCCATTCTATCCCATCTCCTCCAGCAGACTGTCCTGTTTGTCATCCCCACTCTGTAACTTATTCTCAATCTCCCCCTTTCTACTGGTTCCTTTTCTACTGCCTACAAACATGCCCATATCTTATCCATCCTTAAAAAACCCTCACTTGATCCTTCCATTCCCACTGTCATCCAATATCCCTTTTAAAAAATAATTGTTTATTTTTATTTTCAGTCCCAAATTCTCTCCCTCTCTCTACCTCTTCCCCCAGTCATTGAGAAGGCAAAAAATACAATATACATATGAAATCATGAAAAACACATTTCCACATTAGCCATGTTGCAAAAAAAACAACCCAATAAAAACAATGAAGGTAAAAAAATATATATAGGTTTCAATTTGCACGCAGAGTTCATCAGTTCTCTCTCTGGAGGTGGATGACAGTTTCCATCACGAGTCCTTTGGAATTGTTTGGATCACTGATCAGGGTAGGTAAGTCTTTCACAGTTGATCATCATTACAATATTGCTATTCCTGTATACAATGATCTATTAGCTCTGATCACTTCACTTGCATCAGTTCATATAAGTCTCCCCAGGTTTTTCTGAAAGAATCTCCTCATCATTTTTTATATCACAATCATATACCACAACTTGTTCAGCCATTCATTCCCTAATTGATGGGCATCCCCTCTGTTTCTAACTCTTTGCCACCACAAAAATATTTACTATAAACATTTTTGTATATATAGCCCATTTTCCTTTTTTGTCTCTTTGGGGTACAAACCTAGAAGCAATATTGCTGAGTCAAAGGGTATGAACAGTTTTACAACCCTTTGGGCGTAGTTAATTGTTCTCCATAATGGTGACCAGTTCCCAACAGTACATTAATGTCCCTTTTTTCCACATCCCCTCCAGAACTTTATTTTCCTTTTCTGTCTTGTTAGCCAATCTGATGGGTGTGAGGTGGTACCTCAGAGTTGTTTTAATTTGTGTTTCTCTATTAGTTATTTAGAACATTTTTATATGAAATTTTTCAATTTCAATTGATAGCTTTGATTTCTTCTTCTGAAAACTCATCCTCATCTCCCTTGCCGATGGTCACTAAAGTCCTTGAAAAGGTCATCTACAATAAGTGCCTCCACTTTCTCTCCTTTCACTTTCTTCTTAACCCCTTACGATTCAGCTTCCAACCTTATCATTCTACCAAAACTGTTCTCTCCGAAGTTATCACTGAACTCTTAATTGCCAAATCCAATGGGCTTTTGACTGCTGATCACCCTCTTCTTCTTGATACTTTCTTCTTTCTAGGTTTTTGGAACATCATTCTCACCTGGTTCTCCTTCTACCTATCTGACCATTCCTTCTCAGTATCCTTTGCTAGGTCCTCATACAGTTTAGGCCCTCTAACTATAAGTGGTAATGGGCTTCTGTCCTGGGCACTCTTCTATGCTCCTTCTGTATTACTTAGTGATCTCAAGGCTCCCATTGAGATTTAATTATTATCTCTATGTTGATGATTCTCAAATCTACCTATCTTGCCCTAATCTCTATGCTGACTTCTAATCTCATGTCTCCAATTGTCTTTCAGACATCTCAAAGACACATCTCATGTCCAGTAGACATCTTAAGTTCATCACATCAAAAACTAAACTCATTGTCTTGCCCCTCGAAAACCTTCCCACTTCCTAACTTCTTTATCACTGTGGAGGGCAACGCCATCCCCTTAGCCCCTTAGGCTCACAACCTAAGTATCCTCCTCTATTCCTTATGATATCTCACCCCACCCCATATCCAATCTGTTGGCAAGATTCTATCGACTTCAACTTTTCAACACCTCTTGACTATTCCCCTTCTTTCCTCTGATACTACCACCACCCTGGAGGCAGTATGGTGAGACTGGTGTATTTGCACAGCCCTCTCTCACTTAAATCCAATTCACCTGCATGTCATGGCATCACCTCCTTGATGTCATTGTCCTTTTTGAGAACAAAGGACAAACAACCACCACCATAACCAGTCTAATGCAGGGGTAGTGGCATCACTTCACACTTGAACTTTTGCAATAACCTGCTGGTGGATCTGCCTGCCTCAAGTCTCTACTCCAATCCAGCCTCCATTCAACTGCCAAAGTGATTTTCCTAAAGCTCAGGCCTGACCATGTGACATATACCCCCTGTTCAATAAACTCCATGGACTCTCTATCACCTCTAGGACCAATGCAAAATGCCCTTCCTGGCCTAGCTGCCCCTCCTCTTCTACTCTCCTTATATTTTACTCCCTGATATGTATTCTTCAAGCCAATAATACTACCCTACTTGCTGTTCTTCCAACAAGATTCTCCATCTATCAGTTCCCCCCATTTTCTCTGGCTGCCCCCTATGCCTGGCATGGTCTCCCTTCTCATCTGTGTATACTGGCTTCCCTGGCTTCCTTTAAGACATAACTAAAATTTCATCTTCTACAGGAAGTGTTTCCCAACACTTCTTAATCTAAAGCTTTTCCTCTATTCATTATTTCCTATTTATCTTGCATATGGCTTGTTTGTATATATATGTTTGCTTATTGTATTCCTCATTCGATTGTAAGCTTTTTTTCCCAATTTTTAAAAACATTTTTATTTAAAGTTTTGAGTTCAAAATTTGGTCCTTCCCTCCCTGAGATGGTAGGCAGTCAGATATAGGTCATATATGTGCAATTATGTAAAACATTTCCATATTGGTCATTTTGTATAAGAAGACTCAAATAAAAGAAAAAAAAGAAAGAAAGAAAGTGAAAAATAACCTGCTTCAGTCTATATTCAAACAATATCAGTTCTTTCTCTGAAGGCAGATGGTATGCTTCACCATCAGCCCTTTGGGATTGTGTTGGATCATCGTATTGCTGAGAAGAGCTAAGTCATTCACAGTTGATCATCATATAAGATTGCTATTATTGTGTACAATGTTCTCTTGATTCTGTTCACTTCACTCAGCATCAGTTCATGTACGTTTTTCCAGGTTTTTCTGAAATCATCCTGCTTGTCATTTCTTATAGCACAATAATATTCCATTACAATCATATACCACAGTGTGAGGTTCACATTGCAAGCGGTTGTGTCATGCCACAGGGAAGTGTTTGAGGCCCGGGAATTAGTTGGGTCACGTGGAGGTCAGGGCATATGGCACTGTCCCCAGCCAGGGGATACTGCATTGCTCAGGACTCTCTTGCGTGGGGATACCCTCTGTTCCTGATTAGCGTCTCCACACCTTGGGGCCTTCATACCCTTGTAATTGCACTCCCCCTCTCATAATTCTGTTCAGCTGGGTTCTATCACGTGTGGTAGGTGGATCTGGGGTCTATTTAAGACCTAGGGCTGGAAGGCATCTTTGGAAGCCTGCCTACCTTAGTATATGGCTTTAAGACTTCCCCATGGAGAGACCTTAATAAACTTTTCTGTTTAGACCTCAGAGCTGTGACTCTTCTGTTCCTGAAAGGTACGCTAGCCTCGTTGAGTTGTGTGTGAAACCAGTTGCCTCTGCTGGTAAGTTAGGGCACTCTAAGAGAGAACCCTGACACCACAGCTTGTTTAGCTCTTCAATTTCCAATTCTTAGCCACCACAAAAAGAGTTGCTATAAATTTTTTTTTATACAAATAGGTCCTCTCCCCTATTTTGGGTGTCTTTGGGATATAGACCTAGCAGTGGTATTGTTAGATCAAAAGGTATGCACAGTTTTATAGTCCCTTCGGCATAGTTCTAAATTGACCTTCAGAATGGTTGGATCAGTTCACAAGTCCACTAACATTGCATCAGTGTTCCAGTTTTCCCACATCCCCTCCATCTTTTGTCATTTTCTTTTTTTGTCAATCTGATAGGTTGTTATGGGAATCTGAAGATCTTCCCTGCCCCTAGGCCCTTTGCTAAAGTGGCTACGTGACTCTGAGGACCCTTGGATATTTGAAAGTATACTCTGTTCCCTAATAGGCTGAATGTGATCATGTGCCATGGAGCCTGTGGCGCCAGGCTTGTTTTCCAGGAATGCCCGTGCCTTGTAGCTTTGTGATTGGGCAATGGGTCTAGAGGGCTGTGACATGATCCAAGCCAGGAGAAGGCTATATATACGCCCTGATGTGAGGTTTTGGTTTGGGGCTCACTTTGAGAAGAGTTGTGTGATTTGGCCAGACGAGACTCTGGGCAGCCGTTGAGCCCCCCGGCTGTGAAAAGCCCCAGATGTTGGTGCTTCCCTCTCTGGTAACTGACTAGATAACTGATGTAACGGTCAGAGGCTGGAAGCCC
>CM053582.1:41647199-41687169 GCA_028627135.1 Pseudochirops cupreus | reverse complement strand
CTGTTTTTCTGTTTGTTTGTAACTTCTGTTTGTATTCTCTGAAGTTCAGGGTGCCGACTTTTCCCCCTGAACTAGTTAAATGATATGCTTGATTAAAGTAAGATTGTTAACCCATTTTGAGTTGCTTTCCTTTAGAAAAGCAGATCTAAGAACCTGTGCTAGTAGCCGCCCTAGGTATGCTAGGGTGCTTGCTGATACATAGGTGTGAGGTGGTAACTCAAAAGTTGTCTTACTGTGCATTTCTCTAATCAGATTGTGACCTTTTTGATAGTAGGGACTATTTTTGCCTTTTTGTGTCCCAGCACTCAGCTCAGTGCGGGCACATAGCAGGCTCTTAATAAGGGTTTACTGACTGACTAAATGTAAAAGCCTAAACTTGTGTTAAGAAAAGCAACTTCACATGTACAAGACAGGGGAGGCAAATCTTATACAGTAGTCTGATTTCAGTTGATTGCAAACTCAATACGAATGAACAATATTTTCAATATGGCAGCCAAAAAAGCTAACAGAACCATAAAGCTGAATTAATGTAGGAGGTATCCAAGACTGGGGAGAAAATATCTAGTGTACTGTGTTCAGCTGTAAATACCACATTTTAGAAAGGATGTCAATAAGATGAAGAAAACCCAAAGAAGGCAACATAGGATGATGAAGGACTTTAAGACCATTCCATAAAGTGATTACTTGAAGGAATTTGGGATGTTTAGCCAGGAGAAAAGATGATTTAGAAGGAACATGACAATTTAAGCTTTTGAAGGGTAACACATGGAATTGGGAATAACCTTGTTCTATTTGACCCCCGAAAGCAGAAGCAAGAGAAATGAGAGGAAGTTACAAAGAGGCTAATTTAGGTTTGAAATAAAGGAAATCTTCTCAACGGTTAGAACTGTCCAAAAATTGAATGTGCTGATTTGGAGGAAGCAGATGGAGGCAAAAGATGGATAACTGATGACTAATGCTCAGATACATTGGAAAGGGCATTCTTGTATAGGTACAGGGTGCAAATAAGTGGAAGGATAGCTCAAAAGTACTCCTTTGAGAGGCAAGAAAAGGGTTTGGGGCATAATGAGATTACTCATATGTCCAGGGACAAGGACAACAATTTAAATATTTCACAAGACATTTAGTCATTGCATATTGTAGTACGAATGATAAGTATTTGCAAAAAGACCACTATGAAAATTATTGCAGCTCATGTACCAATAGCAATTGTTGAGGATGAGGTAGCAGAGAAATACCATAAAGAACTTTATAATACCCTCTATATTAAATCAATATGTACTCTGATATTTGGTGACTTCAGTGCAAAGGTGGGAAAAGGTGAGGATGTAAAGGAGTATATGGAAGAACATAGTTCAAGAAGAAAGAATAAGAGAGGTCAAAGACTTGTGGATTACAAAGAAGCCTCTACAGCAGGAACACATGTTTAAAAAAAAAAAAGGTAGGTCTTGAATGTGGCAAGTTCCACATAATGCCATAAAGAATGAAATAGACAGGAAATGACTTGTTATTTGTGGCAGTCATCCCTGAATTAGGTGTCTTGTGTTCAATCAGACCACTAACTTGTAGAAGAAGAAAAAGAAGAAAAGTACAAAGTATACAACAAAAACAACTTAACCCTTAATTGAACAATTCAAAAAAATGGAAAATAGATAACAGAAATTATATCAACACTAACTATAATAATTTCTGCAAGAAATTTAACCAGTGTTAATTAATTGCCACAATAACAAAACTCAAAGTACCCAGAAAGCTCCTTAGTCAGCAAACATCTGACTTAGTTGCCAACTGAAGAGACATGTAAGCCAAAGAAAACGCTGGCTTAGAATATAAATTCATCTCTAAAATCTTAAGAAGAAGAGTAATGGGGGTGGCTAGGTGGTCCAGTGAATGGAGCACCAGCCCTGGAGTCAGGAGGACCTGATTTCAAATCCAGCCTCAGACACTTGACACTAGCCATGTGACCTTGGGCAAGTCACTGAACCCCAACTGACCCTATGAAAAGAAAAAAAAAAGAAGAGTAATGAACATCATGAGCAGTATTTTCTCACAAAGCAAAGAGAAGTAGTGGAGGGTGAAACTAGCTGAAAGAAATCATGCTAAGATAGAGAACTAAGCAAAGTCATCCCAAAGGAATTCAAGAATGAAAATGAAGAGGCCTACAGACAGAAGAGAAACTAGAAGGATTTGCAAAAACCATTTTGTTAACTTTTTTAAAAAATAAGTTTAAACTGTGGACTTACCAACAAACAAACTTTCTAATACTCAAAGGAAAGGAAGAATGTTTATATAAGAGAAAAATCTAATCTTTTGTTACATTAAATTTTTAAAAACATATTATGTTTACAAAAGTATAATAAAATTATTCTATTTCATCTTCTATATTTTTGTTTTTTTCTGTGGATTTTAAAAATTTTTTGATTTTTTTCTAAAGTCTCACTACCCACAAACCCACTCTCTGTGGAAGCCTTTGTTCTTCTTCAGTCTTTCAGTCATTTAGTCACGTCTGATGGCTCCATGGATCATAGCAGGCCAGGCCCTTCTGTCTTCCACTATCTTCCAAAGTCTGTCTAAACTCATGTTCATGGCTTCCATGACAGTATCTATCCATCTCATTCTCTGCTATCCCTTTCTCCTTTTGCTTTTACTCTTTCCCAAAATCAGGGTCTTCTCCAATGAATAGTGTTTTCTTGTTATGTGGCCAAAGTATTTAAGCTTCAGCTTCAGTAATGGAGACCTCCCAGTGAATAGTCTGAATTAGTTTCTTTAAGTATTGACCGATTTGATCTCTTGGCTGTCTAAGGGATTCTCAAACGTCTTCTCCAGTACCACAATTAGAAAGTGTCAATTCTGTGGAGCTCCACTTTCCTTGTAATCCAACTCTCACAGCCATACATTGCTATTGGAGAAACCATAGCTTTGACTATATGGACCTTTGTCAGCACAGTAGTGTCTGCTTTTTAGCATGCTGTCCAGATTTGCCATAGCTTTCCTTCCAAGGAGATTCCAAGCATCTTTTAATTTCATGGCTGTAGTCACTGTCTGTAGTGATCTTTGAGTCCAAGTGCATAAAATCTGACACTGCTTCCATTTCTTCTCCCTCTATTTGCCAGGAAGTAATGGGACCAGTTGCCAAGATCTTAGTTTTTTTGATGTTTAGCTTCAAGCCAGCTTTTACACTCTCCTCTTTCACCCTCATCAAGAGGCTTCTTCATTCTTCTTCACTTTCTGTCCATAGGAATGGTATCACCTACATATCTGAGATTGTTGATGTTTCTCCTGATAACCTTAATTCTGGCTTTGGATTCATGAAACCTGACATTTCAAATGATGTCCCCTGCATATAAGTTAAATAAATAAGGTAACAATATACAGCCTTGCCATACTTCTTTCTTAATCTTAAACCAATACATTTTTCTAAGTTCGGTTCTAACTGTTGCTTCTTGACCTGCATGCATACAGGTTCTTTAGGAGACAAGTAAAATGATCTGGTACTCTCATCTCTTTGAGAAATTGTCACATTTTGTTGTGATCTACATAATCAAAGGCTTGAGTGCAGTCAATAAAGCAGAAGTAGATGTTTTTTCTGGAACTCTCTTGCTTTCTACATAATCCAGTGAATGCTGGCAAAATGGAGCAGGGAAGAAACTAACAGGGTTTTGTTAAGATAACCTGCTGGTCCTAGCAAACATTCTTTTTCAACAACCCAAAAGGAGACTCTACACATGGACATCACCAGATGGTCAATGTTGAAATCAGATTGATTAGATACTTTGCAATCAAAGGCAGAGAAGCCTATATAGTCAGTTAAAACAAAACCTGGAGTTGAATGTGGCTCAGATCATGAGCTTCTTATTGTAAAATTTAGAGTTAAATTGAAAAAAGTAGGGAAAACCAGCAGACCGTATAGGTACAACCTAAATAACATCCCTCATGAATATGAAGTAGAAGTGATGAATAGATTTAAGGGATTAGATCTGGTAGAGAGAGTTTCTGAAGAACGATGGACAGAGATTTGCAATATTTTACAGGGGGCAGAAACAAAAAACATCCCAAAGAAAAAGAAGAGCAAGAAAGCAAAATGGCTCTGATGAGGTTTTGCAAATAGATGAGGAAAGATGCAAAGCACGAGGTAAAGGAGAAAGGGAAAGATATACCAAACTGAATGCAAAATTCCAGAGAACAGCAAGGAAATTTTCTTAAATGAGCAATGCAAAGAAATAGAAGAAAACAACAGAATGAGAAAGACAAGAGATCTCTTCAAGAAAATTAGAGATATCAAGGGACCAAAAATGGGCATGATAAAAAAACAAAAATGGTAAGAACTTAACAGAAGTAGAAGAGATTAAGAAGAGGTGGCAAGAATATATGAATGAGGGGTGGTTAGGTGACACAGTGAATAAAGCACTGTCCCTGTAGTCAGGAGGATCTGAGTTCAAATCTGGCCTCAGGTACTTAACACTTACTAGCTGTGTGACCTTGGGCAAGTCACTTAACCCCAATTACCCTGCCTTCCCCCCTCCAAAAAGAAAAAAAAAGGAATATATGAACGAACTATACAACAGAAATCTTAACCTTATCAATAACCACAGGTGTGGTTCCTGATCTAGAGTCAGACATCCTGGAGAATGAAGCCAAGTGGTCCCTAGTAAACAACTACTAACAATAGGGCTAGTGGTGGTAATGGAATTCCAACTAAACTATTTAAAATCCTAAAAGATGACGCCATTAAACTGCTGCACTCAACAAGCCAGCAAACTTGGAAAATCAACGGTGGCCACTGGATTGGAAAATAGCAGTTTATATCCCAGTCCTAAGGTAGAAGCCTTACTTTAAAACAAACAGGTCCAGTCAAATAAAACAAACCACACTGTCTATGTGTGAGAAAATATGCTTCATGCTATACTCCTAGTGTCCCATTATTATTGTGGTCATCATGTAATTGTCTTCCTGGTTCTGGGCCTTTCATCTTATATCATTTTATACAAATCTTTCCATATAATATATATTCTTTTGTTTTAATTTATTTTTTTAGTTAACAAATATCTATTTTCTCTACCTCCCACCTCTCCCCTAGTGGGAACCCTTATAACAAACCTGCCACAGTCACACAAAACAAATTTCCACACTAGCCATGTGCAAGTGGTGTATATCTTACTCTGTCCCCTCAGGAGGTGGGTAGCATGGTTCATCGATGGTACTCTGAAACAAAAGTCTGTTTCTCCACCAAGGACAGTCCACATTTGGTGTCTAACATCCCAACCCCAGATGTATTTATAAAGCAGGTAAATATGGCATTAGAGAGAACAAAGGCTGAAAAAGCAGCTAGAGAAGTTCAAGAGATCTGTGCTCTAGCTCAGAGGTGCCAGGGGCTTCCCACAGCTCCCCTTTTTGCCCACAATCCTCCCCAGTGCTTCTGGAACTAGATTAAAATGTCACTGGGAAATACCAAACAAATAAAATAAATAAATTCAATAATTAATTAATAAAACTACAAAAAAATTGATAAGATTACATTTTAAAACTAAGTCAACGTGCAGCCCCCAGGGATCCTTACATATGGATTGGTAGACTCCATTTCTATTTGAGTTTGACACCACTGCTCTAAGTGATATGATTTGTGAAGGCAGTAAGGAACCAACATCTAAGGTATCTTAAGGAGGACAAAATACCAAAGGCATGAGGGGAAATCTCAAAACCAAGACTTTAGGGGCATCAATATATCCTGCTCTACCATCTATATAAAATGGTTATGAGATCCATCTATTTATGAATCAAGGAGATTCTTGATAAAGGTATTTAGTAGGGAACAAACATTCTTTCATAAGCAATATTCAATAATGGGCCATATCTTTATCATATTACAATTAACTGAAAGAAGAAGAGAAAAAAATATCTCACTGTATTTAACTTTTGTTGATTATTAAGAAGCATCCGAAGGGCGGCTACGTGGCTCAGTAGATAGAGCACCGGCCCTGGAGTCAGGAGGACCTGAGTTCAAATGCAGCCTCAAGACACTTAACACTTATTAGCCATGTGACCTTGGGCAAGTCACTTAACCCCAATTGCCCTCCCCTCCCCTCCAAAAAGAAGCATCTGATTCCCAGTAGGACAGAATAGTGTCTTACAGCAAACTATCTCCCATCAAGATCATTCAGAATTCCTTACAAAACAAAACAACAGAAACAGTCCTATTCAGTGATCCTCTGATAAGAAACATTGGGTGAGGCATACAAGAAGATGTATGCTTACCAAAGCGCTTCACCACTGTGAGGGAGGAAGTCCAGGGCAGAATCCAGTTCATGGAAGGATTCCCTGCAGACACTGAGGCCCTACAGATGCTACTGTTTATGGCTGACAAAAAATATTTTTTTTAAAAAATTGATTTGTTTATTTACTTTTAGTTTACAACATTCAGTTCCACAGTCCCTTGAGTTTCAAATTTTCTCCCCATCCCTTTCTTCCCTCCCTTCCTTCTCCCCCACCCCCCTGCCATGGTGGCATGCATTCCAATATAGGATCTACAAATATCTTCCCATTAATCATTAGGTTGTAAAGAAGGATTATAACCAATGGAATGATCAGTGGGAAAGAGGAAACAAAACAAAACAAGAAAAAGAAACAGAGCAAGTAGTTTTTGACAAGAAAATATTAATTGCATCAAATCCTAGAACACTGTAGAGCCTTCTGGGAAAAAACCTATAATGATCTAAAGGAATTTGGTCTGTCTACTCACACAGGAAAGACAAAGTGGATGATGAATGTCTATAGCTCAGATTTTAGCATGCCTCTGAATGGACCCTGCTTATTCAACACTATGCATGTCTGGGACAGATAGCATAGGTGAACAAAAAGCTCACTCCAGATTTGGAGAAAAAAAACTGGACTGCCTTTGGAAAATTGCCAAGTTCCAACCTAAAGCTTCCATGAAAGCAAAGGTCCATCTTTTCAATACTGACATTTTACTGGTTTTACTATATGGCTAAAAGACATAGAACATCAATGCTTCAGAAGACCTAAAGATCAGTATCACACAAATGGCAACAGAGAGGCAAGTGGTTGGTATCATCAGCCTGTAATATAAACGAGGAGAAACTCCCAGGAATAGGAATAAAGGATATCATCAAAAAATCATGAGATAGGGAAAGAAGACGAGTTGATCATGTGGCAAAAGCAAAGGATGACAGGTGAAAGGCCAGAGTAGTCACTGACATCCTCATGATGTCAGGAAAATATGAAGGAAACTAGCACTTTACTGCCTTTGTGGTAAGCTTCTGAGGGAACATGGATAGGAGTAACGCATGATGAGCTGGGATTCTTACATCGAGGAGATCACAGAGCCATTAGTGAGCTGAGTATATGTGTATAGCTTGTTTCCCAAGATAGACTATCAGTTCCTTTAGGGCAGGAACTATGATATTATCTTCATTTTAGTCCCACCACAGTACCTAATAGTGCCTGGCACACACAGTGGTCAACAAATACTTGTTGATTAAATGATGGTTATCAGTGAAAAAGGAGGTAATGTCAATCAACTGGTATTTACTAAAGCCAGGATACAAGAACAAAGAATGGGATAAGCCTTTACTCTCAATGAGCTTACATTCTAATGGAAGAAACCACAAGTACGTAAAGAATGTCTGCAGCATAAATACAAAGACAATAAATATATATGTGTATATATACATGGATGCATAAAAAGGCACATAAAGTAAATAAAGTTGTTTGGGAGAGCAGGCATTTGCACTTAGGCAGGATCTGTTATCTCTGAAGAATGAATTCAGGGTAGGGCAGACGGGTATTTACGGCTTGATAAAGTTTTCAGAATGGGTTGAATAGCTAGACTAAAAAACAAATCATAATGGGTTAATGACAACTTGTTTTTTAGTCTAGCTATTCAACCCATTCTGAAAACTTTATCAAGCCCACGACTTTCCAACTTGTCCACATGGCTAGCATGAGAAACTTTAGCAAAAGCTTTGCTGAAATATAGGTAAATGTAGGTGCTTAAAGCATTTCCATGATCTTCTAATCTAGTAACCCTGTCAAAAAAAGAAAATAAAGTTCACCAGTCATCACTTGATGAAGCCATGCTAGCTCTTTGTGGTAAACACTTTTCTACTTTAATAATATGTTTTAAAGTTGGGCCAGTATTGATGTTGTGCTCATTAGCCTATAGTTTGCAGACACCACTCCAAAGGATTTGGGGATTGGCAGCATTGCCCAGGTGAAATTGGACAAAGCTTCCATAATCTACATCTTTTTTGAGCTACTGAAAACTCTTCTAAAATTGAAGTAGTCCACAACAGTAAAAAAGGAAAGAAAAGAAACAACAAAAGAAACTGAATATTATTTAATTAGAAAGACCAAGATGCTTGACCCTGGAGAAAAGTTAATAAATAAAATGTACCGACTTATCTTCTTTGCAAAGATGAGGGACCAGTGGCATAGATTTTTTTTTATACTGACATACTGATTCTCTTTTAGGTTGGTTTTGTGAATCGGTTCCTTCACCTTTCTTTTGTTATTCTCTGTGTAACACCATTGCGCTAAATAGCTCTTATTTAAGCCTGAGGCAATATAATGGCCTCTAAGGTCCACATAGTTCCCTCTTCTTGGCTTTAGGGAGTTTATTTTAGAGGAAAAATTATGAGTACAATCAGGATCTTTCTGAGCCTGTCATACTTGCTCCAACCTCTTAGCTTTAAACCCTCAGCATCTACCCAGTTTTGAGGTAGCTCCTTCCTTTTATACAAATTCCTTCTCTGTGACTCAGTTTCTCACATCTTGCTTTGATTGATTCAAGGAGGTGTACAGGTCCTGTTCGTATTCAGTTATGATTGATGGATTCAATCAGAAGGGTTCTTACCTAACAAAAGTAATTATTTTAAAGTGGGTAGGGTAATCAACGGAGCCCCACTCTTAGTCTGTTACAAGAAATGTCTTGATAGGTAGGGGAGGAAGGGGAAACATATTCAGAACTTAAGGTGATCAGTAAATTCAAAAGACATCAATAAAATTAAAAGCAAAAGCAAAAACGAAATGAATTACAATTAGGTCCCGATTAGTGCAAATAATGAATCCCCTTAAGTGGTCCCATTATTCAAATTTGCACTGCATTATTTCCATTGGGCTGGAACCAATTACCATATTTTACATAATTATAATTTCAGTGCTAATTCAAATACATGCAGGCACTTGAGGGGATTCATTATTCACACTAATCTAGACCTGGCTCTAGTCTTGCTTTAGTGGATCAGAGTTATATTATTGGCCTATGAATCCCTTTAAAAGACCCAAATTCTATACTAACCTTTTTGCCTGTCCATATGAGTTACATATTCATGTTCCGGGTTTTGCTTTTCTGTTTATTTCTGTTCCTCAAGAATTTGTTTCTCTTATCTCCTGGCTTTTTCACCCAAGATAGAGGACATATGTATAGCTTTCCCTCCACCTCTTTCCTCCCCCTTTTTTCCCTGTGGAAAGCTGAGCTAAGGAGGATTTTCTCTTGAAATAGTGATAAGGCCCCAGAGCTCAGGGTCACAGGCCCAGCTTGTATTCTTCTACCCTGTGGGAACTATAGCCTCATTAAAAAACCCAGCTGTGTCAGTACTTTTCACCTAGCCCCTGAGTGATATAAAAGCCTCTCCCTTGAGGAGGGACCCTAGAGTCACTCAAGCTTGGGATAGTGGTCAGGGCTGCTGCTTTGCATTCTTGATTGTACACTAACAGGGCCCACTTTGTTCCCAGAAATTATGAATGTGGGGTCTAGGATGAGCTGTTCCAGCTGCTGGCTCAGGCCTGCTGAACTATACTCATTGCTGATGAGACTGCTGGTTGACACCTGTTCCTGTGTATTCCTGCAATTAACCGTGGTAAATCTCCTGCATAGTCACTTCCAGACCCTCATAATTCTGTGTTGAGCACTGATCAGTTTAACCATCAGGCTAACACACCTGCCTAACTAAGTATAACATGCTGAATACAATTGAATCCTTGTTGATTAAAAATTTTTCAGGGCCTCAATCTGAACGTAAGTTGTCAGTTCTTTTTGCTATTCGTATGTCTTTCTCTGGCCAATCTCTGCTCCTCCCCCTTCCAACTTGCCTTTTCTAATCTGCTATTTGTTAAGAAATCAAGTAATTAAACCAGATGGAATTTTGTCTAAAGTAATACTAAACAGGCTTTTGGCTGGGGGCCTAAGGGGTTCTAGTGAGCCAAGAAAACGAGTTTCAATGCAGTGACTTTGTGACATTTACTTTGGCTGCCCAGAGGCATCTTTTCTTTTTTCCTTTCTTTTCTTTTCTCCTTCTCTTCTTCTTCTCCTCTCTCCCTGTCCCTGTCCCTGCCCTCTCCCTCTCTCTCTCTCTCTCTCTTTTTCCTGTTTTAGATATTTTAGAGCACTGAATAAATGAGGTGACTCCCTTTTGCCAACAGATAGCTACATAGATACAAATGACAAAAACAAGATAAGCCTGCACATCAAACTTAAGGAAGAGTCAGACAAGTCTGTGCCTGGTAACTTCTGAATCTAAATTCAAGAGTCAAGGCACAAACTCAGAAAAAGAAAGAGAATTTGCCTTAGGGGAAGATGAGTAATAGTACTAGTCATGGGATCTCTTGCATTTTAATTTAATTGTAGAGCTTGTTGGGATCTCAGGAGGTCATTTAGTCTAACTCAGAACTCTGGAAAGATTGTATCTTAACCATTTCAGAAAGATCTGCATATGTTTTATCCTTATGGATCACTTGGGAAGGATATTCCACACCCTCCTTTGGGAACTCATTGTAATGTAGAAAATGCTCAACATTTGAACCTTTTTCTAAATTAGCTAATGAGGCTACTTTCTGAAGCCTGGATAAGAGCCTCCTCGGAAGAGGTGTGAACAATGGTGAACTCATTTATTCCAGAAGGTGTTTTCTTCCCCCGACAAAGGGGTTTTGTTTTGTTTTGTTTTGTTTCTATTGCTAGCTATAATCCCCAAAGACCAAAGTAGACCAAGATTCAGGATTTTAGTTGGGAATTTTAAAGACTAAAAATAAATTAATGCTGATTTCAAATGTAACCTTCAGGCAGGTTAAAATGCTAATTACTAAAACAGCTGCCAACTGAGTACATACATATATATTTACCAAAACAACTGCCATCTCCCCCAAGCTGCCTTCTGGTTGAAAGACAAGATAGTGGAAGTTTGCCCTTCTCAATTATTTCAAAGAAACCAGCCCCCAGAGTCAGTCACTTCTAATCACTCTAGGAACGAAGATAAGGTGTTACTAGGGCTTTTGAATGTTAAAGGTACTTTCTCACCTAGGGGGCAAATAGGCAAAGACATGGAACAATTTATATCAAATATGGAATGAAAAGCACTCATTTGGTGCTTACAGAAACGCCTAAGTATTAGGAATAGCAATAGAAAAAGCAAGCGTGTTAGAAGACCTCAAGGGATTTATACTCTGATGGGAGAAGACTGTACATTCAGAGGAGTTGTGGGCAGGGAAGAATGTTGTGGTGTTGGAAGTCATAGGCATAGTGAGTGCAGTCATTTGAACCATTGCTTGCCAAGAAGAACGGAAGTGTTGATTTGATTATCGTTCCCAGATCATGGGGAAGGCTTAAAGATGGACAAGGGGACAACACAGTGCTAATGGAAACATTCACAGTTCCAGGGGAAAGGAGTCTTAAAAAAAACACAACCAACTAATATTAAAAGTTGAAAATGAAGCAGTAATGCTTGTTCTGTGATTTGGTGATAAGTCAAGATGGAAGTTACCTTAAGATTCATTCAACTAGCACTCAACACTTCAAAACTGAATTCATTGTCTTTTCCCCAAACCCTTCCCTTTTCCTAACCTCCTGGTTGCTGGTAAGGGTACCACCCTCCTCCAAGTTACTCAGGCAGGAAATCTAGGTGTCATCCTGGATTGTTCTCCTTCTCTCTCTCTCTCTTTCTCTCTCCTTCTCTTCTCACCCATCCAAACTGTTGTCAAAGCTTGTCCATTTTATCTTCACAACATCTCCTACATATACATCCTTCACTCTGACAGGGCCCCACCCTCCCTGGTGAAGGCTCTCAATCACCTCTTGCCTAGGCTGCTGCAATAGGGGGTAGGTTGACCAGCCTGAGTCTCTCTCCACTCCCTTCCCATCCTTCACTCAGTTGTCAAAGTGATCTTCCCAAAGGACTGGTCTGACCATGTCACCCCTCTACTCAGGATACTTAAAAAAATTTTTTTTTCTCTCAATGACTTGTTTATTTACTTTTAGTTTACAAGATTCAGTTCCACAATCCCTTGAGTTTCAGATTTTCTCCCCTCCCTTCCTCCCCCACCATGGTGGCGTGCATTCACGTATAGGATCTGCAAGTACTTTCACATTGTACAATAGTCTGGTTGTATAGAAGGGTTGTAACCAAGGAGTGAACCACTACTCAGGATACTTCTGTAGCTCCCTATCACTGCCAGGATCAAACATCCACTCCTTAGTGGCATCCAAAACCCTCTACAACCTGCCTTCCCCCAAACCTTTCCAGTCGTGCACTCTATATCTACTCTCCCAAGTACTTTGACACTGGCCTCCTGGCCGTTGTTCACACTCCATCTCCAGCTTCAGGCCTTTTCACTGACTATCCTCAGTTTCTGAAAT
Organism: Pseudochirops cupreus; assembly: GCA_028627135.1. Lineage (NCBI taxonomy): Eukaryota > Metazoa > Chordata > Mammalia > Diprotodontia > Pseudocheiridae > Pseudochirops > Pseudochirops cupreus. Next base: position 41,674,526 of record CM053582.1, on the reverse strand, counting down.
GTTTCCCCTCCTCATCTCCATCTCTAGCCCTCCTTGGCTTCCAGCTAAAAACTACCATCTAAGTCCAATCTATAATTCCACCTTCTGCAGGTAGTCTTTCCCAGTCTCCCTTAATTCTAGGACCTTTCCTTTGCTGCAAATCAGATATTTCTAATTTATCTTGTATATAGCTTGTTTATACACAGTTATTTGCATATTGTCTTCCCCATTTGGCTAGGTACAGAGGTGGGGAACCTGAGGTCACATATGGCCCTCTAGGTCCTCAAATGTGGCCCTTTGACTGAATTCAAACTTCACAGAACAAACTCCCTAATAAAAAGATTTGTTCTGTAAAACTTGGACTCAGTCAAAAGGCAGCACCTTAGGACCTAGAGGGCCACATGTGGCCTTGAGGCCCCAGGTTCCCCACCCCTGGATGAGCTCTACAAGAGCAGGGACTATCTCCAACTCTTCTCTGTAGGCACAGCACTTAGCACAGTGCCAGGCACACATTAGGTGCTTAATTAGGTGTTGTTGTTGATGCTGCTGCTCCTCCTCCTCCATTTCCCCCCTCCTTCATTCTGAGGAAGGGCCCAGAGCAGCCACCAAACTAAAATCTTGTCCCTTCCCCTGTAAGTGGAATGTAAACTCCTTGAGGGCAGGGACTATCTTACTTTTTGATTGTATTTGTATCTCCAACTCAGCACAAAGCAAGTCTGAATAAATGCTTGTTGATTTGACAACTTAAGCCCCTACTCAGTGCAAGTACAGAGGATATAATCAATCACTCAATGAATCAATCAACAAGCATTGATTAAGGACTTACAATAGGCACTGAACCTACCAGGAGAAGAAGGAAATAGTCTTTTCCTCCCAAAGATCGTGCATTGCAATGGGAGACACAAGAACTACATGAGTATACACAGGATGTAGATCTACACATCTACACATATGTGAATAAATACAGAATGGTGAAATCAGAGGTAGTTTGGGAGGGAAGGCATTAGTAGTTGGGGGGATCAGGAAAGGCTTCATGCAGAAGACAGTGTGGGAGTTGTCTTAAAGGAAGTGAGAGGCTAGAAGGGTGCAGGGTGCATTGGCTTAAGGGAGAGCCAATGGGAAAGTCCTGAGAAAAGAGGGTTAGTGTTGAGTGTGAGGAACAGAGAGCAGGCCAGTTCCAGGAGATGGCAGAGTGGGGAAGGGGGCAGTAATGGCCTGTGAGGCTTCAAAGTGAGGTTGGCATCAGGCTGTGAAGAGCTTTAACAGTTAAACAGAGGAATTTATATTTTATCCTTGAGGCACTAGGGAACCACTAGAGTTGAGTACGAGAGTCACGTGGTCAGATCTGAGCTTAAGGAAAATTATTTTGCCAACAGAGACAAAAATGAACAGTTTCTACCCTTAAGGAGCTTATATTCCTTTGGGGGGAGGGAAGATCAAAATACACACAGATAAATGAATACAATAAACATTGATTAATCTTCTTCTCTATGCAGGGCTTTGTGCTAGGCCTGCAGGAGATATTTTGCATTTATTCAATTAATAATTTAAAAAGCAAATATCCAAGTATCACCACATTACAATAATTCCAATCAAGAAATTCTTTCTGAATAAATAAATAATAATGATACATGAAAAATAACATAAACTTAGACTCTATATACACATAATAAAGTCAGTAGCCCATCTATAATGTAAAAACAAGAACAATATTTACAGTATCCTTAGAAAAGAAAAACAGTTGATTCTCTGTTAAAAGAAGACCTCAAAACAATTACGTCCTGCTAAAATTAGTCAAAAAGAAATTCATCGTCTTTCTTTTATATTTGTTCTGTGTACCATCTCACTCCTGTAACATATTCAATGTCTATTTCTCTGCTCCCATAACCTAATTTGGTACCTCCTGCCTTCCTAGAGCCCAAAATCTTAAGAGTCTAATAATGTGATACACAAATCACAAGAGATTCTTCAGTCCAAACCCTCTTTAGGCAAGATCACAACCTATCCTGGCCTTCCTCTTAGTCAGTACAAACTTTTTTTAATCCTTTTCTTTTCAGAAATCCTCCACAGAGGAACTCCCCAACTTGCTAGAGGGCTGCCTCTGTCATTCAGTTTCTCTACTAATGTGAGAACCAGTTGGGTGTTAGACAAAGATTAAACACTGAATGTGATGCACCCTCTATAATTAATTTAGCCGACGATAAAAATGTTTGCAGATCTGTGATTCTTAGCACTATCTGCCCTCTTTTCCACTGTCCTTTCAATCATCATTGTGAAAGTAGAGTCTTCCGTAGCCTGTTAAATTTTTTTCTGTTTCAGAGGTCTCTGTGGCCAAAAAATCCCCCATCCAGGGGCTAATCTATTGGAGATGTGCTTAAGGCTGCTGGCTCTGCCTGTAATGAAAACTTAATGGGCATAGTTTTTGAAAAGCTGGGAGGAAATGGCTTACTAGAACCTCTGTGAAGGCCCACAACCACCATCATAACAGCTGACAATTGTGTGTTTACTTAAAAAATTTTAACACCATATTTTATTTAAGTTTTAGTAATGTCTTTTGTTTTTACATCACCTTTATTCCCAAATATTTTTCTCAAGAGTCAGTGCACCTAGGGACAAAGAATAAAGGAGAGAGGGAAAAGAAGTTCAGCAAAAACACGCTGCTATTACTTAAGTCTGACAGTATGCACCAGTGGTGTCAGACTCCACTAAAGTCATGCAGTCAGACATGACTGAAAAATGACTGAACAAAACAACAAGAATTTTCCCAGTTCTGTATCAGTTCATACATCTTCCTATGCTTTTCTGAATTCTTCATATTCATTGTTTCATGAGAAATATTTTGTTATGCTCACATAGCATAATTTGTTTGGCCATTCATTCCCTAAACAGCTGGGTGTCTATTTCATTTCCAAGTCTTTGCTACTACAAAAAGATTAGCTGACTTTTATATATAACTATTTATCACTTCATATCCATTACCACTTGATCTTAGCAACAATCCTGGGAGGAGGGTGCTACTGATATTATTATTCTCTTTTACACATAAGAATAATGAAATTCAGAGACATTAAGTGCTATTGAGTGTCCTAAGCAGAATTCAAATCTCTTTTGGTTCCAGTCTTAGAGTTCATTCTACATAATCAATTGTCTCATATCACTGAATCAAGCACCCTTTGGCAATCTTCTAGATGCTGAGGGGATTATAAACATAATTTAGTGGACTTGTCTTGGTCATTACAACTTAGTTCTTAGAAGTATTTAATAGTAACCAGTTTTGAAAGGACAGCTATATGTTTCCATTATCATGAAAACTGTTATGAGCTTAAAAATCAGTTATTACATATAGACAATAACATCAATTTCAAGATGTCCACTTGCAGATGACTCTGGAGAAACACTACATACTATATTTATCAAAATAAATATGACCAAAACAAATCAAATTATAGTCAACTCTTGATCATCTGTGATTATCATATGTTTTATGGGCTGCCCACTTTTCACCTGGCTACTGCTGGGTCCCAGGATGCCCTGTAGGAGAGTGTGAGGTCTGGGCATTGTGTGGGTGACTTTGAATTACAAAATTAATCACTAATCACAAAGTTTCACCATTCTGAATTATCTGTGTCTCTGATTTTCCTCTAATAATATGACTGCTTCAAAGTTGACTATAATGAAATGTTTTTCTAACAGAACACCAGAGGGCAATGTTAGCAGTTAGAAGGAGTCAATGAGCCTAAACCTGTACTAGACTAGAGCAATTAGCTGCTAAATTGGGGTCTTTCCCCTAAGACCCAATTCCACATTACTGGGCTGTTGACACTTAATTTAATAGTCCTCCCATAGACTTACACTAGATTTTTAGAAAGGCTACTTCTTATATGTGGAATCATTAATAAACTGCCATTTTAACTGATTTTTCAGCCAGAATACAAATTTAATGTGAGGGGCGTTATCTTTTTGTATCAACTTTCTGGCTGAATACTCTGATGTAATGGTACTAGTTAATTTACCTTCTAATTTTGAGGGTAGAGGCCAGTAGTTTGGACACTCCAAATGAATAACAATTGTTGCTGTGCAGTCTTTTTCAGCTGTGTCCGACTCTTCATGACCCCATTTGGGGTTTTCAAAGCTACTAGAGTGGATTACCATTTCCTTCTCCCGCTCATTTTACAGATGGCAAACATTTTACTGAGGCAAACAGGGTTAGGTGACTTGCTCAGGGTCACATAGCTACTTAGTGTCTGAAGCCAGATTTGAATTTAGGAAGATGAGTCCTATCTACTGCAGCGCCCCCTAGCTACACACAGTAGTTCATGTTTACGTAGTTTACAAAGCACTTTACAGACATTATCTCACTCTTAACAAGCATTTATCAAGCTGTTACCATGTGCTAGAAAATGTGCTAAGCCCAGAGATACAAAGACAAAAGGGAAGCAGTCCTTACCCTCATGGAGCTTTCACATATCGATGTATTATTATAATATATATGTTTTATTTATATAGATATACATTGTATATGATATAAAGTCCATGCAAAATAAATGAGGTAGTTTTTGGAAGGAGGTACACTAGCAGCTGGGGAGGATCAGGTAAGGCTTCAGGTAGAAGGTGGGGTTTGAACTGTCTTGAAAGAAACCAGGGATTTGAATAAGCAGAGGTGAAGAGGGAGCAAATTACAGACAGGGTAGACAACCAGGACAAAGTCTGGAGATGGAGGTAAGCACCGAAAGTATTATTATCCCTGTTTTGCAAATGAGGAAACTGGGGTTCAGGGAAGTTAAACAACACGGCTAGGAAGTATCTGCAGAAGGATTCAAATGTAGATCTTTCCGGACTCCAAATCCAGTAATTATCCTACCACACCATGTTATTTCTGAATGTTTCCAACTCTAGTACTCATTCAGCGAGCAGGTCAAAGCTCCCTGCTTCCCTTTACACACAATACTAGATTAGTTTGAATGAGCTCATTATAATTATGGAAAGTTATGTCCAAGCACACAGACTAATTTATAACAGATCTGTAGCCCATAACTACAGAAAAAAATCAGACTGCATGCTTAAACAAAGGGAGAATGCTTTTTTTCACTGAGAAACCACAAGGGCAGGGACTATTCACTTTTGGTCTTTGTAGTTATTCCCACTTCCTAGCATCATTCATGCCAGGTACATAGTAAGTGTTCCATAAATGTTTATTGAACTGAATTATTGACTAAAATCTAAAGATTAAAGTATTGAAACAGAGTCTTTGCTTTAGTGAGACCTGTGTTCAGATAGGCACTAAAGTCGGGTGTCAAACCAGAAAGGCATATGCATAGAATCCGACAAATTGCCAAGTCCCAGTCTGAAGAAGCAATTTGCTGTAATTAATTTGGGTAGTAAGAAGAGAAAGGAAAAGAGAAGACTAACTAACACTTATGGCAAAGTGATCTAAAGATTAAACTACAAAATACAGGATTTGTTTCATAAAGTAGGTCTCCTGATGCTGTAATTATGAAGTGTGAACACCTGGTCCCTAGTCTTCCTCTCAAATCCATCCACAAACCCATCTTTAAGGGCTTCAATATTCATGTTAATCATCCTTCTCAGCCATCCTGACCCCAAAGGGCCTCAAGCCCTCCTAACATTCATCTTCCATTCCCATCATTCACCATCCCTGAAAAAGGCATCTTCTCCAGGATCCAGACCATCTGGTCAGTTGTAGGGTAGCTTGGAAATCACTGGCCATGGAACCGGAACTGCTGAATTCACCTTCTGGCTTCTAGCTCTGTGATTATAGGCAAGTCACAATCTCACGTGTTTCTCTCCCTCTAAAACAGAGGTACCTGTCCTGTATACCTCCCAGGGCTGTTGTCAGGATCCATTGAGATCCCCAACTCCAGTATTCTCCTTTTGGATTATACTCCTCTGTCTTTCCACTTCCTCACTCACAATGGTCTCTTTGTAGTCACCCTCAACTCATCCTAATTTGCTCCCAGAATACTGAGGCAGTTCAAAGCAATTAGCTACAGCTAATCTGAAATATTTTACTGGATTTTTAAAAAGGCTGTCCTATGATTATAGAATACTGCAGTGATAAAGAAGGGGAGGAGGAGGACTTACCCCTGACACCAAAACACCTAGTCACCTATATAATCTGTGACTATGCTTTGGCAAAATACATATTGGAATGCAACCAGCAAAATGCACATACAGCTACTATGTTCACAAATATGTGAAATAAGTTCAGGTTGTAACTGCAGAATAGGGAGTCCTTTCATCTTTATGTTCTGTTCAGTGGTTTACATATTACTGAAGATCAATAAAGGTGCTTCCCTGGCAACCAGACAAATAAACTAAGCAGTAGTACAGATTGGGGGAACTTTTAGTCTCTTTACTGAGTCAGGCAGTCACTTTAGAAATACACTGAACCTCCTTATTTATATGGTTGCCTTCTCCCTCTAGACCCATTACATTTTTTCCCCTGTCGTTAACATACTAGGCTCCTGTAATTTGTACAGCATCCCCCTCCCCACCTAAATTTGCACAACTTTTCCTCAGCAACACTTGGTAAATATCCTCATTGTTTATTGAGAACCCAGAGAGGACAAGCACACAGAGGTTCCTATGAGGAGATCTTGGCACCTTCAAGATTTGTGCTACAAACCCCCACCTCCTACAGCAATCCCAGACAGGGGTCTCAATAAAAGGTGTTAATAAGTGTTTCACACCTTAGAGAAGCCTCCTGAGTTGACACCCAAGCTAACACAGAGGAAGAGAGAAGTACTAATCCCACCTCTGAAAAAGCTGTTTGATTTGGGAAGGGGGGGGGAACACGGCAGATTAGGGAAGCTAGATATGCTTTTGCTATATTGTGAAGGTAGACACCAAAATAAAACAAGTGATGTACTTATTAATTTATCAACTCTCAATTCACGTTTTTTTATTACTTGCAATATTTCCACCCCCTGCCCCCAATAGGTTCTCTGAAAAGTATAAGAGAGTGGTATGACAACCGTCTATTAAGTGTATACTTTGGGCTGGGTACTGTCCCAGGTGCTGGGGAGCTACTAAGAAAGCAGAGGGCACGAGCCGGCCAGAAGGACGCTCACAATGAAAGGACACAAGACACAGTTTCCCTCAGTAAATGTATGGGATTTCAACAATGAGCTACATTTAAAGGTGAAAACAGCAATTGAGCAAAGTTCTGCCAGAAAAGACTGTAGTGGTGCAGGGGCCTCTCTTTAAGCCTTGTCCCTCATCGTGGCTTTCAGAGTTTCCCCCATTCAGTGCCGCCTTTTTCTCTGGGCTCCTCACTAATGTGAAGGTGCTGGGCCTTTGTGTCAGCCTTCCTCCTGCTGAGAAGCTCCACTCCACTCCACTAAGCTTCCGCAACAACAACAGGTCATTATCATGTATTTCCAGCTGCAAGTTGTCCAATTAAGATGAGTGACCACTAGGTGCCTGGTGCCTGGTGTTTGGAGGAGGCTCTGAAATTCTATGAGGGGGGGGGGGAGGAGAGAAAATCCGGTGACTCCCTCAAGTAGCTGACACTTAGAGACAGACAGAACATTATTCTTGTCAAATCAAGGGAGACATGTTAAAACAATTTTGAAATAATTCTGGCGCTAATTGTGTTACTCCTTGATGTGGTGGTGGGAGGCTGTCAGGAGAATGGAGGAAAGGAACATCCCCTACCTACTTTATGGCGTTGCTGGTCGAGCAAAAATAGGTGGCAGAATTGTATTTTATCCCCCCCACCCCCATCATGTTTCAGAGGAGGCAAATACTGGAAGCACCTTCCCAAATATCGAGGTGTCCCACCTTCACAACTGACTGCCCTTATCACTGTGTAAGTGAATTAGGTAGACACAGAGACCCCTTGCACATTAAGCTTCTGGGGGACATGAGAAACTACATGAAAGAGGAACCAGGCAAAGGTCATGAAGGAAATCATTGTATTTTAGTGAAAAGGAAAAAAGGGAATTCCTTACAGGGGATATGGTTTGAAGGACTGGGTTTAAGAGACCTGAGAGTGTTTACATGGGCCACAGACTGGCAGGGGAGAGGTGGGGACTTACTTCCCCCATTCAAGCCTGCCCCTGAGAGAAGGCATTTGGATTGAACCATGCTCCCTTCATTTGGTAACTACTGACTGAATGCCTACTATACAAAAGATACCCATTAGGCACTTTGGGGCATAAGATTATAAAGAGGAGTCCTCTGCCTTTAAGAAGTTTAATAGTTAGGAATACAGGCAAAGAGGAGAGGCAGGGGGGGAAGCACCAAGGTGGGTCCCCTAAATCCCTCTACATGATTGGAAACAAAGCTCCAGGAGGTGCCCAGTGGGTAGCCTCAGTGCCTCCTAATTCCTCAAAGGCGTCAAGGGGCTCCCCGTGGCAGGGTGCTGTCCCAAATGTTCCCCCAGAACTGGCACTATGTATGCTTTGGGAAACAGACAAACAAACATCATAGCAACAAGGTGCTTCCTAAGCTGTGCATCTGGTTTTCATAAGATGCTGAGTACATACTGCAGATGGTCAGGAAGAATGTCATAAGGGGTTTTGTCTTTGACAAGTTGAACTTCAGGGTGTGTGGGTAGAAGGGAAAGGAGAGACATTTTTGAGAAGGCTTGGGAAAATAAGGAGTAGGGAGAAGGAAGAGGTGTTAGTTAGAAATGGCTGTATGCAGAGAGTAGTAAATCCATCTTTTAAAAAATCACTCCAATCTGACATATCACTGTATAAATAGTAAGGGAAATAAAAGCTGAAAGCATCTATTAGTCTAGTTCATTCCCCCGAATTCTTACATAGAAAACTCTTTTCATTCTAGGGGAAAAAAAAATTTTGCTAATCTTTTCATTGCAGAGTTAAGATTTCTGATCCACTTATAAAATATTTATGTTTTTGGAACGTCATCCTAATACCTAATAACTCATATTTATACAGCAAAATACTGTGACCCTCACAACCACTCTGGAAGTTAAGTACTACAGATTTTATTATCTCTGTTGAACAGAGGAGGAAACTGAGGTTTGGAAAGGTTCTGTGACTTGACCATGGTTATCCAGTTAGTACTAGAGGCAGTATGGGAACCTAGGTCTTGCTGAATCCTAATCCTCTACTTAGTAGGTTTCAAAACCAGCTGTAGAATTCAAGGAATAAGCGGAGGCTGAAGCCATCCCCTCCCCACATTTCTCCCATATCGCTACTCTAAAGAAGAGCAGCATCCATTGGTTTCTTGAGTTAGCCATTACGGTTCAGTCATTCATTCTCCTTGTTGGCTGGATATGATGACAGCACAAACCTCAGGATCCCTTGCCCCTGGTTTCCATTTCACTCTGAGGAAAGCCGTTTGTTAATCTAGTGACCCCATTCTTTCCACCTTCAAAGGCTTCCCTATTCCCAGCCCCTCTAAAAGGCCTCTAAGCCAATATATCACATACAGCAAGAAAAATGTACGTGATGTAAATATTTGGTTACCGTCTGCTTGGGCACTGTGAATATTTAACACAGTACCTTTTCATTTTTATGTTTGCATCAATGTCATCTGCATTTCAGCTTTTAGAGAATAATAATAATAGCTTACATTTGAATAGCTTTCACATACATTATTTATGGGCCTTGCACACAATAGGCACTTCATATGTTTGTAGAATTGTACTTAACTGAATTTACACACTGGAGCCTTGGCTTGATGATCTAGCGGGGCTGGCCAGTCAGGCAGGTATTCTTAGGCCAAGTCTGCTGCCTCAGAGGCCGCTGGGATTGCCAGGCCACTAGCCTCCCTCTCCAGAAAGCCTCTCTTTGCTTCACTTTTAGTACAACGACAAGCCTCAAGAGGACCCTAGTATTTGTTGCTCTACAAGGTAATGCATTAAGCTCTCCCTGGGCTAGGTAGTGTCTAAAGAGACTTCTGCAAACTTTGGAGGTTTCTTTTGTGCACAAGGGAGTGGAGAAAATTTGATTGAGTCCTGCTCCACTATTCAGCAGGAAGCTTTGGTTCTGCCAGGTGCTGTTACAGTTACGGCATGAGTCAAACAAATTAGTTTTATTCATGCTAACGTTTGAATAAATAAGGGCTGAAGGTTGAGTTTGAGAGATAGGCAAAGGCTTCCATAAATAATTTATTTTGGAAAAGCAGATCAATCATTCATTTGTAAGAGCTCATGTAGGTTTTTCCCCCATAGGATTTCCTGAGCTTCTCCTCCCCTCCCCCCACTTCAAATATCTGGGAAAAGGGGTTATCTTTTGGACCTTGATTTTTCTGTGAAAAGTCGGAATTAATCATCTGGTATAAAATGAACAATGAAAAAAAACACTCAAAAACAGAAATACCAAAGAAAACTCTATTACCTCTGAATTTCAAGACCTGGGGGAGTATCACCACCTCACTTTACAATTAAGTATTTTGAATAATAAATATTAAATAATTAAAATACAAGGTAGCAAGTCTGCATGCAAGCATTTTGAAGTAACTAAGCATCCCAGCAGTACCAATGGAGCACATAAGTAACCTAGACTTCCTGAAGAATGCCAATGCCCCTGTGCACTTTATTGCCCTGTGATGTGAGGACAATATTTTGGATGTGGAATTATTTTTAAAATACATTTTTATTTCTACCTATTGTTTTCACATCACCTACATTTCTCAATATACACCCCTTCCTTTCCATACAATCATACCTTAGGACAAAGAATCAAAGAGGAAAAAAAGGTTAGCAAAGCTAACTAAAAAAGTCTTGCCGTATTCAGAGTCTGCCTCCTAAAGTCCCACAGCTCTACAAAGAAAAGGGGATCTGCCTACTCGGAGCTCTTCTTTGGGCCAAAGATTGGTCATTATGATTTCAGAGCATTCAGGTGGGATGGTTTTGTTGTTATCAGGTCCATTTCCAATGCTATAATCCAAGGGGTTCTTAACCTCTGGTCCAGGAATTTATTTTTTAGAAATATTTTGAAAACTGTATTTCAATATGCTTTGTTTCCTTTGTAATCTTGTGCATTTTACTGTGTGCGTTTCAAAACATTATTCTGAGAAGGGGTCCAGACTGTCACAGGGGTCCATTTAGTCATTGTATATATTGTTTTCCTAGTTCTGGTTATTTCACTTTGCATCATGTTCTGTAAGTCTTCTCATGCTTCTCTGTATTTGTCATATTCAACGTTGCTTATAGCAGAGTAATGTTTCACTACGTTCACATCACACATTTATGTGCTATTCCCCAATCAATGGACATTTATTTTGCCTCCAACTCTTTCCTATTACAAAAATTGCTATGAGTATTTTGGTGTGTGTAAGATCTTTCTTGTTACTGACATCCTTAGAGTATATGCCCAGCAGTTGGATCTCTGGGCTAATGAGTATGGATATTTTAGTTACTTTTTTTTTCCGCTATAGAATTATAAGATATGACATTATAAATTCAGTTTCCCAAAAGGTATCCATGCTAGATTATTCTCTGAGTCCACTTTTCCCTTTAGTTTATGAAATTTGCTTTGTAAAAATCTAGTGATACCAGGGCTAAAAGCTCTTGTTTATAATGAACCTTCTCAAGAATAAAGATTTGGAGCAGTAGTAAAATTCATTCTTTCCACATAACCAATCTGAAGGTTAAATTAAACCTAATCAAGAACACACATTTTATGTGAACATTTATCTCTCATAAAAAGCAGCAAGGAGGCCAATACAGATCAACAAATGGGACCCCCAAACTTTATATAATCTAATATTCAAAGATGAAGCTAATAATGGGGTGATCATAATCTTTGGTGCTTAAGAGACAAAAAGTCCTTTCTTGACTGTGCCCATATAAAGATTGTTCTTTGATTTGTGGTCACTGCTGCCATTTGCAGACTGACCTTCAAATGACTGACTTTTAAACTGTCTGGGGCTCTATTAGAAACCCCCATTACTCCAAGTCAGACCAATGTGTTTGCCCTGATTGTCTCCCAGAAGCCTATAGCCCTGCCCCAATTTTGAATGTGGCAGTGTATCCTTAAAACTCATCTTCTGCCCTCCCAACTTGTGGTTACCCTACTTTACCTCAACAGCTCACCACACAAAAGCTGTTTGGGTTTCCTTCTGTCATCTTTTCAACTGCACATGTCCATTCCATTGAAGTGTCTAGGAGAGAAGCATTGCTTCAATGTCAGAAGATTGGAAACACTATGTCACATCTGTGGTGGGAACAGCCCAGCTATCTGAGCTCAACTCTCAATTTACAGAACTTCAGTTTGGCCTAGAAAGTGATGCTATCCGCTGCCAGATTCCTAAAGGCCATCATTTCTCATTTTAAGTAAATGTCTATTTGCAGGACTGAATAACATAGCAAGCCCCAGGGATCCCTTAGTATTACTGTTAGGCATGTGCAAAAAGCATATTCTCTTGCTTTTGTTCAGGAACTGAAAGCTAGTCTCAACTTCTCTCTTGAAATGAAACATTTTACTGCAATCATGTCATGTCCAAACATAGGGTGCACTTTCCCCTCACATCTGGCTTGCAGAAAATCTAAGTGTAGCAAATTAGCTGCGAATTTTTGCCATTTCCATTTATATTTAATTTTGTTTCCAATGAACAAAATCTATCTTCTCTTCCTTTTGTCCCTCCCCCATTAGGGGAAAAATTGAAAAAGAAAAGCCTCGTAATATATTTGCATAGTCAAGCAAAACTAATTTCCTGGATTAGCCGCATCCGAAAAAATACAGGTCTCAATCCTGAGTTCATCACGGCCCTGTCAGGAGTGTGGCTTGTATGTTTCATTCTAAGTCCTCTAGAGTCATAGCTGTTCAGAATTTTAAGTCTTATAAAATTGTTGGTTTTATAATGTCCTTAGGAAAAATTGTTCTCCTGGTTCTACTCACTTTACTTCCTATCAGTATAAACAAGCCTTCCCCAGGTTTCTCTGAAACTGTGCCCTTTATTTTTTCTTTTAGGACAACAGTATTTCATTACATTCATATGTCATAGTTTGTTCAACTATTCCCAAACTGATGGGCACCCCCTTCGCTGCTATCATTAAAAGCTGCTATAAATATTTTTGTCCATCCATATGTGTCCTTTCCTCTTTCTTTGTTCTCTGGTCTAGTAGTGGTAACGATGGGTCAAAGGATACCCACAGTTTAGTAACTTTTTGGGCATAGTTCCAAATTGCTTTCCAGAATGGCTGGACCAATTCTCAGCTCAGCCAAGAACATATTAAAGTGCCTGGTTTTTTTCTCATATATTTTAGATGCCAAGTTTTCATTGCTCCTATTCGCCATAAATAGTTTCCCTAATCTGTAATTCTCCCTTTGATATTTTTTAATAGAGTCAAGCACTTCTATCTTGCTCCTAACAATTATCTTTATTTGTGAAATTTTAAAGAAGCAATTTCACAGAATTGAGATAAACATGTACATTTTTTTCTGTTTTATAGTTCACTTTTTATGTTTAAGTCTCTTGTTGAGTCAAAATGTACAGGGATGTATAGGGTGTAAGTTGTGAGCCCAAATATCTTTCCTTCCCAACAGCCAACCAGTCTTCCCAACAGCCAACCAGTCTTCCCAAGCACATTTACTAAATGATGAATCCTTTCCCCAGTTTTCATTTTCTATAGTATGTTTTGATTTAATAAAGTTTATAAATTCTCTTATAGTTTACCAGCTACTTTAAACTGAAACCAAACCAGATTAAGAAGGAGAAATAGAAGCACCTTTTAGTTCTCAAATAGACTGTAATTTTAGGTAGCTATTTACAATCCATTTGCACACATATATTCTAACGCGGACTTTTCCCAAGGGGAGCCACACCCTGAAGGGGAAAAGCAAATTTCTCCCTCTCAAAAAAACCCAACCAACAAACAAAACCTCAGATAAGTCCCACGGCCCATTACAACGAATTCCAATTTTCTTCTAGTGAACTGGATTTTGCTTTCTTGAATATTACTTGAAATAATTAGGTTGGGTTTTTACATATAAGCCAAATGTGGAGGGTTAAGATTTTTCATGATAGTCACCATACGATAATTGTTGTCAAACACATTCAAATTCGTAAGTCTTTATTCCTGTCCACCCACACCCCACCCCCAAAGCCAAAATAAGATTACCTGTGAAATGTTTGGTTGGTGTTATAAAAAAAAATTTTTTTTTTTGGTGTCAATGACCCCAAAGACAGCACATATGTTGTTCATGTTGCTGCCAAAGGCAGAGCTTAACAACCGATAACACTGAAAATAGGACCTCAATCTAAAAAGCTTTGAATATACGGTGAGCCATTTGAATCTAAATAATAAGTTATTAAAAAAAATCAACTGGTAATCATGTGTCTATTGTTAATGACATAAGACTATGAATATCGGGAGGGGGAAGGGGAAAGAAAAGGGGTTCATAATTTGCTCCACCTGTAAAAATGATTTTAAACACGGAGGACCCACATTGTCTAAGTTACTCAGTGATGTCCAGCATTTAAGAACACGTGGTAAATATTAACAGGCGTAGTCCTAGGCTACAAAAAATTTTTTAAAAACCCAACTAATTGCACACTAGCCGTCTTCTGTTAGAGTATCAAGAGAAATCTGTAACTGCAATAAGGCAAAGGCGCGTCAGGGAGAAGTGTGATGGCAGGAAGAGTTCTTGAAAATATCGATAATTGGTTTGGGGGGCAGGATGGCAACGATCGGGGCATAGGAATTCGAGCTAAGCCAAAGGATACGTGGCTGACAGGCGTGTGAAGGAGAACCAGGCAGGCAATTCCAGGCTAAAGAGCCAAGGAAAATTTCCCACACATTTCGGGGCTGGGGAGGGGGGGAGGATGAGTTGAGAATCAAAGATCCGAATGCTTAACGTGTTTCGAGTAACTTTGGAAAAGAACAAAAGTCGCTTAGGGTCAGGAGAAAGACACCAAAGGGTCAAGTTCAGATACCCTGACCCGTAGCGGCCGGCCTACTTTCCCCCAAGGCAGGAAGCGTCCAGTCTCGAGGCTCTCCCGCTGGGGGGGGAGGGGGGCGAAAAAGGCGAAGCCTGCCAGTGACCCCCCCCTCCCAGGAGCAAGCGCGAGGGAAGAGCCCGTAACCGGAAAGGACTTAGCAACGCCGCGGCTAAGGTAACTAAGCCGGAAAGCAAAAGGCGGAATGACGCCATCGAGTTCTAAGGCTCGTTGCCAGAGCGTCGCATACCATAGAGACGGCATCAACATTGTTCACTCGCCTCTCTTCTGGAAGGACAGCAGAGGCAATTCGTCCGGCGGAAAGAGACGTCTCGGAGGGATCTCCAGCGCCTCCTGTGGCCAACCGCTAGAGTTACGGCGGCGCCCTTCCCACAGCCGCAGCTATCCCCCGCCCTTCCTGCTCCTCCCTCCCACTCCCCGCCCGACCGCCCGCCCGCCTGCCTGCCTGCCTGCCTGCCCGCCTGCCTGCCTCCCTCTCCCTCGCAGACTCCCCCTCCTCTCCTCCCCCGCCCTCTTCTCACCGCTCTGCTCCTCCCTCTTCTGCTCTCTCCTTCCTTCTCCGCCTCCTCAGCGCTCGGGCTAGAATATCTATGGGGCGAAACGTGATGCGATGAATCTGAGAGAGACCGAAACTGGGACGCGGAACGCGGCGGAAGCGGCGAGACGCCGGGGCCGGGTCATGGGGGCTTCGCCACAATAGAGGCGCCCCCTCCCCCTTCAGAGCGAACTCCCCCAAATCTCCTGGTCACAGGATGGCGGCTGAGGCAGCGGCCCCGTCTCAGATCGAAGCCGGTGGGTAGCCTGGCCGTGCCAAGCGGGGGGCTCCGGGGCCGGGGGGGGGGGCGGCGGCGGCGAGGGCTAGGGGTGTCCGCGGCTCTCACACCGCTTCTCTCTCTTCTCGCCTCCCCCTTTTCCCCTTGCTCCCCTCTGCAGAACTGTATTACCTGATCGCCAGGTTCCTGCAGTCCGGACCCTGCAATAAATCCGCTCAGGTGAGGAACCGCGGATCGGTTGGCTGCCTGCGGCGTGCCGAGGGTCGCGGCGGGGTGCCGAGGGTCGCGGGCGGCTCGGGGCAGCGGGGCCACTGTAGAGCGGGCTGCCGGCCTGGGCCCCCCGGAGCTGTTGCGGGGTGGCGCCGCCGCCGACGTTCGAAGGGTCCGGGGAGCAGCCGGGGCGGGCTGGGGGGATCGGCGCGGTGCGGTGCGGACTGTGTACCGTGTGGGGCACTGGGCAGTGCGGTGCGGTGCGGTCTGGTATGGTACGATTAGCCGCCGCCGCCGCCGCGCTTCGCTCCCTCACATGCCGCGTTTCTGTGTTTTTCGCTCCAGGTGCTAGTGGAGGAGCTGGAGGAGCATCAGGTACGGCGTGGAGCGGGGAACCCCTGGGTGCGGGGAACTGGGGGAGTAGAGGCGGGTGTGGGGAGCCGGACGAGGGGGAGGCAGGAGCGGGTTGGGCCGGGCTGGGCCGGGCCGGGTCGGGTCGGGTTGGGCGGGCCGGGCCGGACCGGGGCGAAGGAGGCCAGGCTCTCGACCCCCTCTTGCTGCCTTGTCACTAAAGTGAAGCCCGAAGAACTCCGCACCCTGCGGCCCGCCGGCGGCGGTGGTGGGCCGGGGCTGGGGGCAGTCCTGCCCAAGCGCCGTCCTCGAGCGCGGACCCGGCAGGTCACCGACACACGGGAATGAAGGGCGGGAGGTAGGGAGGTCGGGGCCGGGCACGGGAGCGCGGCCGCAGCCGCAGGCTCCCCCTGAGCGTCTGTCCCGTCCGGTCTCGTCCTCCCCCCCCCCCCTTTCTCTCCCTCCCGCCCCTTAGCTGATCCCGAGGCGCCTGGATTGGGAGGGGAGAGAGCATCAGAGAAGCTTCGAAGATCTGGTAAGTAAAGTTTGCTCCTCTAACTTACCCCAACTCTCGCTTGCCCTCCCGGGCGCCCCCCTGGGTCCCCTACAGCTGCCCCCGGGGTGGCACGACACGGCAACCCGGGCTTCAGCCCCCGACTGACCTCCGCTCCACCTCGAGCCTCGGGCTGCCCCTTCCCCCCTGCCCAGGCTCCTTTCCCCCTCCTCCCCCCCTTCCCCGACCTCCCGGGAGGCTGAGAGAAGCCGGCCTATGGGCCCCCTCCCCTCCCCCCGCCGCCTTGCCTGTGGCGCCCCCCCAACCCCCCCCAGCTTTGTGTGAGAGCTCAACTGGTTATGGGGGACAACAGCTTCGGTGCCGTGAGTGTGCTACCAACATTGGGGAAGGCCCTTTGTGGGGGGGGGGGAGAAGGAGAAAAACCAGAGGGTTATCTCGGGGCACGTACCAAGGACTGACGCTGGCCAATGGCAGCGCCGGTAACATGCTCCAGTTTCGGATCAGTGGAAGAAAACTGTTTCCTGGTTGGTCCTGGCTTGAAATACGGGAACTGAGGCCAGCCTTTAGTCCCTTTGGACGAGGGGGGGGGAGTGAGGTGAGTAAGGGGGAGGACAGTGAGGAGAGAGGGGGGAGACAACGACACAATTAGTACTAGGGCAGAGGAGCAGTTCCCGAAAATTCCTCCTTTGAGAGCACTGACCACAATCTACGGTTTTCTATGTGTTAAATCTGTTAGAAAAAGGAACTATTCAGATCATCTATAAATAATGCTTGCGTGACTATATTTCTCATCAAAATGGTAATGTGTACGTTAGCTTTTTTGTGACTTGTCACAACATGAATTTAGATTCCTAAGGAGATGCTATATGGTAAATATGATTTCAATTTTGACAAAGGTCCAAATATATTAGACTCTTCTCACAATCTCTTTTCCTCTCTACACGTACCTATTTGTTTTCTTCTGTTCCCAGTGGACAAGAAGAGATTTCAATTTCCTATTCTTGCTTTAACAAACTATTGGTATGGTTCTTAGGGCAAGTGAGACGGTGGTGTGTATCAGGGTTTCAAAAATCAAAGTAATCTTTAAATAAGATTGAAATTAAGGGAGAAAAAGACGAACATAAACAAAATCTCAAGGGGATGTTAAGTAAGTCTGAAGTAGGAAGAAAAAGATGAAAAGTTCTGTAGTTGCCAAAAATTAATTGTCCTTAGCTAAAAAAATCGAGTGAGCATATTCTCTATCAAGTTATAATGATGAAGCTGTATCAACCATTTCCAAATATTTTGGCAGATTTTTTTTTTCCTCTTGTAACTTTGAAGGTAAGAGATAGTAGTATTCCTTTTGATTGGCAAGTTCTACTTTTCCAAGTCATTAAAATACAAAATTTAAGACTCTGACGTGGAAGTTATTCAAATTGAATAATTGGAAACAATTAGTACGTTCCTAGTTCAGAGTTACTAAATTTTTAGTCTGACCCTTTTGTTCTGCTGAAGTCTCCTGCCAGAAATTAACAAAGAAAAATTGCCTAGAAGTAAATTGAGGTTTAAAATTTTTCATTTTTCTACCTTGCTTTTAAATGACTTAGACTAGTTGTTGTGGTAGCTTTGAAGGTACGTGATTTTTCACACCAACATGTATTGGAAACACTTTTTGTTTAAAGTCTTTCTGATTGTCCCCATTGGTAATGGACATTTTCCTAAAATAGTTCATTTTGAACTAGTGATTTAGGATACTTTTTGTTAACCATAACATTTTTTGAAGTTGATTCCACTTGTGTCCTTATGTCTTAAAAGGGCAATAAGGTAGGGCAGGGTTGGGACAGAATTTAAACAGGAGTAAACTTCCCTGACCCAGAAGGCCCTGCAGTGTTAGTCAATGAGCTTACTGACTAATACTTCATATTTGAGCAATGATTTGAGTGACATAGTACCAGGATGCATCATACAATAGAACAATTTTATTTTATCTGGAGTGTTTCACATGCATGAATTTTTTTAAAGATTTATTGGGAGGAGGAGCTCAGGAAAACAGAAAACCCAAGAATAAAACACAGACGTGTAAGGAAGAGGTCAAGGAATTTTCACCAAGAACTTGATATTCCTAGTAAAATTTGTGACGCTGTTTTGTTTGAAACAAAGCATGTGACGGACCTTGTACTTTCATCGGTCCCATTTTAACTATTTAATGTGATTTGCTTATGAGACTACTAAAAGAAACTTAATAGGATCATAGATTAAGAGCTGGAAGGAAACCCTTAGAGGTCACCAACCCTCTCATTTTAGAGATAGGGCAACTGAAGTCTGTAGAGCTTTAACTGACCTGCCCAAGGTTTTGCAGAACTCAAAAGCCCAGTTTACTGACCTTGAATATAGCAGTCTTTGCATTGTGCAAGGCTGCCAAGAGAACAAACTTGGGTATCTTTTACCTCTTCCTTTTCTCTGCTGCATTATCTATTCCCTTGGCTTTTTAGGTTTGTGGATCCATAATAAGCAGCCAACTTAGTGTTTTACTCCTAATTTGCAACACAGGGAGGGTAGCACAGTTTTTGTTAAAGCCAAGATCATGCAAGAATACACATATCTGGGTCTGAAGTATCTATTTAACAAGTCTATATCATGGGATATCGGGGCTCGGAGAAGGAATGAGATTTTTGAATGTGACTTTCAAAATAAGTGTACTTTGTGTTCAGAATCATAGGTATTGAGAAAGGGGCTTTTCTGCCCATTTAGAAAAATGTTTTTCAAATAGTGGCGATCATTTTATTTTGCAAGTTTGGCGCAGGCAGTTTTATTTCTGTACTTGCTGCTCCTTTGACAACGTAAGTGAAAGTTAAGTGTTTTCTTTTTTAATGATCATCAGGTAGATCATTTAAAATAGTTCCAGACAAAAGCCACAGATTTTATTTAGGAACACAAATTTAGTTGCCCGCTAAGAACAACAAAAATAATTTTTAAAAAGTATTTTTTATTTAAAAAAAAACAAAATTAGTTTAAAATTGTTTTAAAATACTATTTTTTAAAATCTTAGAGATTTTTAATCTTCTCTCAGTTTTAAGGGAATAACACGAGGAGTTTAGATGGTAAATGGCTGATTTGCTGTGGTGTGTTAAAATATTTGTACTTATTCAGCACCAATTGATTTTCATTATTTGGATGGAGGTAAATACCTGGCACTAATTTTATGTCAGTAAGGAACCATAGCAGGGTTACAGAGGTTTGTTTCTTTCCTGCCCTCAGGCTGTTTGTTCATGCAGCCTTAGAATAAACTTGCAAAAGCTACCATGTAGTTATTCACACATCTGAATTCTAGACCATGTGCTTGTAAACACTTTTTTTTTTAATTCTGTTTAGCTTCAGTTGTTACCTTTGGCTCTAGTTGTTTTTGGAGAACAGGCAAGTGATAGGAAAGAGTGGACTAGTTTATCTGTAAATACAGAAAAATTGTAAGCTGTGTGTTTTCTTAACTACCATGTGTACACACAGTTGTAGTGAGAGAGAATTGTGTCTTTTCTGGGGACTGCATTAGCTAGAACAAAAAAGACCTGCATGAGCTGTCAGTTTGGCCCTGAGTGGCATAGAACAATAACCATTGGGTGTAGTGGTAAGGCCCAGGCTGAGGCCTGTAAGCATTGTGACACGCAGTGCAGTGCTGGACGGCTCATGTTCCTTCTTACTAACTTGGCTGGATTCACATGTAGGCACATGCTTTCTACCTGCTTTGCCTTTAGTTTTGTTAGGTCTATTCTTGAAGATTTTTGGATGCGTGATATCTCTAGCCAATGACTAACCTATTTTTAAAGGTCTTAGGCTTGTACAGTCATAGGATTATGGGGGCAAGGCTCCTGAGGTCATCTAGTCCAACCCCATCATTGGACAGCCCGGAAAGGTGACTCTTCTAAGGTCCCACAGATAATAAATATCAGAACGCTGAAGTTTGAATCTGATTTAGGATTAAGCTTGACTGCAAGATTCAGTGCCAGTATTACAGTGGCTTTCTAAGAATTCTTCAAAAAAGGAAGACAAAACCAAACCTTACTCTTCCTTTTCATGTGATAAAAGTTCAGTCTTTTTGGTCTTAGGCATAGGTAGTTGAATCAAATTTCCACAGGATTCCAGCGTAGTGATCTTTTCTGAGATGTTGTTCCTTACCCCTCATTTCTCACTTCCCAATATTACTTGTCTCCTCCCCAAATACCCCACTCTGCCTTGTGGGGATACAGTATAGTGGTGTGAAAAAAAGCCTGCTCTTCATGTTTGGGAACATGGGATGTGGCTTTGAACCCTGTTTCAAAGTTGCCTGGTTGCCCTTGAGTAAGTCACTTCTCTGAGTCTTCATCTCTAAGATAATGAGTTTTTGGAATAGGTGGCCCTTAGGATTACTTTCTAGTCTAAAACGCTCTCATCTCGAGGTGCGTTGCAGCCCTAGGGGTCCAAATGCCAGCAGACCACCACACCCTGAGGCCTGATTCTGTCATCTCAGGACTAGTCTTTTGGGGATTGGGCACAACTCAGGAGGATCTTCTGTAATGATAACTCAGCACCTTAGTATTTTCAAAGAACTTGAAAGGCTCACAGCAATCCTGTGAGTTAGGTTTTGCAAGAATTCTCCCCATTTTACTGACTGGAAATTGAAGCTCTGCAGAATGAAATGATTTGTCCGAAGGTATGTGATTACTAAGTTTTAGGGCTTGGATTTCAGTTCGGGTCTCCCTCATCCTGCCTACAGTCACAGATACCTGATGTTTTGAAGTCATGTTAACCTCAAACTGCTGACCAGGACTTTAAAATCATAGTGCGTTGCACCAGTGGTCTATCTAGTTGGGCTCACAGAAAAGGAACAAGGGCTGATACTCTGCTATTTGTCACATCCAAGGACTGAAGAATAAATACTCTGTTGGGATATTTTATCTCCATTTGGAAGCTCCTTCAGGTTGGGAACGAAGTCTCTGGCTCTTCTTCAGTGATGCGTCTGTTAGAGAGTTAGTCTTTTTTTTTTCTTTTTTGTTACATTTTAAGTTCCCAACTATCTCCTCCTTCCTTCCTTCCTTTCTTCCTCCCTTCTTCCCTTACCCCACACTAGAGAAGGCTACCGATTGACGCACATATAGACACAGATATATGTAAAATCATACTAGAAATACTTCTGTTTTATCAGTTCTTTCTCTTTAGGCCTTCATAGCCCCTTTGGATTTGAGTATAATACTCATAATAACTTGGGAGTTAGTATCTCAAATGCAGTTTTGGAAAGGAGGGATGCTAGAATCCAACCCCCTGAGTCTACACAGGCCTGGAAAGATGAAGAGTGGCTGAGTCAGGAAGAGCCTTGGTACTCTGCTTACAAATCCAGGACCATTTCCACTAGACCATGGTACCCACCTAACCTATTTATCTACAAGCAATATTAGTTTGATTTTCTTAGCTCTATGAGTACTATTATACGATTGTTTATTGGTATATGGTTCTTGTGACATTTTTGAGACAGGTGGCAGGCTCAATTTCGTTAGTTCTCAGGATGATGTGCTTGGTCATTGGCACAGTAAATGTTTCGTTGTCTTCTACCTTCCCCTGGATTAATTTGATTTTCCCATCCCTAGAAAAGTTTCTTTAAATTCAAGAATAAAGAACAGTTGAAAAGCCAATGAAGATGCCTTTTAGCATTTTGGAGGTCAGCAATAAGATTCATTGTTCCAAGTAACAGGAGTTAGTGACCACCACTTCAGAGCTGATTTTTCCCTCTTCCCCATGCATTTCTCTGTGATTGCCTTTTTCTTCATCTTGTGTTTTCCTCATCCTCTCTCTATGTAATTAGCTAGGATATGTAAATTAATCTTATTTAAATACTCTGCTTTTTTTTAGTAGAAAATTTTATCAAGTTTTTTCTTCAATCAGTATGAGAAATTAAAATTAGGTTAGGTTAACTTTCACATGGTCTACCCTGCTCCCAAACAGTAGCTTAGCTGTTTACGTTCTTGTAGTTTGATTTTTTTTTTCCTGCTTTGTAGGAACTTTTGCCAAGGGCTCTCTTTTATGGGGTGTGTCCAGGAGTTTGACTCTATCTTGAGATGCCATTAGTGTTACTGAAGGCTTTTAAGGACCATCTTATATTGTTTCTTAAAATCCCTCACTGTAGCTTGGTAGCCAAGTTTAAAAAGGGAGCCTGCATGGCTGCTGAGTTCCCAAATGCCTGACAGTTCCAAATGGAGCATCGTTTGAGGGAACACCTAAGTAAATGCTTTGGGTGGCGAGTGCTCTGACGAACCCCTCCGACCACCCCTTTTCCCCCCCAAAAAAAGCTGGTCACCTTCTGTAATTCTAATGGGTTATACACCTAGGAAGTACTTTGTTGCATTTGTTCTTTAGGTCAGCCAACAATTTTCAAGGAAGCTTAAAGATCTAGAATTGCCTTGAGATGACTGACATATCTTAAAATTCACCACTTTAGAAAGCTAAAAGTATATAAAGGCTAGTTTATTGGTTGGAGAGCCAGCAAGACTTCTTGGAAGAGAGTAATAGATTTGGAATGAGGAGACCAGGGTTCAAATCTCTGCTCTGAGGGAAGTGACTTTGAGGGAGAACTTTAACCTTTGTTGTTCACTAAAATCTGGAGGGTCTGAGCAGATAAACTCCATTCTAGCATCAAATCCAGTTACTAGATGGGAGTCCTCAGAACTGGGCAAGTCTGGGCTCCTCCACTTGACAAATCACCTTTCAGAGCCTCTGTTTTGCTCCTAAGTGGGGATTGTTTGTGAAGTTAGGAGCTTCAAATGAGACAGTAACATTTAGATCTTGATGGAGCTTCTGCTTTAGTTATATCTCCAAAATTGTTTAGAAGGTTGTTCTTATAGGTGGGCATACTGTGGAACAGAAATGAAACCTGTAGTAGGCATGTCATAGTATTCCACTTGGGTTATACATGCTGCTTTTTCACTTGCAGATCTCAAAGCACTTACCTGTATCTGTGAGCTGTAGTTTTCCAGAGAGAAACCAATAGGGCTAAAAGACTGATCCCTTCAAATTTATTTTAAGCAATAACTGTTTTTAACTAGTATTTGACCAGTTTTCTTCGCTACCCCTCCCCCCGCCCCCTTGTGATTTGGATTCATGGGGGAACCAGATGTCAGTTTACAGCTGGACAAAATTAAGTAAGGGACTCAGAATTGATAGCTGGAAGGAACCGTGCTCAAATACTCAGTCCAATCCCTTCTTTTTATAGGTGAGGAGGTGGTGACCCAGTGAGGTAAAGGGATTTGGTTAAGGTCACACAGCTAAGATGTGGCAGAGTCCCCAAGATTTGAACCAAGGTCTTCTAATTCCCAGTACTTGATCATACCGTCACTAGCCCTGGGCAGAAGGACTGTGGGGTTCATATCCCTCATAGTTCTTGAATAAAGGTTAAGGCTGGATTCTCCAAGAAAAAGAATGTTTTCCCTGCTATACTGAAGTCCAACTCCACTACTGTTCAGAAAAGTTTAACTGTGGTTCCTTGCTGAAGTCAAATCAATAGTCATTTAGTACAAGCCAGACACTGCTAAGCTCTGGGGGTACAAAGATTTTCTTGGGTAGAGATGAGTTGATGCATGTCAGTAAAATGCATACAGTTAATAATTGGACACGTGATTTAAAAGACATTTAAAAATCAGTTGGACCAGTATTGATGTCCAGTCATGTTCATTTAAAATTTCTAAATTGTTAGCTTCGGTCCAATTTTGGCCTTTTATCCATTGTCTTTTAAGTTCCTTATTTTGAAATGTTTTTTTTCCTTCATTAGAAAGCATTTAAAGCAAAAAAAAAATTAAAAAGAGATGGCTAAGTGGTACAGTGAATAGAGCACCGGCCCTGGAGTTAGGGGGACCTGACTTCAAATCCAGCCTCAAACACTTAATACAAAACTAGCCATGTGATGCTGGGCAAGTCACTTAACCCCCATTGCCCTGCACTCCCCCCTCCAAAAAAGCAAAAAGAAAAAAAATTAGAAAGCATTTAAATGCAATATTTTAAAGTTCTTTGCTAATGATAAAACATTTGTCTATGTTTCATTGTTGTTGCTTTAGGTGACAGCCAATGCACACATTCCTCCAGACTACCTCCTTAAAATTTGTGAGCGGATTGGTCCCCTCTTGGACAGAGAGATACCTCAGAGTGTTCCTGGGGTACAGACTTTGCTAGGTGTTGGCCGGCAGTCTTTGTTGAGAGCAGCAAAAGGTAAGGCTTGCCTAGCCTCTGGAGGTAATGGGTGGATGGAAGAGGGGGAGAATGTGAAAGGTGATGAAGACTTGGGAGATAAATGACCTCTCTTGTTAATATTCTTGGGTATCTGGGTAATGAAGAGAAGTACTTTGGTTAGTTAGCTAGTCTAACTAGTTTTGACCATAGGAAAGTAAGGAGCATGTCATCTTTGAAGACTGAAGAGTGAACTCTGCTAACTTTGGGGAGGGGTATGTCTTAGTGCCATGAGCTGGCCTTATCTCCAGTAGCAAAGTTTCAAACCTCGTGCTGAATGCTACTGCTCTGCCCCTGCTTGGCCTGTGACTGACTAGTTTTTATTTCTAATCCCAACGTGATGAAGTTAGCAGTTTCTCAGAAATTGAGATGTTTTAAGATGTACAAATATACTTAAAAGTTTTAGATTTCAGCCAGTAAACATTTAAGTGACTTTTACGTGCCAGGTACTGGGGATGCAAAAAGAGACAAAACATTTAAAGAGCCAAAAGTTAGCTGCTGTTGTGGTCTCGGAGTGAAGATACAGCCACTGAAGCCCTGGCCTAAATCTTGGTCTTTTTGCAGACTGTAGGAGTGCACTATGGAACGGATCTGCTTTTGCAGCTCTCCACCGTGGCCGACCTCCAGAGCTACCTGCAGACTATATGAGAGCCCCGAATGTTGGTAAGTGCTGGCCTCCTGGTCAATCTCAAATAAATTATTAGAATTACGTTGACTGTAGAGCCAAAATGCTGATTTTTTTTTTTCAGGTTGCTTAGTGTGTTTACCCATTCTCAAAGCTTTTACCAGTGAAGTTCAGTCATGCTGTTTTCAACATAATGTTTATTAGGTGCCTATGTGGCTTTGGGATTACAAACAATGAAACTCCCTCACCCTCAGAGCTCACGTTCTATGGGGGAATTGAGTCATTCTCCATTGAAGCACTTTCTTTTTCAGATATGTGTGTGTGAAACATGGATGTTGGTTTAACTACTTATTTATGCATAGAAATTCCAAATGTCTTTACTGTCATTGAAATAGAGAAAATGAAAGTGCATTTCATCCCTAGCCCTCTTTACTAAATTCTTCTTTTTTCATTTGTTTGTTTGGTTGTTTAAAGGATCACATACCCCTTTGCTAAATTGTTTTTGCAAGTATTAAATAAAGCAAAAAGTTGTGAACATTGAGGAAATGGTCATTTTGGTTTAGGTTGTTCTAGAAGTTTGAACAGGAGCATCCTTTTTGCCAAGGCTGAGGAAGTTAGCTTATACAAGTCATTTCTTTATGTGAGTCTGGAGACTGCAGTCTCCTGTCATTTTGCCAGTGAGCACTTTGTTACGTGTGGGTGAATAAACAGTTTCTTAAGTAATGCTCGTTCATTGTTCAGTTTTTGTTTAGTTTTGGACTTGGTACAGAGCATTTGATTTGTAACTAAACAGATGTCTATAGGTGCTACTCAACCTCATCCTGTCAGCGATCTAGGATTCTTATTTCAATGCTACCATGTGAAGGTGAAGAAAAGTCTGGCTTATCTTTGGAAGGTTTTGTTTACCTGCCTTTTCCCTTTTCCTCTGCTTTTCCTACTGGTACCTTTTTTTGGACGTAAAACCTGTATATAGTTGAGGTGTGTAACAAATACAGTTAGCTGTAGTCAGCCTTGAAGAAGTTTCAAGCTTTAATCAGTTAGAGTAGTAACAGGTGTTTCCTGTTGTCAGCAGGTGGGATCTCCTCCCTCAGCTTCACTCTCCAAGTAGCTTTTGACTAATCAAATCTATTGATACCCTCGCACACTGGTGTTTCTGGTCTGTGACATTGCCTCTAATCTTGACAGTTAACTAGCTTCTTTAAATCTGTCATAATTGGTTCTCTTATCTCATCTTTTCTTTTTTTATTTTTTGCTTTTTTGGGGGCCCATGTGTTTTCTTTTCAAGCAAGCTTTGACACCCTCCTTACCTACTCCCCAACACACAGAGTCACCCTTTTTCATGTATTTATTTTTTATAAGCTCCAGACTCAGAATTAGTACTAGAGCCTGAATTTTAAGAAGAAAGGTTTGTATTTACACCATCTTCCCACCATGAGCACATTACCAGTGGTTTAAAGTTACGCCTCCTCTCAGCCACAATTTCCAAGAGGAAACTACCCTACCCTACCTTTCTCAGATATTCCTTGGGTCACCAAGGGAAGATCTGTTTATTGTATATTTAATAAAGATAAGGGGATCCTCTCAGAAATTTTGGCTTGGGGGCAAAATTTTTATCTTGCGACTGGTTAGTGTGTTTGTTTTTTGAGGGGGAAGGAACATTTTTTTTTCAGGTTTGAATGACTTGTTTATTCACTTTTAATTTACAAGATTCAGTTCCACAATCCCTTGAGTTTCAGATTTTCTCTCCTCACTTG